>CM065421.1:15552317-16152317 GCA_033060865.1 Dorcus hopei | reverse complement strand
TATTGCGGGCGACACTAACTCAGTGACCGTGACATTTGCGGAATTTATCGTTTTACGATGCGTCTATAAAAATCGCAGAGGCACTGACGAACGAGCAGAGGTTTTCATACAAAAGGTGATGCGCTCTTATGGTAGGTCAGTTTTTTTATTTTCGAGCAAGAACATTTGATATTTGCAGAATCAATTCCTTATGTGATGAAGAACTTACAGTATTAATATGTGAAACTTATTCGATTACACGCTATATACTTACTTAACTAAAGTACTTTGATAAAAATTAATTCTGCTGAAATAAAATTTACAAACAAGGTACATTTGAATAATTATTTTTGCTATGTTTTAACCGCAATTCATTCTTAATTATATCTATTTAAATAATTTCAGACAATTTGATGATGATTTCAATAAATAAAAAATTAATGAAGACTTCTAATTTTAAGATACTGAAGATTTTACTAAAAAAGTGAAATTTGATTTTATTTTTGATTTAAAAAAGACAATAGTAACAGAGAGTTAGCTTCTTTACTTCGCAAGAATGAAGAGCTTTTTTTAATAACTAATTGTTTCTTGTTAGATTCCTTAAAATCAGATATGGGAATAGACGATTTCCCTACAAAACACTGTCCCAGTCAGTAACCCCAAATTACAGCAAGAAACAAAAAACAATAATAACAACACAAATCCCTTCTTAATTAACTGATTAAAGCAAAAAAAGATACGCTCAAGAAAAATAAGAGGAAAATACTTCGTTGCGAACAGTAAATAATTACACAATCAATAAACTATCAATAGAAAAGATTGACGCGGCAATAATCTTTATCGCATTTTCAAAGGTCGGAAAGTTTACGGTAGTTCATATAAAAGAACCGTCTTCTTCTACTTTGATTACACTCGAGGTGTCCAAGCATCCATCATGAAGGCGATCGTAATTTTCCTGGGGTTCTTCGTGTTATCATTGGGCTCAGCAGTCCCAACGGAAACAGGTAAGTTTAAAAAGAAAATCACGAAATTTAGTTTATAATATCATTTGCCTAGAAAATTCTTTCTTGTATTCTGACTTAAACTATTCCCTTATTCTTATCCTTTTTTTTTACTTTTGTGTCAACGTTCTTTTAGTATTTCTCAAATCCTTTTCCAAATGACTTGTTCAAATGGCCCTAAGGCATTTTAGTTCCCCTTAATTATATTTCGCATAGTTTGTCTATTTATTGTGTATTTGCTCCTTCATCTAAATTTACAATGGATTGATAACAGAAGAATTGTTTTCAATTCTCCAGGGCATGTAAAAAATGACTATGTTCAGAAATGCACGGGGAGTGTTGGGGGGGAGGTAGTTAAATGAAGGAATTACAATCCAGGAAATTTGTATAATTTTTGATTTTAAAGGGACTTGCGATGTGCAAAAGGACGTGGACGATTTACTGCGATACATCACCCAGCCAACGTGTAACAAGAGATGTCTAGCAACGACATACAAACCAGAAGCCCACGTCGACAATTACAAGGTTTGTGGTTCTTCGAAGGCGTTTCGAAATTTGGAAACACCATTTTTCTTTTCAGGACGCACGTTATGTACGGGAACACTTGTACCAATACAAGAACTACAATCTCCCGCAAGGACGAGTCTTTTCCGTCTTCGATTACACACACCTGAAGCAAGCCATGGCTCTCTTCAACCTATTCTACTACGCCAAAGACGTGCAAACCTTCCTGGAGACGGCCTATTATGCTCGCAGGACTCTAAACGAGGGTTTGTTCCTTTACGCGTTTTCCACTGCTGTCCTCCACAGGCCTGACACGCGTCACTGCACATTAACTCCGATCTATGAAGTCTATCCATACTACTTCTTCGACATCCAAACAATGTACACGGCACAACGTTACAAGCAGATGCAAGGAAAGAAGACAGGTAATTCTAAATGTACTGGATGTTACTGAGGAATGTTAACAATTAAAACTGATGCAGGTGAAGGTTACAAAATATTAGAGACTTACTACGAGCGTTACGTGAAGAACATCCATCCTGAAAGGGCGGTTCCATACTTCACCGATGACATCGACTTGAACCGCTACTATTACGAGTACAACATGCGTTATCCCTTCTGGATGGGAAGCGATTTAATTTCCGCCGAAGAAAGGCGCGGGGAATTGTTCTACTACATCCATCAGCAAATTCTGGCTCGGTATTACCTCGAAAGGCTCTCACATGATGTTGGAACCATTCCTGTAGTCGATTGGACGTGTGCCATAGAACCTGACTTCTATCCATCCTTACAGTATCACAACGGCTTATTATTTCCAGTTCGACCCGATAAAATACTTCTTAAGAGTCACAGGGACGTCAATTATCCATTCTATAGCAATTACTCTCGGTCTTATACTTTTGTACAAGATTTTGCAAGACGCATACGAGATGCCATAGACTCAGGATACGTAATGAATGTAAGTATTTTAATTTACCATTAGTCGTTTACATCTCAGTTGAATATCCTTTGCTTTTCCCATCTCCAAACAAGTTCCTCGATTTCCTTTCCACACCTTCTTCTAATAAAGAAGGCGGAAGGAAGAATCTTACTTACAAATTTAGAGTCCTTAGGAAAGATGACGCCTTGGTGAAAGGCGTACCCGTGCCTCTTATAATTTTCCTTAGCTTTTGGGAGGATTGAACCCTAGACCTTTGGTTTTGTAAACCTCGAACACCATCACTAAGCTGCTGTGGTGATGTTTCTTGTAAAGTTATAAACAACCACTTATACTACGCACTTCTAACCCAAGAGAACCATGGTCAAAATGATTACCCTTACTAATTTTGCAAGTCCATACCTCCCCTAAACTAAATTACCAAATTTTTATTAAATGTTTATTTTCTAGACCAAAGGAGAAAAAATCTACATCTACGATTACAAAGGCTTCGAAATCTTAGCGTCTCTGATCGAAGGCAACCCCGAATCACCAAACATACATTTCTACGGCTACCTTCAATCCTACGCGCGTCACCTCCTGGGATTCGCACGTTTCCCTTACGACAGGTACAACACCGCACCGTCTGCCCTCGAGCACTACGAAACCTCAATGCGCGACCCTGTATTCTACCAATTCTTCAAGGCAGTTATAACATATTTCCAAGAATACAACATGCGTTTACCCTCGTACACCGAAGAAGACTTGTTGCTTCCCGGAGTTAAAATGCAGAAATTCGAGATAGTAGGAAGTTTGAAGACGTACTTCGAGAAAGTGTACACCACTTTGAAATACGGAGTGTACTACGATGAAGCCGAATGCCCAGACGAGCACTTCAAAGTTGGAGCCGAGAAGAGGCGTCTGAATCACGATTTCTTTAAATACAGGTTGATGGTTAACGCCGATAAGGCAACGGATGCGATTGTGAGGGTATTCATCGGCCCTAAATACGACGAACGCAGTCGCCTCATTCACATCAACGAAAACCGCATGAACTTCTTCGAAATCGATACGTTCCCGTACAACCTCAAGGCAGGTGATAATGAAATCATACGCAAATCAACCGAGATGCGTCGACCAAACGAACGTGACACTTGGGAATTCCCTAAAAGGTACCTACTTTTAAAGCAATCTTGAGAGTTAACACGCTAAAAATTCAATTCTTTCAGATTCTTGCTCCCCAGAGGTAAAGTTGGAGGTCAGACTTACCAGATTTATGTGATAGTTAACAAGAGGAAGTTTTACGAAAGCACCACGAAGAAAATTTATTATGACGATACCAGAACATTGGGCTATCCGTTTGACAGGTACATCGATAAATCGGTGTTTTATGTACCAAATTCGATGTTCGAAGACATAACCATCTACCATGAGATACGAGATGAGAAGGACAATAAAACCACGGAATAAAATCATGTTACTCGATTTGACTGTATATGGATTTTATGTAGAGTTGTTAAATGATTCAATAATAATTTTCTCTGCACGCTAACGTTAATATATATATTTTCTTCCTTCCAAATCACTTGTTTTGTTGAGAAAATTTTGATGTGTTGAAAAAAATCACACAGTTTGGTACAAACGTATACACCGGTCGTTGTTGTAAAGTGAGAACATAGTCTATACACTAGACAGAAAACGGTATAGGCATGCAAAAGAGATGGAGTAGGCCTTCGTACACTCTAACCTTTTGTGGAGACGTAGCGCTTCCCTACTCTTAACGGAATGAATGCACTTCATAAATTTCAATCTTCAATTATCTGCGCCATTTGTTCTCAATGAATTTCATTTCTATGATCTTAGTTTGATTCAGCAACCGGTACATTAATGTATCATCAACTTAAAAATGAATGTCACTACATTTTAGAATTGTTTGTATTGTAGAACAAAACAGCAGATCCAAAAGTAAACCTCAGAGAACCCCAGAAAAGTAGAATTTAAATTGAATTGAATTTTATCTGAGTTTGTACACAGTAAAAAAAAAACAGGGTAAATATTTACACTAAAAACATGCTAACTCGAGGTACAGTAGCGGACAATAAAATCCGGGCAAGAATTCGACATGTCGTGCATATTTCGACAAATTTTGTAAATCAAGCTTTTATTGAGGTTAGATTTCTGTCAAAATAAATAAATAAAATTTTAATTAAACGTCAAAATTACTAGTGACATGCATTAAACGTCAAAAATATTAAAGTGAGGTTTACATTGTGCAAATAGCTTGCACGGATTTTATTGTCCGCTACTGTACTTTTTTGTTGAAGATCCGATATTATTAATTAGTAGACTAATTGGTGAATTCATCGGTGAACCAATCGGTAAAATCACCGATGATCTCATCAGTAAATTCGATAATGCACTCTTTGGTGAACTCAACAGTGAAATCATCGATAATAAATTGGTGAGGCTACACAGACAGCGTTTTTAAAATAAGTCTACAAAAAACTAATTCACACACATTTGGCATCCAAAAGTTGACCAAAATCCTGTTTCAAATCGTTGCATTAGGTTCAAAAATTATAGTCAATCATTCAGTCGAGCACTTGGACCGAATTCCCTAAGATTCTCTACCCCCATCCCTAACCGGATGAAATAATTTTCACTTTTCATGAAAATTAATTTTTCGCTAAAATATCTGAATTTTTTAAATATTTTAATATACAGCTGAAATCAAAAAAATCTGGAAATGTCAAAAAAAAGAGACACTTCATCTGTATCATGCGTTCAAAAACTCTCACGTTTCGAGTTGACCATGACTTGAGATAGCAAGAAACACATTACGTCTTTACTTAAATTAAAACTTCAAGTAAAGTAAGTTATAGTCTGTTTTGATTACAGCTTCGACATACGTGTACCTACCGTACCAACGCCAACTACAAACGTGGGAGTTTTTGAACTTATGTTAGTATGGACACATTTTTCCAAATGAATTAGTCCGAGTCGCAATAAACCAGGTCGAAAATAAACCTTATTGAAACACTTCTTAAGATCACTGCTTTACTTTAGCGCTTTAATACATTTGGAAGGTGCTGTACAATAAATATGAATGCTTATATAGGCTGTTTCACTTAAGACGTTTTCTTTAATATCGCTTTAGTTACTAAATAGCAACAAAAATTACATCACTGTAAAATGATCAGTTTTTTTTTAAATAAATTTGGGCACTAATAGAGACCTACAGAGTGATCGATTTATTATAAGAAGATATTCTTTTTGTTTTCCAAGGCCATTCTTTATCAGAAAACTGATTTTACATGCAGGATGTTCCACTTAAGATGGTTTCTTTCATATCTCTTTAGTTACCTACTCATTTTACAAAAAAAAATGTTTCCAAATGAAAGTCTCACTTCATCATGCGGAGCATATTTTAAAATTAGTTTGTTATATACAGAGTGTTCCGTTTAGTCTGGGCGTTAATGTCATTTCGTTATTTCAAATGGTACAATGGGGCAATGAATCGATCGAAAACACTTTTAGAATTGTGATTATTTCGTAAAATGAGATATTTAAAAAAGAGATTTTCTTTATATCCAAAGCTTTCAAAGTGGTTTTTCCTAGTTTTTTTACTCTGTCACCATAGCAACCACCAAATATCACAATATTTCTTGCATTTTTAAAAACTATTTAAAAAAACATAAATATTGATAAAAGTATTAAACCCTATATTATTGAAAAGAGAATTAAATAAGCACATCTAATAATGGTAAAAAAAAACACATGACATTAGTTTGTTTACTCTGTCACCATAGCAACCAGCAAATGTTAAAATACTTCGTGCATTTTTAAAAAGTATAAAGAAAGACATAAATATTGCAAAAACTATTAACGATAGATATAAAACATATGGTGTTCAATTAAAAAAAAATATTCTCAAGTTTATTAAATTACTTGTAAAAACTTATGTTACTTAGGGCCAGTTTCATAATCGAATTTAAAGGAGACTTTAAATTTAAAGTCACCTTCAGATGTAAAAACAACTGTGAAAACACATTTGTTTACACATGTGAATGTGACTTTAATTTTAAAGTCTCCTTTAAATTCGATTATGAAGCTGGCCCTTAGAATTTTTCTTAACGGTGCAAGCGAAGCATTTCAAAATTAAATCCTTGCAAAAAACTAAGGGGCGTTTTTTTTTTAAATTTGGCGTCGAAGTTGACGGTGGCAAGGTGTTTATTGTGAACGCACCGCAATTTTTAAAACAATTTCTTTGAGTTTTAAAGTTAAAATTGGTTCCTTCTCGAATAAAAAAGCTTTTACTCAAGTTGATAAATGACAGTATTCAATTCGAAGATGTTTTGAAGAATTCCGTTAACAATCTCCCGATGTAGTGTTGACAATTAACAACTGTCATCTTGATGACGGTTCACAATTAAATTTTCATGGCCGACTTCAACGGCATATTTAAAAAAAGAAGCACTATAAGCCCACGGTATATCCATCAATCAGTAGAGAGGGACAGCTCGTGTCAGCGCCTTCGATGTTCGTAAGTACTACCGTTTTCATATCCAATTCATATCTAATATGGCCGTTATTGGCGAGCCTTCATTTTATTGCTACTAGATGTCACTGGTTGAAAAGTGGCACGGATAAAAATGATGTACAGCTGAATTTAAAAAAAAAAAAACGGGAAATGAAATTTTTCCAATTGTAAATTCGGTTGTATTTGTCAATTAATTGTCTACTTGACAACAGGGACTTGACAATACATACCTATTAAAAAAATCTAACCTATTCTATAAACTGACATAGCGTCAAATAATTCTAACCTATTCCTAATAAAGTCATTTTCACACTATGAAAATATTGAAAAAAATGTGCCAATTTTTTTGGACATTTCCCGTTTTTATTGATTTCAGCTCTATGTACAGCTGAATTAAAAAAAAAAAACATGAAATGAAATTTTTCCAATTGTAAATTTGGTTATATTTGTCAATTAATTGTCTACTTGACAACAGGGACTTGACAATACGTACTTTTTAAAAAAATCTAACCTATTTATTTATAAACTGACGTAGCGTCAAATAATTCTAACCTATTTCTAATAAAGTCATTTTCACACTACGAAAATATTGAAAAAATGTGCCAATTTTTTTGACATTTCCCGTTTTTAT
Organism: Dorcus hopei; assembly: GCA_033060865.1. Lineage (NCBI taxonomy): Eukaryota > Metazoa > Arthropoda > Insecta > Coleoptera > Lucanidae > Dorcus > Dorcus hopei. The sequence goes on along the minus strand of CM065421.1, from coordinate 16,144,746 downwards.
TGATTTCAGCTGTAAATCATAGAATGCGATGTTGTTTTACACAACTTCAAGCTTTCTATACGACATAAATCCATTATAATCTAACAAAGATGGTTTTCTGTTCAATCTTATATATCACTCCGCATTCATCACACAAAATGTTGAATTAGAAAACGTCCATTTAAAAGCAATTGATGAATTCACCGGCGCGCCACACACGGCCGTTTCTGGAAGGTCCGCCAGTTTTCAGACATGCGCGCTCAAAAACTGCAGCAGCGACAACCCCAACATATCCATACTGATCACGGGGTGGACACTTATATTGGAGAACTTGGTACCTAGCAAAATGAGGTAGTAGTATTTCCCCTAATTGTAGAGGTCGCAGCAGTGCATAAATTTAAATTTGGCGCCTTACTTCCGTAACACCACCGACCTGTCCAACCAATCGAATGCAAGTTACAAGCGTTTTATGATAGCGTTATGCGATTATGCTCTTTGTGGCATGGCGTTGTTGTGGTTTGTGTTATTTTAAAGTTATCGTTTATTTTTAAAGTTTTATCGTTTAAACATTTTATGGAAAACTGTTTCGGCAGAAATAATATTTTACTTCGTACAACTGTTCTCACTGAACATTTACCAGGTAGTAATCTGTCTTAAATTTTGGTAGATAACCATTATTATTAATTTCAATTATGTTATTTAGAGCCCCTGCAAATAAAGATGATAAATGAAGAGAACCAGCAATTAGATTAACCTGTTCCCTAAGGTAAGAGTATACCTGTTCCAGAAGGTGAGAATATTTTTGGATTCGTTGCCCTACATTTAGTTTATGGTCAGTACTGTCGACATTGTTTACTCTGTAGTAATTTTTTGTTTTGTTTGAACACTAGCTGTTTGATTGTGGAGGTTATAATTTGATATGAAAATTTGAAAACAAAGGTCAGAATCTTTTATTAGCATAAATCGATTTGAATGTTGAAAAGTGATGTACCAACAGCTGATTCTCTGACAATTGTTAACCTGAACGTTTTCACATTTAGATGATGAACTGATGAGCATTTTTTATTTTTATTAAAACTAAGCAGACTATTAAGTCGACCTTGTTATTTCAAAACGACGAACAGACCAATGAACCATATTTTGAGAAATCACAGTTTGTAGTTTTAGTGTAGAACATATAATAGGATGATCGTGAATTTTACTGATCTGTTGGTCCTTTTGGATTTATACGGTCCAATTGTAGACTACATAAAAATTATAATTTCGTATATTACTCTGACGTTAATTCTATAGTGGTTGTATGTATTATAATGCACTGTACTTATTTTAAATGTACTTAAATATAATTTGTTTTATGAAACTGTGTTTTATTTTCGGTTTTACAAGTTATTGCTGGGTTTCACCAACACTAAATACATGTAATCATCGACTAAAAGTAAATATTGCTATGGTTACACATGGTAAAATCATAACAATATTTATTTTTAACGTATGATTATATTTATTTAGTGTTGATAAATGATAAATGAAAATTAAATATTGAAATATCAAAGGTTATATTTGGGTTTGGAACTACGGTTACTTTTTCCCCTAATTGTAGAGGCCGCTTTACAAGGTACTCAAACTTTCTATTGAGTGTCCCATCTATTTATGTATTATCTATGATACTGATTGATGTGTACACTGTGACAAGCCGCTAACGTCATTTATATTAGTTTGAAGCACTGTAACAGGGATATTTTTTTTTAAGTTTACGACCACATATGTATGGTATATAAAGTCACGTTATAAAGTCAGTCCGGAATCAGACATTGTAAAAATATTTAGGGTGTTCCGTTTAAAATAACGAAGTGACATAATGTCCAAACAAAACGGAACACTCTGTATACAACAAACTATTTCTAAAATATGCTCCACATGATACAGCAAAACTTTCATTTGAAACATTTTTTTTTTGTAAAGAGGTATGAAAGAAACCGTCTTAAGTGGAACAGCCTGTATGTACAACCATTTTCCTGAACAAGGCTGACCTTGAAAAATAAAACCATTAGCTTTTTTCGCGGAGACGTTCCGAACTAATTCGGAACCTTAAAATTCGTGCATTCATGAAAGTTGTACACATGAAAGCGTTGTTAAAATCAATCATTATTTCGATGGGCATTTGATTTTAATCGTTCCGAACTAGTTCGGAACGTCTCCGCGAATAGACCTAATATCTTTTGTGTATTTTAAATCCTTCTTGTAATAAATTAATCAACTGTGACTTTAGAATTTTGACAAATTAAAAATAAAATTAATTCTTTAGAAAAAAAATTGCGTATTCTTCAACATAATTTCTTGTTCATAGAAAGACATTCAGCTGCTTTCTAATCTAAATCTAAATTTCTGAAATAAAATACAAAAAGCAAGCAGTGATGGGTCTAATTAAAAAAAAAATAAGACTTTTTAATAAAAGATTTTAAATATAAATATTATTCATACGAAAATTAAATAAAAGCTATCTTGAATTTCTTTTATTTAAAAAATGAAGAAGGCGATATTTTCGCAAAATGATTATATTTGAAGAAAGAGCACAAAAAACTTAATGTAAAAATGCCTTAACCCTTAACGAAAAGTACATCTTTGTATGTATACACACATAATTATAAATTAAATTGAACAAATGAAAAAAATTAAAATATTTTGAAGTTTAAAAAAAAATTAATAGTTCTAAAAATTTGCAAAACAGAATGAAATTAATTATGAACATTTTCTAACTTTTATCCACCGCTTGTACAGATTATTCTTTTACTATATGCCGATCGTAGAAAATATGAGTTAAGAAAATGAAATGACGTAACTTGACAAAAGCTACAAGGCTGTTTCACGAAAGTTAGAAGGAGACAGCTACATAAAAATTATTTGACTTGTCTATCGATCGATCGGCATATAGAGAAAAAACGAACTGTACATGCGTTTTTTTAAAATTTGATTAAAAACACTATTAGCTGTTTCATTATTGTTTTACATACGTACCACATGTTTCATTTTAATATGAAAAGGTCCGCGCTTATTATCTTGTTTGTCTTACAGCGAAGTAGATGTGACATATCGATCGTTTTATATCTTTTATTTTATAACACAGTTCGCCCTACCTATGCACTTTTTGAAGTTTGCGCGAAACAATCGGTACATTGTCAAGAATTTTTCAATTAAAACAGTGTTTTAAGATAACTAATTTCTAATTTGGTATTAATTTTGAACATGTTTTAAACGTAAATTATATGAAATTCTGACTAGTTTTAGCATTTTCAGTGTTTCATTTTTGTTACACGTGAAGGTCCAGATACACGGTCTACTTTTGGCCATCGATTTCAATCGTTAAAACTAATTCGACGTGGTCTATATTGACTATTTCTCAAGCACTTATCGTTGCATGTCGATAATAGAGTCGAAGATGATGTTTGACCAAAATCAGAATGAGTTAATTAAGAGCTATTTTTGTTTAAGCTATAATATACACGTTATCGTTGCAAAATCTCTACGATAATGATTTCTTTTTGTCAATATTTGTTGTTGCGACTGATCAGGAGGATTGTGTTGTAGTTGTATACTACTAACTACAACCCCTTTGATGACCACTTGTCCTGAACATCTTTATAGAAAGAAAAGTTGTCCCAAATATATGTTGTATCACAGAAAGCAGAACATATTATACACTGGTCCTTAAATGTAAATAAGCGAATCAGAGAAAATAAACCAAGTTTTCAAAGAAATTCACATGATGCAATTTACATAAAACTTGCATATTTCAATATATTTTATAATCTCCCCCGGAATGCTGCATTATTTCATTTCTCTGCAACCGAACAAGAAACAACGATGGATTTCGTGAACTTAACCGGAACATAATAATCGATTTTTTTTCTGAATACTTCGCAATCATACAAATATTACCTACTCTTGTACATATTCAGAAGTGTCCATCACTATGAGAAGTGTAAAGAAGAAAATAAATAAAAACGCCGCGTGTGTTCTACATAAATTCAAATTGAATATTGTGTGCAAAAAGTTGATTTTGGTGAAATGAATTCAGTAAGTCGCCCTATTTTTTAATTTTATTACTACTAATAATTTAAGTTCACATCAGAAACAGTTTAGCGGCATTAGGAAAATAAAGATTTTCTTTAATAAGCTCGAAAGAGAACTTAAAAGCTTCAGGAAAAAAAACGAAAACAAATAAAAATGCACATTTAAATTTAAACCCAAGACGATATTTTTTTCAATTTATCTCCGTGTTGTTTGTTATTCGGAATTTGCATTCTCACATTGAATGGGACTGATGATGTGAGGCAATTTCACCTTGAACTTCACTTCTTTTGAACTCGGATCGCCTCTTTTTGTTTTGCTCGATAACTTGCAGCTTTGCATTGATAAAGCCCCACAATCACTATGTTTATTTGACTATAAAAAAAACAATCTGCAATTTGCGATAAATTTGCTTGTCTGTTGCTAGTGGCAATAAAAAGTTTTGCGGATATTTTTAGACCATGACGTCTTGTTTTTTTCAATCTTGTCTTTTGTGTTTCACGAAATCTTTCGAGTTTTCTGAGAGCAATGCTTTTTACGATATTTTTTAAAAACGAAAAAGATAGTATTTTTAAAATTAATTTTATTGCTAATAAACAACACAAACATCCGAGGACCAGGAAGGATTCGAACCCACCACGCCGCCGAGCAACGAAGACAAAAGAAAATTGACGAAACGTGTAAAACTTCAAAAATAATTTCAAACTCCAAAATCTTTACCTATGTAAACTGGCTGTTTCAAATTGGGTGTGCACTGAAGGGATCTCCTAAACCATGAGAGTTACAGATTCGGTTAAATGGAAGAAAAGTTGCACCAGTCATTGCTTAATTCGTATCCATTAACAGAATCAATTTTCTCTTAGTTGTTCTTGAAATATTGGTGAAAATGTAAAAATATCGATTTTCTTTTTTCCTCTGTAACTCCCTTATTAGAAATAATTTAGAAATTCTGTCTTAACTTTCTACAGGTATTTTTGGATTCTGCTTCAAATAGGGGCAGTAGAATTGTGGTCGCATGTTTCGTCTCTCCGCGACCATCCTCAGTTTACATTTTTTAAATATAACGTATACCTTCTTATTATCGTATTTGTTGCCATTTTTTCTCCTGATTGTAATGGTATATCACACTTAATTGTTGATATTAATTTGAAGCTTAAATACTACAGATTTTTATATGAAAATTTTATTTAATACATAATTTCAAATATTTAGTTCATTTTCTTAGGTATAGTGTAAATTTCAATGAATTATTTAATATCTGTCTCTTTAGTTATTGTATAATAAATTCTTTTAACGGACACTGATAGCGCACATTTGTAGTATCCGTTAAAAGAATTTGTTATACGAGATAGTTGTTAACGAGGCTAATTTTACAAACAAGGGAATATTTAATAGTAATGTACATAGATATTGGTCCAGGGAGAATCAAAAAAAATTTCAACAAGTGTGACCACAGATATAATTCAGCTTAAATGTTTGGTGTGGTATTTGGCATAATAGAATTAATGGTCCGATCATTTACGAAAATCATGTAACAGCTGAACGTTACATTTTTTAAGGACAGCATTGGAAAACATTTTAGATTACATTCCTCTAAATCATATTAGGGAATTGTAATTTCAAAATGATGGAGCACCAGCACATAATGCTGAAATAACAACAAATTATTTGAATCAAACTTTTCCTGATAGGTACAAATGGACCTGTCGCGTGGCCTCTAAGATCACCAAATATTAGCCCTTTGATTTTTTATTGATTGATTGATTGATTTTATTGATTTTTCCTCTTCCGACATTTGAATGTTAGTTATTAATATTTAGTAAGTAAAAAAAGTACTAAGGAATAAATTTACTTATTAAATAAATCATGACGAAACTGTATCAAGCTTCTTTTTTATCATATTTTAACTTTACTTGAAAAAAGTATTAATTGTTATACATCACTGCAATCAGCAGAAAAAATGCTATCGAATAGAATAATTAAAAGATATACTTTGTATTTAAAAAATCGAAACTGAAGATGGTCGTGGAGAGACGAAACGTTTGACTTCAATTCTGCCACCTCTATTCGAAGCAGAATAAGAAAGTGCCTGTAGAAAGTTAAATCAGAATTTCAAAATTATTTATAATACGAGAGATACAGAGGAAAAAAGAAAATCGACATTTTTACATTTTGATCAATATCTCAAGAAGAAATAAGAAAAAATTTATTCTGTGAATGAATACGAATTAGGCATTGATTTGTGCAACTTTTCTTCCATTTAACCAAATTTGTATCTCTTACGATTTAGAAGATCCCTTCAGTGCACACTCAATTTGAAACAGCCTGTATATCAATGTGATGCCAAAGTTAATTTGATCAAAAACAAAGAAAGACATCGAGGAATTAGATACTCAAAGATAAACTAAAATTAATAATTAAAAGAAAAATCAATTCGACTAAAAAACACAAAAACGAAAGAGGAATGAAAAAAGCAACAGTATTCAACGAATCAAATAGACGAATTAAAAAATTCAGTTTCGAGCTCACAATCATTCACAATCATATTTTGTGATAACCAGTATAAGTTTTTCAATCTCTAGCTCTATATTACTATACTTACTATATCATCCGTAATCCAAGGATTGATTCTTCTATTGTATATATTGTTTATATTTTTACAGTAACTAGAAGGACAACTTAATTTGATACTCCACTAAATAGTTTCTAAAAACGTATCAAATACTGGATTAATGTTATGTAGATCATTATAAATGAAACTGATACTTTTTATATGTTTACTTAATTTTTGTAGGTTGCTCTTAGAAACATTCCAGTTTATTTCATGGTCGCGATTTGACTTATTTTTGAATTCAGGCAATTTAACTGTTAACAAGAATGCCAGATGATTCCCTATATTAGGCTGTATTAAGTATTGTTATTCATAACTATTATAATATAATCAATTTTAGAGGAGAATCCATCATTGCTTATTCTAGTTGGAGTTTCAGAGCTGCAAGTTAAGCCGAAACTCCACAACACTTCTTCTAGTAATTGCTAACATTGTTGCATTGCCTAGAAAATTTATATCACAAAATCTTTTAAGCGGACACTAAATCGTGCACTATACACTTTACGTTAATTTATGTTAAGATCGCCACATAAAAATGTATTATCGCAATTTTTTTTGCAAAAGGTTATTATGTCTATGAGTTTTTCGTAGAATATGTTGAGGTTTCCATCAGGTGATCTGTATAGACTCACAATACAACAATTAAAATTACCCAAGCTAAGCTTTACTGCACAACATTCAAAATGGATTTCGGTTGAAAAATCACTGGCGCGTATCAGTTCAGTTATCTTCATGGCTTCTTCTTGTTTCGAGAAAATCATAGTTTCTCCATGCTTATGCTGGTTTCTACAGAAGTATGTACGGGGAAATCATAAATTACTCCAACCCACGTGACCAATTTGAATTAGGATTTGGTCACGTGGGTTGGAGTAATTTATGATTTCCCTTTGAATTAGGATTTGTTTTCTAGAAGTGGCAACACTGAAAAAAGTGAGGTTACTGTTTCAAATTAGCGTGGATTTGTCACTGACTTTCGTGACTATAGATGTTCCGTTGTGTTCAATCACTTTAACCAAGCATTCCCAGATGGTGATGTAAATTCCGATGCCTTCGCAAATCACAAGTACATATTACATTTTCGAACGATTTAACATACAGCACTGCATTGTTACCAACAGAGTACAATGTGTTGCCTATACGGCGGGGTCACGTGGGTTGAAATCATTTCTGATTTCCCTGTATTTATTGTATATCCATCCAGCTGCATCAGATTAATATTGTTTTTATGGCACTAATGTTTGGCCACACAGATGATGTCTGGATCGAATTCCTTATTAAATACCTCCATTTGCGAGAGTTTGTTAGTTAGGGCTTAAGAATTTATTTGGATTATTTTTGTTGATCTTATAATATTAATAATATTAATTTTGACTTGAGAACAGGAGTATGCACAATTTCTTGTAACGTTGAGTTCTTTGGTATTGTCCAGGCTCAATTCATCCTTTGGGAGCTGACTAAGCTAGTCGTTGTTTTCGGAAAAGAAGGATTATTTTCCAAAGTTTCTGTAGAGTGGCTCCCATTCTGGTATACAGCAGTAGCAGACGGAATGATGTATATTAGATTATTTTCATTTACATGGTTATTTTGTGAAGTAGACTCGTGAGTTATGACATCAGCAAGATTTTTAGTTAAAAGAAACTTGCCTCTGTGGTTCATATGTAAACCATGTCCAGTAAAGTACTCCGAGCTCAAGATTTCTATCTATATACTGGAATAAGTTCTCTACTGTTAGTAACTCGAAAATTCTCTTGTTGAATTTAAAAACAAAGCTGTTTAGTATGTAGGTACCTACTACGCCAATAAGGTGTACACGCCAATATAATGTTGGTTGTGTAGATACAATTTTTGAGACATCTTAAGGTCTCTTCGATAACTCTGCACTTTTCTACACTTTTTACACCAACCGCTCCTGAGAGAGTGAGATGCATATAATTAATGCGAGTAGGATTGAGAAAAATAGAGTAAAGGTGTTAAAAGTGTAGAAAGTGCAGAGCTTTATATTCGATTGTGAAACGTTCCACGCTCCTCTTAATGCGTTATTTGAACCGCCAAGATTTATTACATAGTCATCCTTTGTGAAGTCATTTGCCAGAGACTCAATGTCCCGTATTACATCTTTTACGGTTTACAAATTGATAAAATACTAAAAATAGTTGAATCCAACATTTGCCGTAAGATATTACTTAAATTTTTCGCATGGCTATCCCCTAACATCAATATTTTCTTCTTCGCTCTATGTTTCTCTGGTAGACATGAGACTTTGTTTCTACAGGAATGATTTTTTCGTTGTAGTTGATGTTTGGTCGTCAGGGATGGTTATCTACTTAGGTTTCAGTGTAGGTACCATGTTCATCAAGTGGCAATGTTTTTGGCAATTCTTTAAAATTATCTGACATCATTGACGTGATGTTTGAGTCAAATGGAAATTGTTTTGGCAAAGGCCCAGCATTTCATTCGAAGTTTAACTTTAAGCTTCGTTTTATTTCTACGGAAACAATTGTCTTTACAATTTTAACACTACGGGAATAAAACGAAGCTTAAAGTTAAACTCTGAATAAAACACTGGGCCATAGGATACATTTCCAAAATCTGCGATCCGTTTTGCATTAAAAGATTGGCGCCTCTGTTTGAGTTTCTAAAAATTTACGAATTATATTATTTAGCTGTACAGTTTATCTAAAATTTCCGATTGTTTATCAATTATCAATTTATAACTAATTATTTGGGCTTTTAGCTTGTCAATTTCTTTTTTTAAAGCAGAATTTTCGTCATTCAACAATATGATATTATTATTATTATGGATATTATTACATAATCTTTGTACTTTTATGTTAACATAACATATTTGTAATAGGACACCTTTTTATTCGCTCTATAGTTTTCATTGTACGTTAATCAATTTTTCAAGCTCGTATAAGTGTAATATTATATTTATTTATATTTTGAAAATATTTTGTTATTCTATTTTTTTCTCGGCTATGCGAAAGAATAAAATATTCCAGTTTTAAGAATTTGAATGAAACAAGTTTACGAGGTCGTCCTTCCTTAAGAAGGGATTTGTTTTTTGAACACCTTTTCACAATTTGACCGTTTATTTTTGGACCATCCGGTATTTTTCAATTTATTTTAAAAAGTGTTTACATTTGGTAACTTGAAATATACAAAATTAATCAAAAATATAAACTATTCGATTAGAAACTAAAATTAATTATACGCTTTTCTTTTCCTAGCCAAACCGACTGCTGTATGTTTGTAAAACATGATAATGTAGAAAGACAAACTATTAGGCACAAAAATAATCGTGTATTACATAAATAACGTTAACGCCAGATAAGCAACTTATCGACTAATTTTAATTTCTACAATTAGGACTTAGAAACAGTTATTTAAGAAAGCAATCAACAAATTTTGATACTGCTTTGTCAACAACTAATTAAAAAGTCACAATATAATGCGCTCTGCACCATTTTTAGTAAAGATTATAATAGAGGACATCTTAACGAGTCTTAGAAGGTCAGCGATATCAACTGTTAGGGATAAATTTCGGTATAAAAAGGAGGTAATTTTCAAAACTCTTTACACTTACTTGGAAGGTGTCTAATACATCAGCAACATGAAACTCGCATTCATTTTGCTTGGCCTCTGCGCCGTAGCCCTAGCCATTCCACCCTCAGTCATCCCCAAGAAGTACAAAATTGGTAAGTTTAATTAAATTAGTGTTACATAATTTCTACTTTTTTTTTTAAATGTAGCCGACAAAGCCTTACTTGAAAAACAAAAGGATGTCATCCAACTCTTCAAGTACATCAACCAACCAAGTTACTACAAGGAATTCCTCGAAATTGCTCAGACGTTCTCTCTGGAACAAAATTATAATTTGTGGACCGTAAGCCCCAATCGATCCTTTTTGATTCTATTTTTTTAAGACGATTTTATTTTAGAACCCCAGTTACGTGCAGCAATTTGTGAAGTACTACAAGGAAGGGTTCCTTGTGAAAGGCGCTATTTTCTCACCGTTCTACGAGGAACACATCAAGCAAGCCAAATTACTCTTCAAGATCTTCTATTACGCCAAGGATTGGGAGACCTTATACAAGGCGGCGGTGTGGGCTCGCCAGAACGTCAGCGAAGGGCTCTTCATTTACTCCCTCAGCGTTGCTTTGATCCATCGTCCAGATACCACGGGCATTGTCCTTCCTCCGATTTACGAAATATATCCGTACTATTTCTTGAACGCAGAAGTCATCTATAAAGTCCAAAAATTGAAGCAGGTGTATGGGTTGGAGCCAATACAAACACCCTATCATGTTTCCGGAGACCAAACATTTGAGGGTAAGTCCAAGTGTACTAAACCTTAAACTTAATTAAATATAATTTTCTTTTTCTTCTTCAGGCAGCGTAATTTTAGCTAACTATTCCGGCTGGTACATGAACTTGAACCCCGAGCAATCATTGTCGTACTTCACCGAGGATATTGGAATTAACGCGTTTTACTATTACTACAACTTATACTACCCATACTGGATGGAAGGCACAGAATTTGGATTAAACAAAGACAAACGTGGCGAACTTTACTACTTCATCCATCAACAGTTACTCGCGCGTTATTACCTTGAGAGGCTTTCAAATGACGTCGGCACTATTCCACTTCTTAAATCATCACTGCCAGTGGAAACCGGATATTATCCATCGATAATTTACCCCAGCGGTTTACCTTTTCCATCACGCCCGAATAATGTTCACGTAACACAATATTCAGGCAACGAGTACCTTGCTAATTTCACCGACACGTACACCTACGTGAAGGACTATTCAAGGCGTATTCGTGACGCCATCGATTTTGGATATGTATACACAGTAAGTACCTTGCATCATCTCTCCTAATAAAATACTAACGTACGCACTTTTTTACAGGGGAGCGGAGAAAAAGTCTACTTATACGATACCCACGGCATGGAAATCCTTGGCAACCTGATCCAATCAACCCCAGATTCCCCCAACTCGAAATTCTACGGTTCCCTCCAAATTTACCTCAGCTACCTTCTGGGTTACTCATACCCCCCACTCAATAAATATTACTTAACGCCATCAGTTCTTGAGCAATTCGAAACGAGCCTTCGCGATCCCGTTTTCTTCCAATACGTAAAACTGATCGTCCAACTCTTCCAAAAATACAAATACAACTTGCCCTACTACACCTACCAAGAACTTGAATTCCCAGGAGTCAAGATCGAAAGCATCAGCACCGACCGCCTCATCACCTACTTCGAGCCTTTCGTTATTGACGTGAGCTCTGCCGCTTATTTCAACGAAAAAGAATTCGAATCCTACTGGCCGATCAAAGCTGTTCAATACCGTCTCAATCACAAGCCGTTTACTTTCACCATTAACGTGCTCAGCGACAAGCCCGTGGAATCCATAGTCAAGGTCTTCATTGGCCCCAAATATGACGAGTTCGGAAAAGAAATCGACATAACGAAGAACTCCCAGAACTTCTTCCTCTTCGACAAATTCGTGTACAAACTCAACGTTGGCAAGAACTCCATCGTGCGCAGCTCACAACAGAGCTTATTCGTAAGCGATCGCACTACCACCTATGAACTATACAAACACGTCATGAATGCCTACAAGGGACAAGAACCATTCCAAATTGATGGCAGTGAATCTTATTACGGATTCCCCAACAGGTAAAAAAAATTCAATGGATGAAGATTTCAAGTGGTAACACTCTCTTTTCAGATTCCTTCTTCCTAAGGGCAAATATGGCGGCCAGGTTTACCAATTCTACGCTTACATCATGCCTTACACTTCTTACACTCAAACTCCGTACACTCAAGGTCCATACTCTCAAACCACGTATCCTACTGGCACAACGGGATACGGATATGAATCAGCCTATCCCAAGGTTGGAACCGGCGGTTATTTGTTGGACAACAAACCATTCGGCTATCCTTTGGACAGATATGTTTCTACGAGTGACTTCTATGTACCCAATTCTTACTTCTACGACGTGGTCATCTACCACAAGAAGTATGAAGACCTCAATGTTTCTACGAACGTGTAAATTCCTATGACGACGAAAATCCGAGCTGGTCTACGAGAACATTTCTCTTTTTTTGTAGTTTCGTATAAATTTATTGTATTTATAACAGCATGAATATATGATTATTGCAATTTTCTTCTTTTCTTTTACGCAACAAATTTCAAAAAATTCTGTATTTTTAATAATAGTATTCAATATAAATAAAGGTTAACCTGAAATAAGCTGCAAAGAATCCTCTTGTCTATTTGAGACTTTCTTGCTTCAAAAAATAATAACGGGTTATCCATGATATTAATAATATTAATGATTGATAAATAAAGATTTGCCAGAAGGTCACTTTTTTCTTGCTTCGCCCTCAACGATTACATCCAATGTTGTATCGTTAGAAAGGTTAAAAAAGATAATTTATTTACAGACATGATCAAGTATGGTTTCCTTTTGTAAAAAGAACTTTATGTCAACTCAAAAATAGGAGTTTCCTTGGAAAATTTTGTTGTACATGGAAAAATAAGAGGTCCAGAACGCATGTCTGTGCTTTTGTAATGCAAGTAATGGGGTAATATAACTTACCTTGAAGAAAATACTCCCGCCGCTGACCCGCGCTTGCTTGAAAATCATACTCCCGCCAGCGTTTTAGATTCACCTGCACAGGTTGCACCCAGAGTATTTGCATGAGGTTAAAACTAACCTAATGTAAAAATACATTAAATTAATTAAAATTATTAAGTACGTATTTTAATAAATGTCATATGCCAGCATTAATACTTTTTCATAAATATTAGACGAACGGCAAAATAAGTCGCTATTTTTTTTTTGTGAATATTTTGTTATTCTATTTTTTTCTCGGCTTTGCGAAAGAATAAAATATTCCAGTTTTAAGAATTTGAGTGAAGCAAGTTTACGAGATCGTCCTTCCTTCCTTCCGTTTTTTGAACACCTTTTCACAATTTGACCATTTATTTTTGGACCACCCGGTATTTTTCAATTTATTTTAAAAAAATGTTTACATTTGGTAACTTGAAATACACAAAATTAATCGAAAATATAAACTATTCGATTAGAAACTAAAATTAATTATATGCTTTTCTTTTCCTAGCCAAACCGACCGCTGTATGTTTGTAAAACATGATAATGTAGGAAGACAAACTATTACCAACAGATAGCCCGAGACATAGACGCGTTTGGACGCTCCAAAAATATGTTCGAATTATATTCAATAGATGACACCCGGATACGTAAAAACATAAAATTAGATTTCTTACGAACCGACATAATCAGCGCATGCGAAAGGCTACTAAATAGTAATTCGGAAAATATCCAAATGATGTCACTAATGAGCTGTCACGATAGAGGGCGTTAAAGATGAATAGTTCATAAGGACACTGTAACAGTAGAGAATATGAGTGAATAGCTGCTTTCTTTCGCTGAAAAGTTTGAATCGTGATTCGAATAATTTTTCGTTACCCGCTCTGGAACTGAATGCATTTCAATCCAAACGGATCGTAAAATTGGAAGATTGAAAAGGGAAATGGAATTACCGATCGGGATTGAAATTTCAAGAAGATCCATTTACAAGAAAGCATCCATCTTTGAATCTAAACGCGTTATGTTGCGTTTGGATCAAACGAAAGAAAGCAGCTATTGAATAAAGAACTACGGGGATTGCCCGGGCTTGTGTAATGGAGGACTAACATGTTTTATTTTTGGAATCCCTGCTCCCCGTTTTAACGAGTATTCTCTGTGGTTTGCGACATAACAACTAACAAAAAATTTTGATTGCTTTGACGCGCTCAACGCTAATTTTACGCTAAATTTTACATTTACGCTATGACTACGCAAAAATCAGGAAATAAATGCTTTTACGTTAAGAACATAAAAACTATATGATCGACTTATTAATTACTGTCAAAATTTACAACGAATGTAAATGGGCATCTGCAAAAAAACTGACAAATAAATGTAAACCCCATCCAAAAATAAGAATTTTTAAAGGTCAATAATAAATTATATTTGCGTTTGTACCACTTCTTTTCTATCATATTATTCTGTATGTTTTTGTAGAAACTGTATTTGTATAAAATTTCCATCTTTTTTTATTTAGAAATACATTAAAAAAAATTAATCTGTAATCTGCTTCTTCAGAAACAACTTTACTATTAAAACTTTGAGGCTGATTATCTAGAATTTTTTGTTATGTAATCAATCTAAAATTTTATACGGTTGATACCAGAGTAAGAAATCCTACCAAAATAATAAATAAAAAATGTAGGTTGTCATTAAAAAAATATAAACGACGTTATAACATCTGAAAATGACTTCTTCATATTATGAAGAGTACAGGGAAAAAACCAGCTAAGTCTAAGTTTTAGGTTAAAATTCATTACAATTTTTTTACTAAATTGATGTTAAGAACTCGCAGCTTGATAACATAAGTCCTTATCATGTTTTATGCATGTTTAAAAATATCAAACACGTAGGCTGCATAAAGTAGCAAATGTTTACACAATTCAAGATTACGACAAACATGCGTGTGACCACAGGTGTGACTTAGCCGGTTTTTTCCCCTGTACTCTTCATAGTAAAGGGCCCCACACACCTCGTTCTTTTTCAACAGTTTTACCCGACGGGTAAAATTGCTGGAACGATGAACGAAACCGATTAAAATCCCTACACTTCGTTCTGTTCGAAGCCGTGTCACCAAACAGCTTAGCGCAATGAACAAAACGTGTTTGTTGGCAGTGGCGGCCTAAAATCTGCCATTGCGCCTCTTTACCTCTAACCACACATGAAAGTGCAAAACACCGCCGACCCGTCTGCGCTGACACTGCAAAAACACGTCGATTACTGTCCACACACCTCGTGTTTACCCGAACGGATGGCGTGAACCGATGAAAATATCCAAACCGATTGATGTTTTGACACGACGGGGAAACACGTCGGTTTATGTCCATACACCTCGGTTTTATCGTCCGTTCGTTCCAGCAATTTTACCCGTCGGGTAAAACTGTCGAAAAAGAACAAGGTGTGTGGGGCCCTTTACCCTGCTTACTAAAGCGTGGATCCAACGGCTTCGGCCGTAGGTGACCATTGTGGACGTATGATAGAGTTCCTATGGCTGCTTTCAGACTAGCCGTCAAAACGCACGGCCGTGCGAAAAGACGGACGTGCGAAAAGACGGACGTGCGAACAGACGGACGTGCGAAAAGACGGCCGTCAAAAACTGAGTTGGGTGCATGGTTGTTGTCTTTAACACGAGCATTCGAATTTCATCCGGCGTTCGACCATATTCCGCATACGATTGAGATGAAAAATATACGCAAAAAAAATTATTGCATTTGCAATAATACGCCATCATAAAAAAACAAAACAACACAGATGTATATGGGTTCACCCTTTACTGGAAAATCGTTTTCAGTTAGGGGCTTTAATGTGCTTTTTGGAAAGTTAAGAGAAGATGAGAATAAAGTTCTAAAATCTATTTACTTACAAATTTCAGTGGACAAGAGTTGCCTCCACTTGTTAGTTTAATTATTTAAAAAATAGTTACAATCACTTATTTCCAATTTAAATAATATTCCCGAAAATTTATTTTTGACATATTCATAGTTTTGAGGCAATTATTCATTTTATTTAAATTTTTAAAACAGCGTTATTGTTATTATTATTACCTATTTCCGAGCGTGTTTTATTGCGACAAAGAAGAATCACCTAATATACCGATGAAAAACAAAAAACAAGTCGACTGTAGTTTGCCGACGCGACGGGAAGCATCCCAAAAAAATTATTGCGATTGCGTTATAAAGAAATTTATTTTATGCTATTGAGAAGATAGTATAGATAGATCATCGTTATTAAAATAGTTGCAATACTGTTCACCATTATGTATTTACCTTTGTTTTTCTTGGTAAATTAATATTTTTGGTAATACTCAGCACGTAAATATATCTGTGCACTTGTAATACATATTATGTAACTGATTATTGAAATCTGAAACTTGCCTAAAATTTTTAGCATAACATAAGTTAACATGTGACACAATTATTCCCATGTAAATCTCAATGATCACAGTTAAAAAATAACCCTGTATATTCAACGCACGGCCGTACCCATCCAAATTGTAGCAGGAACACCCGGGCTCCTGCTACGACTCGTCCGTGCGTCTTCACTGTCTGAAGAGGCATATACCCTCCAATGTCCTGCTAGAATCGTCCGTGTAAACGCACGGCCGTCGAAAAAGACGGACGTACGAGGCACGGCTCAATGTGAAGAGTTACGTGCTTACCAATGCAACGCTAAATAATACCCGTGCACGGATGTTATTTAGCAGGTCATTGGAAGGCGTGTGTCTCTTCACATTGTGCCGTGAATTACACGGCCGTGCGTTTTGACGGCTAGTCTGAAAGCAGCCTATGGGTGTGACGAGCCCACCGTCCCGAGTTGGCGTACCAGTGCCTGGGTTGCACGTAACCTAATCTGTAGGACTCGGCCGACTTGTTCGGTCGTGGCCGAACTTCCCACCAGTGAAGCAAACTGGTACAGTGGGGACCGGTTAGCCCGGAGGATACCCTCCCCTCCACTGGGGTAGAGCGAGCAGAGGGGACCTCCACCGGTCGACTGGGTTGGACTCAACGGGGCAGTGGTTGATGGCCCGCATGCTAGGGCTAGGGATGATGCCCACCCCATCCCGACGTGTGAACTGCGGATCTCAGTTCCGGCACTAGCCTGGATAGCTAGTAGAGATTAGATAGGTCTCCCTTGAACAGAAGGGGCGAGGGGCGTGCAACCCCGAACCAGTCTGGTAGCAGGACGACACTTTATAGTGTCAGCCACCGAAAGGTGGGCTGCCCTGCGCGTTGATTGGGCGTATCTCAATCCGATGGCTCTGGTCGGGGCCCGAGTCGGAGAAGGGCTAACTCGCTCAGGTGCCCCTCGTAGCGTTTTAGGGTAGATTAGGGAGTACTGTCTGTCTGTCTGTCTGTCTGTACTCTTCATATGCGCTGTAATTTGAATCGCTATACCCCTTTTATATTTTTTCATTATCACAAGTATTAAAGGAATTATGGATTTTATCCGCTACTTAGTTTCCTCGTTGTATTTCGCCTTAAAAACGGACACGCAAAAATGTCTTTCACTTCTTTTCTTCCTAACCTGTTACTAACCTCTACGGATAATTCGTAAATGACCGAAATAGTTTTCTATACAAATTATTCTTGATGGTTTCTTTTGCACTTAGGTTCTGACACATACTAGAACGTGAATATTTTATCAGCGCCAATATGTGTCGTTTCCAAATTAATTAATAATTAATTCGTTTTCTAATTTGGAGCATCACTTTAATTTTACGAGGTGGGCCATCTTTATAGTTATTTATATTACAAGTGGGATAGAGACATCCTTATAATATGAGTGCAATGAGTTATCCTGAC
This sequence comes from Dorcus hopei, assembly GCA_033060865.1. Classification (NCBI taxonomy): domain Eukaryota; kingdom Metazoa; phylum Arthropoda; class Insecta; order Coleoptera; family Lucanidae; genus Dorcus; species Dorcus hopei. The sequence goes on along the minus strand of CM065421.1, from coordinate 16,126,619 downwards.
GAGGGCGTCAGCCCGAATTCAGGATAAGAGCACGAATATTATAATGATGCACTATCCCACGTGTAATATACAACGTTTTATCTACACCTGCAACATGGTTTTTATTTTTATTAATTTAAAAAATATTGTCGGAACCCATCAGTAAGCGAAAATCGCAATAGCCTGGTTATAGCGCAAATCCATAGTAAGCGCATAATTTTGTTGTAAACAACAGTGAAAAATCACAATTTGTGTGTAATTTCGTGCATCAATTGTGAAGAAATTCCTTACAAAACCAAGTTGAAAAGCATTATCAGTGATTCGGAGAGTCTTCCGTCGGATGTAGAAGAGTCTGCAGCAAATGCAGTTTCAACCCTTGTACCTGAGAAGACAAAATGTGTGTATGAGGAAACTTACGAACGATTGAAAAAATGGTGTGCTGAGAAGCAAATCCAGAATGAAGCTAATGAGAAAGTACTTTTGGCTTATTTTGAACATTTATCCAAACGTTACAAATGAACATGAAGAAAGTTATACTGGACATTGCTACAGAAGATCATCTGCTTCTCTTCTTGCCAACTCTGGGGCAGATATTTTAACAACAAAACGGCCGCGGCACCGCGGTGGGTGGAAGTCCAACAAAATGGCCTTCATCTGGATTTAAGATTTTGAAATGTAAAAATGTTACTATCAATGTTTGTAAAAATGAAAAATAAATAACTAATAAATTTTTTCATTATATAACTAGTGTTATAATGAGTCTCATAATATAACTAGTGTTATAATAAGTCTCATTATAAAACCCAAATGAGGTACATAATATAGCTATTATGAAGCAGGTGCAGATAAATAACGTTAACGCCAGATAAAATACTGCTTTATCAACAACTAATTAAAAAGTCAAAATATAATGCACTCTGCACTACTTTTAGTAAATATTTTTAGTAAAGATTATAATAGAGGACATCTTAACGAGTCTTAGAAGGTCAGCGATATCAACTGTTAGGGATAAATTTCGGTATAAAAAGGAGGTAATTTTCAAAACTTTTTACATTTACCTGGAAGGTGTCTAATACATCAGCAACATGAAACTCGCACTCATTTTGCTTGGCCTTTGCGCCGTAGCCCTAGCGAATCCACCCTCAGTCATCCCCAAGAAGTACAAAATTGGTAAGTTTAATTAAATTAGTGTCACATAATTTCTACTTTTTTTTTAAACGCAGACGACAAAGCCTTACTTGAAAAACAAAAGGATGTCATCCAACTCTTCAGATACATCAACCAACCAAGTTACTACAAGGAATTCCTCGAAATTGCTCAGACGTTCTCTCTGGAACAAAATTATAATTTGTGGACTGTAAGCCCCAATCGATCCTTTTTGGTTCTTTTTTTTTTAAACGATTTTATTTTAGAACCCCAGTTACGTGCAGCAATTTGTGAAGTACTACAAGGAAGGGTTCCTTGTGAAAGGCGCTATTTTCTCACCGTTCTACGAGGAACACATCAAGCAAGCCAAATTACTCTTCAAGATCTTCTATTACGCCAAGGATTGGGAAACCTTATACAAGGCGGCGGTGTGGGCTCGCCAGAATGTCAGCGAAGGGCTCTTCATTTACTCCCTCAGCATTGCTTTGATCCATCGCCCAGATACCACGGGCATTGTCCTTCCTCCAATTTACGAAATATATCCGTACTATTTCTTGAACGCAGAAGTCATATATAAAGTCCAAAAATTGAAGCAGGTGTATGGTTTGGAGCCAATACAAACACCCTATCATGTTTCAGGAGACCAGACATTTGAGGGTAAGTCCAAGTCTATTAAACCTTAAACTTAATTAAATATAATTGTCTTTTTCTTCTTCAGGCAGCGTAATTTTAGCTAACTATTCCGGCTGGTACATGAACTTGAACGTCGAGCAATCATTGTCGTACTTCACCGAGGATATTGGAATTAACGCGTTTTACTATTACTACAACTTATACTACCCACACTGGATGGAAGACATAGAACTTGGATTAAACAGAGACACACGTGGCGAACTTTACTTCTTCATCCATCAACAGTTACTCGCGCGTTATTACCTTGAGAGGCTTTCAAATGACGTCGGCACCATTCCACTTCTTAAATCATCATTGCCAGTGGAAACCGGATATTATCCATCGATAATTTACCCCAGCGGTTTACCTTTTCCATCACGCCCGAATAATGTTCACGTAACACAATATTCAGGCAACGAGTACCTTGCTAATTTCACCGACACGTACACCTACGTGAAGGACTGTGCAAGGCGTATTCGTGACGCCATCGATTTTGGATATGTATTCACAGTAAGTACCTTGCATCATCTCTCCTAATAAAATACTAACGTACGCACTTTTTTACAGGGGAGCGGAGAAAAAGTCTACTTATACGATACCCACGGCATGGAAATCCTCGGCAACCTGATCCAATCAACCCCAAATTCCCCCAACTCGAAATTCTACGGTTCCCTCCAAAATTCCCTCAGCTACCTTCTGGGTTACTCATACCCCCCACTCAACAAATATTACTTAGTGCCATCAGTTCTTGAGCAATTCGAAACGAGCCTTCGCGATCCCGTTTTCTTCCAATACATAAAACTGATCGTCCAACTCTTCCAAAAATACAAATACAACTTTCCCTATTACACCTACCAAGAACTTGAATTCCCAGGAATCAAGATCAAAAGCATCAGCACCGACCGCCTCATCACCTACTTCGAGCCCTTCGCTATTGACGTGAGCTCTGCCGCTTACTTCAACAAAAAAGAATTCGAATCCTACTGGCCGATCAAAGCTGTTCAATACCGTCTCAATCACAAGCCGTTTACTTTCACCATTAACGTGCTCAGCGACAAGCCCGTGGAGTCCATAGTCAAGGTCTTCATTGGCCCCAAATATGACGAGTTCGGAAAAGAAATCGAGATATCGAAGAACTCCCAGAACTTCTTCCTCTTCGACAAATTCGTGTACAAACTCAACGTTGGCAAGAACTCCATCGTGCGCAGCTCACAACAGAGCTTATTCGTAAGCGATCGCACTACTACCTATGAACTATACAAGCATGTCATGAATGCCTACAAGGGACAAGAACCATTCCAAATTGATGGCAGTGAATCTTATTACGGATTCCCCAACAGGTAAAAAAAATCTATGGATGAAGATTTCAAGTAGTAACACTCTCTTTTTCAGATTCCTTCTTCCTAAGGGCAAATATGGCGGCCAGGTTTACCAGTTCTACGCTTACATCATGCCTTACACTTCTTACACTCAAACTCCGTACACTCAAGGTCCATACTCTCAAACCACGTATCCTACTGGCACAACGGGATACGGATATGAATCAGCCTATCCCAAGGTTGGAACCGGCGGTTATTTGTTGGACAACAAACCATTCGGCTATCCTTTGGACAGATATGTTTCTACGAGTGACTTCTATGTACCCAATTCTTACTTCTACGACGTGGTCATCTACCACAAGAAGTATGAAGACCTCAATGTTTCTACGAACGTGTAAATTCCTATGACGACGAAAATACGAGCTGGTCTACGAGAACATTTCTCTTTTTTTGTAGTTTCGTATAAATTTATTGTATTTATAACAGCATGAATATATGATTATTGCAATTTTCTTCTTTTCTTTTACGCAACAAATTTCAAAAAATTGTATATTTTTAATAATAGTATTCAATATAAATAAAGGTTAACCTGAAATAAGCTGCAAAGAATCCTCTTGTCTATTTGAGACTTTCTTGCTTCAAAAAATAATAACGGGTTATCCATGATATTAATAATATTAATGACTGATAAATAAAGATTTGCCAGAAGGTCACTTTTTTCTTGCTTCGCCCTCAACGATTATATCTAATGTTGTTTCGTTAGAAAGGTTAAAAAAGATAATTTATTTACAGACATGATCAAGTATAGTTTCCTTTTGTAAAAAGAACTTTATGTCAACTCAAAAATAGGAGTTTCCTTGGAAAATTTTGTTGTACATGGAAAAATAAGAGGTCCAGAACGCATGTCTGTGCTTTTGTAACGCAAGTAATGGGGTAATATAACTTACCATTGAAGAAAATACTCCCGCCGCTGACCCGCGCTTGCTTGAAAATCATACTACCGCCAGCGTTCTCGATTCACCTGCACAGGTTGCACCCAGAGTATTTGCATGAGGTTAAAACTAACCTCATGTAATAATACATTAAATTAATTAAAATTATTAAGTACGTATTTTAATAAATGTCATATGCCAACATTAATACTTTTTCATAAATATTAGACGAACGGCAAAATAAGTCGCTATTTTTTTTTTTTTTTCTGAAGACAAAGTTATTATTGATTGGTTCAGATTTTGCTCCTCTTGTCGAACATGCATTTTAATTTAAATTACGACTCAAGTTCGTAATACGCTGTATATTAGGTTAATCACTTCTTTCTTAAAGCATTTTTTGAAACTAGAATTATACAGGGTGATGAGAAAATGGCGCACCCGCGCACTACGTGGTGCATAAAATTAATCATAAAATCGTTTTCAAAATCTTCATATCTTATGTACAGGGTGTCCCATTTTCGATGGTATTCCATAGGTATCTTCGTTAATAATGGAAATAGAAAAAAACCGAGCACGCAATATTGGATCAACTTTTTATGCTAATTTGAATGACCAACTTAAAAATTTGCTGTTCCCTGCCATTTTCGCGGTATAGTTGAAAAACGAAAAATTCCTCAAATTTTCAAACGCGCATATTTTTTTTATTTTTAAAGATATCGAAAAATGATAAAGGCATTTTTTATTCGACTTTTAACATAGATCATGATTCAAGCAGAAAAAATAACCTTTTTAATGATGTCAAAGCCAACTATGGCTTCCATTTAAAAAAAAAAACATTAGTTGTGGTTATATCTTGGTTATTATGAACTTTTGGTGCGATTTGATTAAAGAATCATGATCTACGTTAAAAGCCGAATAAAAAATGCCTGTATCATTTTTCGATATCTTTAAAAATAAAAAAAATATGCGCATTTGAAAATTTGATGAATTTTTCGTTTTTCAACTGTACCGCGAAAATGGCAAAGAACAGCAAAGTTTTAAGTTGGCCATTCAAATTAGCATAAAAAGTTGACCTAATATTGCGTGAGTTATATTTCGCGACCGTGCGATAACGTTTTAAAAAAAAATTCTTTTATTTATAAAACGTTGGTTTTGGAAATACAACAAATTTATTTAATGAAGATATTAAGAAAAGGTTACATGCGCTCCAGTACGTGTGAAACTCGTCGGAGCTATTTTAAGACTAAGATTAAGAAAATATAACATAATACATTTCTGAGATAATAAGATAACTAAAATTAAGAATAAGCATTATGATGAGTTCCGTTCGGAATGCCACCGTTGCATAATTATAACAAAGGGATCCCCTAAGGTGTGTAATAAATATAACTCCTCCATCCCTGGATTCAAGTTTTTTTCTCATGGGGTGAAAAAAGCTTGAGGTTGTCCTTGAGTAGTAGATGTTCCATTCCTGGTCTTCTTTAATCGGTAATTTTTTGTCATTTTGTATATGATGTAGATTACAGCTCCAATCAGAATGACGTAAATTGGTGCTGTCCAATAATGGGTAGATAGCTCATGGTATGTTGGCTTCACTGGGGTGATCATCTTCTGTCTTCTTTGTAGTTCGTGTATTTTATCTAATGGGATATCTTCAATTATTATCTTGTCATTTTCTTTTAATGTGGAGTTTCTGTGGGCGACCTTAACTTCTGGTAACAACATTGGTTCTCCCTGGGTTACTTCTTTCGCGTTGATGTAAGTATTTTCTTCTGTGATAATTTGGCATCCCATTGGTAGTTTGATTAGGTAATTTCCACGCAAAGTAGTGAAGTCAGCGCGTTTACATATTGTTTGTATTTTTGTTTCTTTGGGAAGAATGGCGACGTAGTACGCTTCATTTATTTGTTGAATGATGTTTTGTGTCACTTCCACCTGTGTTGTTTGATAATTTCCATAAGAAGATTTTAGTTGTAATATTTGGAATATGCAATCGCCTTTGTGTAATTCCTCAATCAAATTATTTTCTTGACAATAGTATTGCTCGCTCACTTGCTTGCATGGTGTTGACGTGTATTCGTAGAAATTCGCATTCATTATCAGATAGCAGTTTCGGGGAATAATTGTTGTTTTGTTTTGAGTTGGAATTGAGTATAAATGATAATATGAAAATATATCTGGGTGTACGATAGGAAAATGGATTGCGAAAACAATTTTGTTGCTTGAATAATATGCTTTGACTTCTAATATTTCGTAATATTGATGTATGTCTTTATTGTAATTTGGAAATAATAAATTTTCTACTGAATAATATTTTAGAATTGTCCCAATGATAGATTCGAGTTCACTCGTTGTCATTATACTATTATGCAATACATTTAACCTTGCAAATGTTACTGAATTCTCAACGTCTTCCAGTAATTGCAGAATTATATTTAGAGTCAGATTGATTTGATCAATTACATTTCTGACCTCGAGACAGTTACTAAAGTTGAAAACGAATTGATGTAGATCATTACTTATTTTATTTAATCCTGTAGTTATTACTTCCTGGTTATGTTTTATTAGCGATATTGTTTTATCAAAGTTGTTAATTATTTCCGTAGTAAGAGATATTTCATCATTTAACTTTTGAATAACTTCTTTTTGATTTGTTTTTAAATCATGAATTGCTTGATCATAACGAATGATATCATTCGTGTCTAAGTTTCCTGAAATACTTTATTATTGTGCCTAATCCATCAATTAATCCACGCTTAATTCGTGTGTTTGGACTTAAGGGATTATATTTTTGTTCAGCCACGTTTAATTGAAAAAGTAATACTTGTTGAAAATTTTGTAATTCAAAGAAATATAAGGATGACTTATAGTCTACTTTGGATTGCGTTTGAAACATTTACATGATATATCTCTTTAATGGCTTCGATCTCATTTTTAATAGGATCTAAATCGAAATAATGAAGGAAAACATAATTATGGGATTTTATTTTTGCTTTTCCTAATTTAAAAGGGAGGATACCTGGATTTTGGTTCAGGTTTGTTATTGTTATTTCCTTGGATATCGTCAATGTCGTCAGGTAGTATCTGTAACAATTTACGTTCGTTAGCTACGGGTCTTCTTAAATTTTGCTTATGATAAGATGTTTGAGGTGTAACAATTTTTATCTCTTCGTTCTGAATTATATTTTCTTTTATGAACCGTGGGGTAAGTTTGTTACGTGGGGTTGCAGCTGTTTTTCTATATGCGTCTGTGTTAGGGGTATAGACAAGTGGATCGTGTCTGCTTTCGTTGTGTTTGTTAATTATACGATCCTTTTTTAGAGTTAATTGTTCATTTAATTTTTTATAAATTTCCTTAGTTATTTCACGATGTTCCTGAATGTAATTATTTAAAAATTGTACATTAACATTTATATCGAAAAGGTCTTTTGTATTTAAATGTCCGTTCGTAAAGTCAATTGGTTTTTGTTTCGTAACTGAATGTACGGAATTGTTATATCCTAAAATAGCATAAGGCATTTGATTTAGTATGTCTGTTTTGTTGTTATTGATAGCTTTTATCACTCTTAGATGTTCTATTATTGTAGAATGAAATCGTTCAATAGAACCATTCGACTGTGGGTTATTAGCTGTAATGTAATGTGTATTAATTTGGTGTAATTTTAGAAATTCTTGTACAACAGTATTTTTTAATTCACTGCCGTTGTCCATATAATCATTAATGTGGGTAATCCATGATGAGTCATAAAGATTATTAAAGCTTTTACTACTTCAATTCCATTCATACCGTTTAAAGGATATGCTTGCGCGTATTTCGAAAATGTATCAATCAAAGTAAGAAATTTTTGTCCTTGTGCCTGAAAAGTGTCTATGTGAATTATTTCAAATGGTTTTGATGGTTGGTGTAGGGGTTATCATTAATTTTTGTATTGGTGGATATCTGTCATATTTATTTGTTTGACATATGTCACAATTATTTATATAATTTGAAACATCAGCATTTAATGAAGGCCAATAATACGTTCTTTTGATTCGTGTTTCCGTTTCTATTATTCCGCGATGGTTCATCTTACCTTCGTGATAGTTTTTTATGATTTCTTTTTGTCTTTCTTCGTTATTTACATCTTCCAGGATTTGATTACATTTTACTAATTTATATGAAGAATTTCTAAATGTACCTTTGATAATTTGACATATTCGTGGTAAATATGTTTCGTCTCTTAAATAAAGAGCATGTGTAAATTGAGGTGAAATGTAATTTTTGAAAAGGTTAATAACGTCTTCTTCTAAATTATTCGTTGATATTTGAACGTGTAATCGTTTTTTTGTTGGAAATATGTGTTCTATTAAGGGTTTTCTTGGAGAATGTAAAACATGATTTATTATTATTTGATGGTTAAAAGTGTTAAGGGGTTTTTCTGAAATAGGAATTTCTAATATTGGTTCTTCTTGACTTGTATGAACGGTGTCATCTGTTCGGGGTGTTTTTAATCTTATTTTGAATAATATTTTGTGGTATAAATTCCTCTGCATCTATTTGTTCTATTTCAGGGGGATGTGGGCAGTTTCCTTGAATTGATACATTATCGTCTAGATCTACGTCGACTTGAAGTGAACTTTGTGAAACAGCATCATTTTGATTGAATTTACATATTTGAATTTCGATGGGTGTGTCATAAAATATGTATAGTATCATTCGCTTTATGATTGACCATTTTTTCTTATCTTGTCCGCAACAGATTTTAGGAATTGCTAATTTGGTTATGTTATGTTCTATCAGTAATTTCCGTAAGTAGGTCAGAGTTTTAAAAACGTCAGGATAGGTTGGTTTGTCAAAGTAATTTTGTTTCGTCACTAAATAATAAATGTTCCTTTGGTTTGACGTAATAAATGCTACTTCTGTAACTTGTTTTTGTTGGTATTTTAAGTTATCTAAAAATCCATATTTGTTTTTAAATTTTAGGGCTATTCCTTTGTTCATGTGAAGGTCTTGGGATACAGAATGAGCTAATGCGTAGTTATTGGGCATAAGGAAAATATCCTTTTCAGTTTCTTGAATATTAGGGGTAAATAATTTTTCTTTAAAATTTTCGAAGTCTGTATATGTGATTTCAGGTCGTTCAGAAACATTATAGTCATTAAATTCTTTTGTGTTAATTTCTATCCTAGATAGTGCATCTGCATTTTTATTACTCTTTCCTGTTTTATAGTGTATTTCATAATCAAATTCTTCAAGTTTAAGTTTCCATCGGATTAATTTAGAATTTGGTTCTTTTAAATTCATGAGCCATTGAAGTGGCTTGTGATCGGTAATAATTTTGAATTTCCTCCCGTACAAATATGGTCGGAAATATTTAGTTGACCAAACTATTGCCAATAATTCTTTCTAGATCGTACTGTAGTTTTGTTCGGATTCATTAAGTGTTCTTGAAGCATATGCAATTGGTTTATCTGTTCAAACGGGTCCTTGTGATAATATGGCACCTAAGGCTATGTTACTTGCGTCCGTTGTTAAATTAAAATTTTTAGAAAAGTCGGGATATTGTAAAATTGGTTGATTAGTCAATAATTTTTTACAATTTTCAAAACATTGGATAAATTGCGGGGTATGTTCAACTTTGGCATTTTTCTTTAGACAAAGTGTTAAGGGTTTTGTGATTTTCGCGAAATCTTTAATAAATTTCCGGTAATAACCGAGTAAACCAAGGAATCCTTTTATTTGTTTTTTTAGTCTTGGGAATGGGGTATTTTTGAATAGCAATAATTTTGTCCGGATTGGGTTTTACTCCGTCTGGCGTTACAATATGACCCAAATAAGCAACTTCTTTTTTTAAAAATTCTGATTTATCTAATTGTATTTTGAAATTGGTGTCGCGAAGGCGTTGAAATACCTTTTGAAGGTTATTAATGTGTTCTTGTAAGGGCGTAGAATAAATAATAATGTCATCTAGGTAAACTAAGCAAAACTCGTTTTGTAATCCTCTTAGTACATTGTCCATGACTCTTTAGCTCTGTTCCAACCACGCTTTCTGACCGTTTAAGAAACCGTCATAATCAGTTGCCCACCGAAATAATGATCGACGTTGACAACTTTGTCGAGTTTAAAACTTTGATGAGTGCATGCTCATGACGGTTTCGAAACGGTCACAAAGCGTGGTTGGAACAGACTTCTAGTAATGTCGCCGGTGCGTTTTTTAAACCAAACGGCATCCGCAAATATTCGTAATGACCGTTTTCGACGTTAAAGGCAGTTTTGGGGATGTCCTCTGGATTCATTTCTATTTGGTGGAATCCAATAACTAAATCTAAGGTAGAAAAATAATTGCACTTTCCTAACTTGTCTAAAACATCAGTTATGTTTGGCAACGGGTATTTATCGTCGATCGTTTTCTCATTTAATTTTCGAAAGTCTACCACGATTCTCCACTTCTTTTTTCCTGATGCATCTCCTTTTTTTGGAACAATCCAAATAGGGGATGACCATGAAGAATCACTTGGTTGAATAATTTTTTGTTCTTGCATAGAATTGATTTGTTTTTCTACCTCTGGTTTATAAATGAATGGGTATCTATATGTTTTTGTATAGACCGGTAGTTCATCTTTTGTTTTGATTGAATGTTTAATTTGGTTGGTTAATGGTTGATCTTCTTTATGGAAAATATCGGAATATTTTCTACATAATTTAATTATTTCTATTTTTTTCCTCTTTATTCATGTGTGATGTCCTGATTAAATTATCTATTAGATATGGTCGATTAATTTGATTGTTTTCACAATGATCAATTTGATGTATTTCAAATTCATTTTTATTAAAAGGAATTAATTACTCTTATTGGATTTGTCAAAAACAATGTAACTTCTTTGTCGGATTTATTTAAAATTTCTACCGAAGCTTGACCATTAACAGATAAAGTTAGAGTCTCCGGGATTTCACAAGATTGTATGTTTTGTCGGGGGATTATAATTTCTCCGTTTTTATGATTAACTGGTATTTTTGAAATTTGTTTCATATGGGGTTGTATTCTTTTGTCGAAAATTATTTTTTGATGTGAAGGTTGATAATTAATTGGTATCGTTGCTTTGGGTGTAATTAATTTTGAATTAGCAAAGTCTAATTGTGCTCGTAATAGTTTTATAAAATCTATTCCTAACACTCCGTCATAGGTATCGTGAAAATTTAACAAATAGAATTTTATTTTTTTATTTTGATTAAATTCCGAAAATAATGGTATTTCCGCGCAATGACTATGAGAGGATGTTTGAAACATTGCCGAAACTATAAATGGTTCGTGTGAAATTTGATTCGGGTAATATTTTGCAGCAATTTCGGGATTTAAAAATGATTTTGTGGATCCTGTATCAACCAGAAGTTTTAACGGGGGATCTAAAATTTGAATATACGGTAATTCTTTTTTATTAGTGAAAAGGTTAATTTCCACTATGTTCCGTTCTTGTCGGTTAAAACCTCGTGAAAATTTTGATTTTGTTCTTCAAGATAATCTTCATCGATTTCGTCTGATGCGTAATTATTTTGCAGTGATGATTCCGGATATTGCTCGATTTGAGCATTTTCCGTAATTTCATCGTCTTGTTGTTCGAGATGTTCAGCATTAAATAATTCTTTATGAGTAAAATTTGGTATTTGACCGTAATTTTGGAATATGTTTTGAGTGGGTTTATTTCTAAAATTTGCAAATCTAGTTTGTGGCAAGGTGTTATGTGTTGAGATACTCAACGGTGTTGGTTTATGTTGTGGAACGTTTGGAGAGCTTTTCCAAGCATTTTGGGGTTTTCCAAAAACTTGATTGTTCGTGGGAAATTTTTGAGGTGGTTGATTTTTCCTAGTCTGTATGTTTATTGGTCCGCGAGGAAATTGCGATTGGGATTGTTGGAAGTTTTGTGAATGAAAATATTGCGGTTGTTGAAAATAATTTGGTTTTTGAAAAAATTGCGTTTGTTGAATTGGTTTCCTAGCATTTTCATTATTTGAAAAATTAGTTTTTTGCACATATTTAATATTATCTTCTTCTCTAATGTATCGTAACGCAATAGCAAGGGTTTGAGGTCTCATTGCTCTTATTGTAGAGCCTAATGGTTCTCTTAAACCTGAAAGATATGTTCTTAAAGCTTGTTTTGCGAAGAAATCTCTCTTACTAATCTTTTCCGCTGGATTATTTACGTGTAAATCTACGTAATTACATATTGTATTCAATAAATGAATGCAACTTTCATAAAATTGGTAAGGCGTTTCGTTTGGCTTTTGTCTTAAATTCACTAAATCTCGATTCAAGGAATTTTCGTCTCTTTGATCGCCAAAATTTTGAAGTAATGTATTTTTAATAGTTTGCCAACTGTCCGCGCCGTGTATGGCAACAACTTCTTCAGCTCTGCTGCCTAATTTATTTAATATACCGTTTAATAACAACATATTTTGAAAATTATTAGCATTTGTAGGGTCATAATAATGATTTAGAATAGCTTCCGCTGCATTAATAAATCTATGTAATTTATTTGGATTTCCATCAAATTGTGGAATCACGCTTAGATTTTTTATATCTAAATTTGGTACTTGGGCCATTTTTAACTTATTATTCTTTTTATTATTTGATCAAAATTAGTCAAATGTCTATTGTGACAAAAATAAGACAGTAATTTTCAAAATTATTCTCACATACACAAATAGGAAAAATGTGAGGAGTCTGATAAGAAATCGAATTCTCTACTCACAACAGTATCGGAGTCAACAATGAAACCATTTCTTTTGGGATCTGGATTCTGCAGTTGTCCTCGATGGATCCTGGAATCGATCCTTTTTCTTCATCTTCGGGGTTCGATATCTGCTTAAGAGTTGAAACTCAAAGGGTGTTCTTCGATAGATGTCCCTCGCTGATAATCCGACTCTGACTGCGCCAGTTATATTTCGCGACCGTGCGATAACGTTTTAAAAAAAAATTCTTTTATTTATAAAACGTTGGTTTTGGAAATACAACAAATTTATTTAATGAAGATATTAAGAAAAGGTTACATGCGCTCCAGTACGTGTGAAACTCGTCGGAGCTATTTTAAGACTAAGATTAAGAAAATATAACATAATACATTTCTGAGATAATAAGATAACTAAAATTAAGAATAAGCATTATGATGAGTTCCGTTCGGAATGCCACCGTTGCATAATTATAACAAAGGGATCCCCTATGGTGTGTAATATAACTCGTGCTCGGTTTTTTTCTATTTCCATTATTAACGAAGATACCATCGAAAATGGGACACCTGTACAGTATTGATCAATAATCACTGTCCGTGAGGCTACTTTAATTTATAGGTACCTAAAGTTCACTTTTTATTTACATGCCGATCGTGAGTTAAGAAAATATACGACGAAATGACATGACAAAAGCCACAAGGCCGTTTCACGAAAGTCAGAAGGAGATAGCTATATAAAAGTCCTTTGACTTATCGGTCGATCGATCGACATATTCGCGACTTAATTGTCAACGCGAGAGGTCTCTGTTAATTGCAACATGGCCGATAAAAGGGTGAACAACATTGCAGTTGCATTAAATATGAAAGTTTGATTGGTGCATGTTTTCTGATGTTTTCAATATTAAACCAATCCGTGAAATGTTGTTCACCTTTTTGATGGTATCAATATTGACCACCAGAGGTCGCCTACTTTGTTTGATTTCGCGAATAGTTAAAAAAATGAACTGTACTACAATATGCCCGGATTTATCCGTAGATCTACGGATTTTCATGGTCCACTGGGAATTTCGGATTAAGCCTCTAAATCCATGGATTTTACGAAAATATGCAAATCTGTACAATTACGGCATTACATAATCATCGTTTATTTATAATTTTTTTTTCAAATTCCGCCAATCAATTAACCAAATCACCAGTCCCCTGACATTGCCGTCTTGAAGTAAAGGCCGTCAGGTTACCGGCTTTTTTTTTCCTGATGACGTCACCGTAAGAGTCTCTCGCTGCTTTAATTAGTTTTTTCGAGTGTTTTTATGTTAATTGTTGTTATTTTTATGTTTTTTTTTTTATGTTTTCGTGTTGTGTTTGGTTAAAAAACTACGTGTTTGTGTTTTAATTAGTTGTAGTGTTAGTTTTTTTATAATTTTATAGGTTAGAACATTTTTTTAAAATCCTTGTGTTGTGTTGTGTTTTTTGAATTTCAGTTGAAATAAATACACAAGTAATATAATATATCATTCTCCACACCTACTATATTAATCCCATTATGTTCCTGTTTCTAGAAAATGCCTAACAAGTGCTGTGTGCCAAACTGCATGTCCAAAACAAAAAGTGGCTCCTATATTCCTACTTTTTCCTAAAGACTTTTCCTAAAAACTTTTTCCGAAAGAAGAACCCATGGTTAAGGAAAATACCTCGTACTGCCTTTGTTATTTCAAAAAATACTCACTTTCGGAAAGAGTTTGTAGTCAGAAGTCATTAAGTAACAAAGGATGATGGTTATTACTGTTTACACTTTTATTTTTACTCGATGATGAAACACACATGTTATAGGGTCCAAATTAACCTTACCAAGATATCGACTAACCCTTAAAACTGATGCCTACCCTTCCATTTTCCCCAATCTGCCTGCATACCTCTCCGAAGTTCCTTCAGTGAAACGTGGAAATTTAAGTGATAGATAAAACATTGGCCTATTAGTTTTTAATCTAAAAAGATTATATTTATTAAAAGTATATATACAAAGTCACTTACTATGTGTAATTCGGAGAAATTATTCATTATTCATTGTCACTTCAATCGTGTAGTGGTCACATTTAAACCACAAAATCATTAAATAAAAAATATTTCTGGCTATTCCGTGGCTATTTCTATAGTATCAGTAGTGTCTTAGAGATATTCTTTTCGCAATTCCACACATAAAAAAGTAAAAAAACATAAAAGAAGTAAAACATTTTCACAAATAAAAACATGCACCTAAAGTAGGGTTATGTCACTGTGGCCTCTTACGGTGACGTCACGTTTCAACCTGATGGCCCGGACTTCAAGACGGCAATGCCCCTGATCACCAGGGTGCAGTAGCTGATAATAAAATCCGGGCTAGGATATGACATGTCATTTGTATTTCGACAAATTTGGTAAATCAGCAGGCAGATTCCGTTTTCCAATTCGAGTCGAATTAGACATTGGCAAGAATAGCGAATTCGACTCGAATTGACGAACGGAATCTACCTGCAGGCTTTTATTGAGGTTATATTTCTGTCAAAATGTGTATTAAACTTATTACTAATGACATTTTGTATATGTATACATTTTGTGTATGTATATATTAAATATCAAAAATATCAAAGTGAGGTTTCCATTGTACAAATGATGTGCCCGGATTTTATTGTCCGCTACTGTGAAGTGAAGTAGGATTACAAAGTAGGATTACAAATGAAACGCGCATGGCAGAATAACGGAATATTCATGTTATTTCGCAATATAGGGTGACTGACAATACAGAAAAGGATTTTAACGGGATTTTCACCCGTAACATGGTTCATAGGGAAGGACAATACCGTCACTAAATAACTATATTTTGTTTCAAAAAGAATGGCATCCCGGTAGGCGTTGGAAATTCAAATTTATGTTTGCAGCAATGCATCCTTGATAATAAATAAACATCCCTAACTTCTGCGTGCTTCTGCTGTCAACACAAAAAATTTCAAATTGTTTAGTTTTAATCGTAGAAACTGTAGGAATCTCGTAATATTTAATATTCTTCTCCTTGTCAATGCATTTTCGTACAGAAACCAGATATTCCATCGCCTTTAACTAATTTGTAAAAGTTCTTTTATTTTTGCATGATATAACCTCAAAATAATTTAATGGTAGTTTCACAAGATATTCTAGTAACTTTTTTGACATGGGATAAAGACCGATTCACTCAGCCCTCGCCTACTGCGATGCCAATCAATTTGAACGAAACTATACAGTACCGCAATCAGCCGCCATTTTAGTGCAAAATATTGGCGGGAAATTTAAATGTCTAACGCTAACAACGACACACTCGGGCATTTTAAACTTTTATTTGACAGACATTAAATTTTATTAAAATTGCCGGAAAGAAAATCACTAGAAAAGTCGTCCATTTAAACTTGCCGAAAACAACAACGCTAACAAGACAAATGCTAATGTTGCTAATTTGTATTAAGATTCTTGTACTGATGATGACATGGATGTGTGAAATCCCGTTGCTATGAAGAAGGATGGTTTCTGTATAGTGAATAGGGATTCTTTGTATATGTTTTCAAAAGTCAAACAATGCAACTTGGTTATTAAATTTATGGCAAATCTTGTAGTAAATCACTATTTTTGCAAATTTCTTCTTTCATTAAAAGCTACAGATATTCACATTTAGAAAGTTAACAACACTGAATATGCCACCTTCTAATCATGGAGGACTGCATTAGATCAGCAGGCAGATTCCGTTTCTCAATTCGAGTCGAATTCGCTATTCTTGCCAATGTCTAATTCGACTCGAATCGGAGAACGGAATCTGCCTGCAGATTTATTTTAAATGACGAAATATGTTTTTAATGTAAAGCAGTTTTTAAAACAGCTGATTGATTTTAAAAAAACTCTGTACATCACCCAAGTAAATAAACAAATGTAAAAAATATCAAATGTCAATGAACAGAGAGTGAATTAGCGCAAACAAAATTCACTAAATTTCCTCAGAATACCCCAAGTTCTAACTTCAGGTTATACAATTGACGTAACTCGGACCTAAATATTGATATAATCGTTCTTGGAAAATAGTTTTTTTTCAGACATTCTTTATTGATTACATTGTAACTACAATGTAATCAAGGGATTTCCGTACTACTGTAACTACAGTAGTACGGAAATCCCTAAAGAATTTAATTTGGCAACGTTGTACGAAATATCGTAGTGTGGTGCGAGTGCCCACCCATCACCCTGTATATTATATGGATTTCAATATGTCTTCATAAGGGTTAACTGTCATATTAAAAACGAATTTTGTGAAAAGAAATCTATTGGTAATAAAAGTTTCCAAAAATAAATAAGTTCTGTAACGCTTTGTATATTATGTACATTTTACGACGTCTTGAGGAGTACTGTTACGGTTTTAATAAAAGATAGCACCCTGTATATAGCCATGGCCAGCAACATTAACATTCACTGACGTGTATGTATGGCCGTGTCAATTCGCCTAAAATTCGGTTCCGGAAAGCATGCCGTGGAGTACTCCCCTCAGCGCTCTCTATTAAAGATACTACAGAACTACTGACAGTAACGTAATGGCAACTGCAATTACTTAAAAACTCACAAGAGGCGCTGAGTGGAGTACCCGTCAAATTTTTAAAAGTCAAATTGAAACGGCCATACATACACGTCAGTGAATGTTAATGGAGTTGGCCATGATATAGCATTAACTCAGATGTTATTTTTAAATTTTACTTAATTAAGTTAGATTCTTGTCCGATGAAATTTATATTTTTTCACTTCTGACGAAGCTGTCCACCGATAGCGAAACGTTAAGTGATAGTGCGTACTTTCAGTGTCCGTTATAAGAATTTGTAATTTAAATTTTACGGTAAATAAAAAAAGATTGGCGCTTTTTGGCGTCATTTTTTAAATAAGTTTGCGACATTGCCTTTAAAGAAATTTGGCAACCCTGCTTCGAATGTAAAATTTCGATCGGAGCTATCGCATTGTAGTAATAATAATAATAATAATAATAATAATAAGTTCTGTTATTCGGCAAGGCCGGAGTAGAACACGTCTTTGTTCTTACACAAAATACATAAAGTAGTAGTAATGTAAAAACACGATATTTTAAAATATTTTGTATAAACCCTACTTGTATTTTACCGTATTGCATCCTAACTTAACTTTAATTAGCCAAGAGTAGTAAACAACTTAGTACAGATAGTGATGTAAAGTTGTTTTAAAACGCATATAATATGTACAACTTTACATCTCTAATTGTACTAAATTATTTACTACTGTTGGCTAATAGTAATAATTAATAATGTTAGGTTAGGATAAAAACGGTATAGTATACGTAGGACTGCACAAAATAGCGAGTTATCGCAACCATCACGTTAACTTACGGTAAACGTTAAGATCATGTGATCCAATGGAAAATGAATGGGGCCACGTAATTTTAACGTTTACCGCAAGTTAACGTGATGGTTGCGATAACTCGCTAATTTTAAAATACCGTATTTTTACATCACTATTCAGTACGAACTCATCGGCAACCACTTTTTTCACAAGGGTGGGTGAAACGAACGCCAACGAGAAAATACGATGAAATTGAAAATTTTCACTTTGCTGAACCGGCTGAACGTACTCACTTTATTCGAATCGAAAGAATACACTTGTTAAGTAGCATTGTAGGTTAGGAAATGTAAAATTTGTTTGCGAAAATAATTCGTGCGGCCGAAAATACATTTTCGCATGACAGTTCGTGTGAAACTATAAGTTTTGAATTTGAAATTAAGTCCAGAATAGCCCGCCTATTAGCCCCGGTTGCACCAACTTTTTAAGCAGAACTTAAATTTAAATGGTGTTTAGACTGTGACATTATTTATAGATTTAACAAAATGTTAGTCACATTTTAATTGATACATAAGTTGAAGTTTAAATGTCAATCAGAATGTATTTAACATTATACTGATCATATGTAAATGTCACATTCTAAACATAACTTAAATTTAAGGTCTGCTTAAAAAGTTGGTGCAACCGGGCATTAGTGCTATAAAACACAGTTTATTAATCTGTGGTTGTGTTTCTGAACCTACGCACTTGCAACTTGCAACTGAATTCTGAACATATCCATGTTTTGCATCTAACCTATGCATCTAACTTCACTTTCGTTTGTTATTCTAGAAGTGTTGTAATTTTTCTTTCGTTTGTGTATTTGAGTGTTTTACCATAAGCACAAAATAATCATTTCAAAGCCCTTCACAGAAATGAACATTTACTTATAATTAAAGATTCTTAGTAAAATTGTAAGTACAACCGAACACAAGTTGTTATGATCGTTGTGACTATAGCCACATCATTTAGGTTAGGACGCCTTGTTTACCCAGCGTTTATTTTTAAATTTATTTATATTTCTTAAAGCTCTATCGTTTACACGTACCACAGAGTATTTTCATTTTTTTACAGAATGCGGTCGGCAAGTTAAACTGCAGAACAGGATTCTTTTTTCGTTTTTCTTCTAATACTAATAATAATGGACACCGAGAACTTAAAGGAGCTTCTAGAGGAAGATCAAACAACCGAGGACATCCAAGGTAATTCAGACATTTCAAGTGAACAGCAGAAAGCGTCCGCTGAAGATGTAACACTTGGAGATGAGATGGATTCCGCAAAAAAAGATGATGAAAACAGTAGTAAATTAAAAGGTAGTGAAAATGATGAGGCTCCACAAGCAAAAGACGACGGTGATGATGTGGAACACAGTAAATTAAGTGAGTCGGATGATTTGAAACAAGAGGCAGCGAGTAAAGCGCCGGAAGAAAGTGCTGACATTGAAATGTTAAAAGCTGACGATCAAGATTCTACTAAGCAGGTTGAAGACCTTAATGAAAAACTGGGCCATTCGGACGAAGTTACGCATGAAGAACCGCCCGTGAAAAATAAAGAGGAGTCTAATGAATTAAACGTACCGAAAGATCCTCAAAGTGACGATGTTAGTATGAGTGAGAGTGCCGATGTTAAATCAGAACCACAGCCTATGGAAATCGAAGATAAAATTGAACCTGAGAAAGAAGTAAGTGGTTACAACCTTCACTCAGAAATGACCATTAAAGAAGAGCCACAGTTCATGGATGTCGATGACAAAGAAAAACCTGAACCGATTAAACAAACTGTTCAAAAGAGTTCTGATTTACCCGTCAATTCTGACATTAAAATTGAACCAGATCTTCTAAAAGCTGAAGATAAAATCGAACTTGCCCCTAATAAAGTAGGAAATGCACATGACTTTCAAGATGTAGATAACAAATATGAAATGGATGTCAATCAACCGGTAACTGCTCCATCGTTCATTTCTGGCGAGTCCAAACTTAAAGAAACACTTACCAAAAACTTAGTTCCTCTGCTTGCTAAAAGCGAAGTAAAAAGCGATACAAATAAAAATGAAATCGATGATGCCCTGTCTGCTCTTGCAACGGCAGCAATCGATCATGCCAAAGACACTAACAAGAAACCTGATTCGAAAGAAACCAAAGAAGTTTGGCATACTGTTGGTTTTATTAGGGGTACAAGCATTAATGTGCAAAACTACTTCTACTATGATGAAGGCTCTGAACCCTATGCAGATGATAATTTGCCCAATGTAAGTCTGTTAAATAGAATAAATTTGGAACCAGGGACGGCTTACAAATTCCGAGTCGCCGCCATCAACTCAGTCGGGCGTAGCGATTGGAGTGAAGTGTCAGCTTTCAAAACATGTGTACCAGGATTTCCGAGCGCTCCTTCCGCCATTAAAATAGCCAAGTCGGTTGATGGGGCACACATTTCTTGGGAACCACCCAAAGGTGATATAACTGAGTATTCGGTATACCTAGCCGTTCGTAACAGTGCAAAAGATAATGTTACGCCAACGTCGATGGCTTTCGTGAGGGTTTACTGTGGCGTTAGTAATTCGTGTACCGTCTCGCATTCATCTTTGGCTTCCGCATTTGTTGACACCACTACAAAATCTGCAATTATATTTAGGATTGCTGCGCGCAACGAGAAAGGCTATGGTCCGGCTACACAAGTCCGATGGCTACAGGACACCATGGGGAGGGCAACAAAGAGACCCATTGATGATGGACAATCAGCTTTAAAGAAAACCAGAAATGAATAATGAAAATTTTTTATCAAATTTTTTATTGTCGTTGTAAGTAAAGTTCAGTAAACTATTCAATTTAAAAAAATGTGAGTGCTGTTATGTTCTTCATGGAAGAACATTTTGCATTAAAAGTTAAATTTTTATTCTAATTTAAGAAAACCGAACATTCTACTAATTGAAAATTAATTTCAGTGTCTATGAGAATCTAACAGCTTTAATTTTCTTCTTTTTTTCTACATTGAATAGTTTAGAGGCAAATGTTCATTAAATAAGTGTTTTATTTAAATAATGTAATAGATTTTTGACTTTAATGAAAAACACTCATTTTATTTGGTTAGCATATAAGCCTCACTGTGTAATTTTACCCAATATTTATAAATGAAACTTTAGCAATTTCTATATACAACCTACAACCTATAGGTAATACATATTCACCAGTAATAGTTTTAGCATGGAAAAGTTTCTTACAGTGTACATAAAACTACGTGGTGAAGGTCTTGATATGTTTTCAATTTAATGTGTTTTTAAGACAAGTGTTTGTCGGTGCAATTTTAAAATAATAAAGTTAAAATCCATTCAAAACAATGTAAACTCAGATAGAATTTCTTTATAAATTTGTAAAATATGTTCATTGCGCAAATTATATCTATTAATTTAAGAGAATAAAACTTCCTTATCGACTGCAGGGTTTTTCATATTCAAATAAACAGAAAAAGATCTCGTCATTTGAAAGAGAACTTACATCAATTATTTTCGTGAAAAGATAGTTTTTATAAGCTGCCATGAATTGTCATGAATAAACGTCGCGGTCGGACATATCGGAGCGTTGCCATGGTTTCACAATACGAGGACCAATAAAAAGTGCCTATTCATTGCGTAGCCATGGCAACACTCCGAAATGTCCGAAGTCTAGCCAGCAAGAGTCATGAAGTAGCACAACACTGATTTGTCATACGTCACGCGGAATTCTTTCCGAGAGAAAAATTCAAAATGGGTAAGAGAAAACCTATTATTTAGACAAAATGGGCGCGTTAAGTAAACATAGCAGCGTGAAATCCATCACTTTCTTAAAACGAGATCAAGTTTTTTAAAGTGTAGACTTTTAACTACTAAAATTCAGGGGCGTGTTCGAAAATACAAGGAGGAAGTATAAGAGTTATACCAATAAAGTGAAAAGCAAAATATACAAAATGATTTATATGAGAGAGAAAGAATATTACCCAAGAGTAACCAGGAGAGTTTTCGAACACGCCCCTGCATTATAAATTCAAAATGCAAGTGAGCAAAGCAGAAACATGTAATAACAAATATAAATTAAAAATTATACTAATACATTAGGATCAACAATGATTGAAGGTTTGCATCTGAAATATTATCGATCTTTATTGACGAAAATCGGAGTTGGCACTGATTTTCTGATAACTTAATAATAATTAAGTTAGATGAAGTCTTTGCGTAGTCATAAGCACACTAATCACGTAATCACACAATATGCATATGAGAATATTTAGTCATGTGAAAGCGTCACACACAAATTACTTAATTTAGGCCCAATTTTTTCATCTCCAATTAACTTTATCTGGCGATTAATTCCCATAGCAACAATTGTGATTATAATTGTTACTATGGGGCTTATGGGAGCAAACTGTCAGATAAAATTAATTGGAGATGAAAAGACCTTGCCTTAGACCAAGTTTATTAAACACAAGTTAACTTTAACCATTAATTAATTGTCATAACAACGATTGTCTTCATAGTCGTTACTATGTGAACAAACGAAAGTTAACGTAAACTTGTGATTGATAAACCGGGCCTTAAAATTTTTCATAGGTTAACCAAATATCATTCCTTATTATAGGGCCCTACACAAAACTTCCGCTAGGTGTCAGCCACTCCGTAATTTTCTTCAATACCATGATTTTCAATCCAAAATTATTTAAAAAAATATTAACGGGTTATCCATGATATTTGTGACTAATGCCCGGTTGCTCCAACTTTTTAAGCAAAGCTTAAATTTAAGTGGTGTTTAGACTATGACATTATTTATAGATTTAACAAAATGTTAGTCACATTCTAATTGATACTTAAGTTGAAGTTTAAATGTCAATCAGAATGTATTTGACATTATACTGACCATACGTAAATGTCACATTCTAAACATAACTTAAATTTAAGTTCTGCTTAAAAAGTTGGTGCAACTGGGCATAAGACTCGTGTGACACTATGATATTTCTTGTGCAAGATTTGTTACGAAGTGAGCGAGAAGTGCCAATTCAACCAATCAGAATTCACTTTGGTAGCTCATCTCCCTCACTTGTAACAAAAATGTTATCAAATCTTGCATGGTGTCAGACGGGCCTAAATTAAAATAATTTTGTTTTTTGTGACCCTTGGCTTAGCGTCTCAAAATTATTTAAATAAAGGGAGGCTATGAAAAATAAAATCAGAGTATTAGCTTAACCACAACATACAATATATAAAGTGGTCAAGAATCACTGTTTGAGTTGGCAGTGCTAAATTTTATTTTTAAATGGTATACCTGGAGTAACTTCCGGTTGTTGACAACTTGACACTGACAGCTGACACAGCCGTCACTTTAAAAGCATCATTTGACATTTCAAACTCAAATTAAAACGCTAGTTTCTATTCACATAACTTACAATTTGGTCGCTGTTCAGGTTATGTCAAATAAACCAACAAAACATATATCCGGTTGCAGTGTTGCAAATAACCGAATAAAAAAATGCTCTTAATTGTATTGCCAACACAAACAGTTATTCTTGACCACTTTGTACAATTAACCATCTGTCAAAACTGAAACGTCAAGATACATTTGACGACAGTAGAAATTTTTTTTAAATCTAATTGAATACATAAGGGTTTGTTAAAACTCCTTAATATGATAACGACCAATTTCAAATGTCGCAAGATTGCTTGCTGACCAATGACTACAGTGTTCGAGAGCGTTTCAACAACCGGATTTGACAGGACTCAGAGAGCAAATATCAAACTAAAAGTTTTGAATCAAACTAACTCTATTCTATAACTCATAACGACATCGTTAAATAACGATAATCGTTAATAGGGATGTACAATTTTGATGACTGCATGCTCGTGACAGTTTCGAACTACATAGTTACGATCTGTTGCTGGAACAAACCTATTACCAATTCCGAACCGTGATGACTTCGTCACGGTGACAAAAGGCCTATTCGTGCAGACGTTCCGGACTAGTTTGGAACGGTTAAAATCAAATGCCCATCCAAATAATGATCGATTTTAACAACGCTTTCAAGTGTACAACTTTCATGAATGCATGGATTTTAACGTCTGCGCGAACAAAGCTAAAGTCACAGGTCCTGAAATCACGACCCATCCCTAACCGTTAAGTTACTTGAGAGAAGCTTATAGCGTTTCTCACTGGGACTAAATTCTGCACTGAGTGCGCACTCAGAATATCTCTATCTCGTCTTAATATATGAGGTTAAAACAAGATGAGAATATTCTGAGTGTGCACTCGGTGCAGAATTTAGTCCCAGTGAAAAACGCTATTAGTTTTGTTGTGGTTTTGTCGACCATGTTGTAAGGTTACTGTATTGAGAAGGTAGCGCCAACTTTCTGTCTCTTTTAATTTGGGGTTAATCAAATTCATTCATAAACTCCCTAGCAACAGTAACTATGTATGTATGTATCCTTTTTCTTCTTAATGTTTCATGGCTTCTTCATTGCGTCCTTTTTAATTTGGGGGACGACAGCCGCAGAAATGAATGGCGGTACCTTCTAAATGCAGTAACCTTACCATGTTGTAAGGCACTCGATCTCTGTCTAGGGACACAGGTACTGCCATCATATGTTTTTGACACTGACAGTGGCTATTTGACCTTGAAGAAATTAGTTGTCAAAAATGACAAACTGGAATACTTTATGTAAATGAAGGCACAAATTACTTTAAATTTCCATTTTATTGATACAAAGTGTAAGTCTACAGTGAATTTAAGCGTTTATAGAAAAATATGACATAATAAATAAATTAGAAAACTGTAAGTAATAACCAAAAGAACATACCTGAAATTTTTCCTGCCTGAAATATTCCAAACTAAAAGTAAACTTATTAATGGTGCTAGGCTTTTACTAATGTTTATTAGCTTTACTAGCGACAAATTAACTGGTTTACGTACAAATTTTCTTGCATAAAGTTCTCATTTACAAAGAAAATTGCGTATACCTACCTATACATATTTTAGATCAAATTTAAAATCAATTTCGGATGTATTTTAACAAATTTAGTTAAAATAAGCAACAAAATGTGTCTTAAGTCAAAAAATACATTAAATTATATGAAATGTACAAATGTATCTATTGCGAGATTATGATATTTTAAAAAGAAAAGCTTTATGTTAGGAATGTTAAACACTTTAAATTTGTAGTTTTTGATTTGTAATGGGCAACACAACATACTTTAGGCATTATCTAGGCTGTTTTTAAATTTATTACGCCAAGAAACGAAAATTGAATGGAACAACTGTCACAATGACAACCAATTTGTTCAAGGTCAAATAGCCACTGTCAGTGTCAAAAACATATGATGGCAGTACCTGTGTCCACAGACAGAGATCGAGTGCCTTACCATGTTGCAATTAGCAGCGACCTCTTGACAATTAGGTCGCGAATATGTACCAAACGTCAAAAGTAAGAAATGACATGCTCGAATTTTATTGTCCTCTACTGTACAAATTCATAATTGTACCCTTATTGTACAGACACTTCGTAAAATTAATATAAATGACGTTTAGCTGTACGTATGACAGCTTCTTCAGGATAAATAATAGTTAACAAATTTTATAACTTCTGAAGAAGTGACAGTGATTTGTTTTCAATTAATAACTAAATCGCATCGACATGTTCTGTGGTTTATAACAACTATTACACTTACCCAATCCTTTACGAGTTAGTTGTATTTTCTATTACTTTGCACACATTGAAAAATAATAAAATACTGCGAAACCGGCTTATAGGAACCATGCACATGCGAAGCCAGCGCCACCAATGACCATATTGTGCATTAGTGGTATGAAAATCATGGCCAACTCCATTAACATTCACTGACGTGTATGTATGGCCGTTTCAATTCGACTTTTAAAAATTTTGACGGTACTCCACTCAGCGCCTCTTGTGAGTTTTTAAGTAATTGCAGTTGCCATTAAGTTACTGTCAGTAGTTCTGTAGTATCTTTAATAGAGAGCGCTGAGGGGAGTACTCCACGGCATGCTTTCCGGAACCGATTTTTAGGCGAATTGACACGGCCATACATACACGTCAGTGAATGTTAATGTTGCTGGCCATGATGAAAATACGATTTGTTTCAAATTATTAGTGTACATTTGAACTTGAATATTGTAATGTATTTCAATACCAGGAAGCTCAAGTATTATGTACTACAATAGTAAATTGTCATAAGAGTGGTATTATTTCCATGCAATGATGAGTCTCAAGAAATATTTTCATATCACTAATTCACAAATCACCACGCCAGGCGGCGCTGAACGCAGAGATGTGCATGGCGCCTATAATTGCCAAAACTTTGTTATTATAGGCGCCATGCACATCTCTGCGTTCAGTGACAGTTATCAAGTTCGTGACATATCAAGCTGTAAGATATAGCCAATTAAACTTCAATTTTATACTAAACTACTCAAGAACTGGACAATATTTTAATGTAAATAATGTAATAATTTATCTTCCATGGCCTACCTTTATCAGAAATTTATTTGGACATATGTTATAACTCTTATAACCTGTGAGCAAATAAAAGTCAGATTAGAGCAGGCGGTGCAAAGAAAATGTACGTCTGTGATTAAATAAAGTCAATAAATTTGACAGTCCATGAATGCATTACATTAATTAATTCATTTAATCACAGACATACATTTTCTTTGCACGGCCTACTCTAATCTGATTTTTATTTGCTCACTTTTTACTTACTCCTTGTATTTTCGAACACGCCCCTGCCACCCTGCAGGCTTACCTAACAGGTCTGAAGTTATCAATTTAATTTTAAATTTATGGACATTTTTCATAAATTCTACAATGCTAAATAAATCTCATCATATCTGAAAATGGCTTTATTAACAAGTATTAAATCAGCTTAAGAGCAACAATAGAAAACAAATGGATTGAATGCAATTCAATAAGTAAACAGGACAAAAGAAATTCTAATTTAATCATGCAAATTTATTTCTTAACGACTTGGATGACATCTTCATCATGCATGATGTGTGATGAGCCGACTCTCTGCGGTGAATATTTCGTGCTTGTTCCCCACACCAAAGCATACTTGAAAGCCTGGGCAAGTGATCTGTGAATTGCATGACAGACATGCTCCACTGAAACGCCCCTTCTTAAAATCAGGCCTTCAGAGAAATCTGGTGGTTGACCTGGTTTCTTAGTGTACACACGAATCAGTTGCAAGTATTCCCACAAAGTTTCCAAAAGGAAGTCGAGATTTAGTTTCATATTACAACTTAAAAAAAAAAAAAACCAATTAAATATAACTTAATACAAAATTATTTCATGAAAAGTTCCTTTTTGTTTCTTACCTTACAACAACGCTATGTGGCTGTTTCGCAATTCTGTCCACTTCTTCAATGGAAATTTGATCAATTTTATTATATACATACAAGCAAGGTAGATACACTCTATTAGCACAGATGACATCAATCAGTTCATCAGCGGTACAGTCCTCCCTGAACAGAACTTCTGCATTAAAAATTTTATACTCGTGAAGAATTAACTGAACCAGTTTCTCATCGATTTTCGTTAAAGGCACCGTCGAAGTAAACGACAGTCCTCCACCTTTTTTAACCTTAAAATAAATGTTGGGCTTTGGTTTATTTAAACGTATACCCACACTTTCCAATTCTCTTTCTAACAATTGTCTCTGTACATCTTGTTTTGTGGCATCTAACATCATAAGTACCAAGTCAGCTGTGCGAGCTACTGCTATTACCTGACGACCTATCAGTTATTAAAAAATTAATACTCACAGCACAATATTTGATGTAAAAAAATAAATATTAAGTGTATACCTCTTCCTTTGCCCTGCGCAGCTCCTTCGATAATACCCGGTAAATCAAGCAACTGTATATTAGCCCCGTTGTATTCGATGACACCGGGAATACAAGTTAAAGTGGTGAATTCATATGAAGCGGCTTCACTTTCGGTTTTTGTCAGTGTCGATAATAAAGTAGACTAAATAAAATTTACTATTACACCATCCGCCTGAATAAAGGGGCACTAATTACCTTTCCTACAGAAGGAAATCCGATGAGAGCGACCCTGGCATCTCCACTTTTTAAAACGTCGAATCCTTCACCCTTGTCACCTGATTTCTTCGATGGCTCCAATAGTTGCGACCTGTACTTGGCCAATTTTGCTTTTAAAAGCCCCAAGTGGTATTCAGTGGCTTTAAAAACACAATTTAGGTATTTAACACATGAACTTAACTTCAAAAATTTTAGGTTACCTTTGTTTTTTTGCGTTCGCGATATTTCCTTTTCGATTTCTGATATTTTCTCTAGGATACCCATTGTGATTTTAATAATAGAAGCAAACGCGTTAATTAACTTTAATAAATATGAATGTAAACACTTCCAACTTTTAATAAAGAAATGTACGAGACATTTCTGTTAATGAAAATTCACACTCATACACGCGTCCTCTAGTGACTATCTAATGAATTACATTTAAAATTTTAAAAATTAAATATACGATAAATTACAAACTTAAAAAAATCATTTCGTTTTATTAATTACAGCCGTTGATAGTGTCTTTAAGGTCAATTTTTTTGTACACTAATAGTTAAAAGCAACTTTCTTTTCAGGTTAAAAAATACACAATTGCATTTGTAATAAATTGACGGTAGGTGACGCTGTTATTTTTTCAATTCGTAATTATAAAAATATGTACCGAGTGACTTTTAATGATTGAAGCAAATTTAGTATGTTGGGAACACTGAGGAATTGGCATTATCTGAAAGTTCGTTAATTTTGCGGGAATGCGTAGCTATAGGTTAGAGTTGATGTTTACATTGATGATGAAAACTGTTTCAACAGATTATTATTATTCAAGACCTGGAAATGTTAGCCCCCTTTGCGTAAGCAGCACCGAATCCTTTGAGATAAGTTATTGAAGACATTATTAACGTTTTAGATTGTCCGATATTTGCAATTGCATCTCCAATTGCCTGCTGCACAATTCATCCAAATTGTTTGATACGTATTCTGAACACCACATTATTGAAAGGAGAAAATAAGAAGTCCAAATTTAATTAAATATTAGAGCAAATCTTCAAGCCCCCTTTGCGTAAGCAGTACCGAATCCTTTGAGATGTGTTATTGAAGACATTATTAACGTTTTAGGTTGTCCGATATTTGCAATTGCCTGCTGCGATTCTTCTAAATTGTTTAATACATATTCTGAACACCAAACTACTGAAATAAAGGAAGTAAGAAGTCCGGATTTAATTGAATATTAGAGCAATTAGGCCACCAACCAGCACTGATTAAACATCCTGGGAAAAACTCCTCTAAATAATTTATTGCGGTTCGTGCTGTGTGGGCAGTGGCGAAATCTTATTGAAAGTAGCCATTTGCTAATTCAGTGTCGTCTAACTGGTTTATAAATGGATCCAATATAAGTCTCTGGTATCTATAGGCGTTAATTGTTTCCCGGAAGAATATTGGTCCAATAATTCTTCTCCAAGACATTGCCACCCAAACACCAATTTTAAGTGGATGTAGTGCCTTTACATCAATCACATTAAAGGGATTATGTTCTGACCAAGTCCTGAAATTTTGTGAATTGATAAACCCAGATAAACCAGGCTTTATCAGAAAAGAAAGTTGTATCTTGTTGGTCACTATTATTTAGCAGATTATTGTTATACCACTGACAAAACGGAATTTGTTGAAGAAAATCGAGTGGGTGAAGTTGTCGAATCATTGAAAATTTGTATGATTGGAAATGAAGGTGTTTTTTCAAGATCTTCCGAGTGGATTCGTATAGGAAACATGATGATTCTGTTGTACAGTATCATTAACATTTTGTACAATATCGAGTGTTATTATAGTGGGGTGACCAGTGAATTTTCCTTTTCTACATTACCGGTTTGCAAGAAACGTTCATTTGTTAACCGATTTTGAACTGAACTGACTTTAAAGTGAATAGAGAGATTCATAAAAGGAATAATGTTTTGGAAGTAATAGCGTTTTCGATTCAGGTGCACTGGTTGCACTCAGTGTATTTGTATCTTTTTTTAACCTCATGCAATAACATGAGATGAACATATTCTGAGTGCGCACTAGTGCGATCAATCGAAGACGCTATAAAATTAACATAACCTCAAAGCTCAAAATACGTATGAAATCACATGAAACTGATAACTGATTTAGAAAACCAGCTTGATCAGTACGGTGTGCGGGAGGGGAAATTCAATCACTTCCTCATCACTGGTCGCCAACTGAATAACTGTAAATGGAATGCAATCAACGATTTTTAAGTGAATTTGAATTGATTCGTGTTCGTTGTAAATGGAGGACGGCTATTCTAAAACAGTGTTGTGAAAAAAGACGAAACTCAATTTGTTGTTCAGGGTATATTTCAATGAAATCGTCATAGGCATGCTGCTGTGAATAAATTCAATTACTATTGGGCTGATTCAGCAGAACATATCAGTAACAGTTCGTGCTCCAACAGTTGAGACTGAGCACTCATTTCTGCTGAATGAAGTTCACTCATCATAACATGTTCCAGTCAGGTAGCGGAGAAGTTACATTACAAAAAATGGCGACCCCTCCAACTCATCAACTTATGAGAGGTCACATTCAGCAGAAATTTGGTCAACAGTTGCACAACTCTCGGGTCTGCTGAATGTGCCCAATTTCATTTTGTATTCCGCTTCAAAAATAAGCCATTACTAAAAATGTATTTTATTCTGTGCTCAAAACCATTTTGGTAATAAATTGTGATAATTACATATCTTATTTATTTGGTTTTCTTGATTCGACAATAAACGAATTTGTTTGAGTTTGACAATCTAGTGCACTAACCTAAATCTAAATTTTGAATTTGAAAATCCAGTACACCAACATAAACATTGAAAAGTGTTGCCAATCTAATAAAATAATTTTCAAACATTAAAAGTCACTCGGTATAACCATTTAATTATTGATTTTACTTAAAACACAGAACAATTATTCCTAAATAATTGACAAAAAGGAAATTGTTAATTGATCTGTCAGAATACGATGATAAATGCCTCACCAAAATCGTTAGGTAAAGTAAATGTACTTTGTTTACATTGACAGGACACAATTAAAACGTTGACATATCTTTTGGAAATGCCTCTTTTCGGAAATAAATTTTCGCCTAAAAAGACTCCACAGCGTAAAAGCTTTCACAGCACCAATCCAGACCAACAGTTGGAGGAATTGGTATCTACCGACAGAACCATTAATCTAAAATTGGGCAACCAAGAATGTACATTTCAAGACGGGGACTGGATTCCAGGTACCTAATTGTTTTATGTTTATAAAAACTTACGAGAAAAGACATTTACAGAGTCTGGTGCTAATGGAAATGCACACAAATCAAACCAGAAATTACACAACAAAATACAGGAATTAGAAGAAGAAAACAACATGTTGCGATTAAAATATGAAGTTCTACTAAACATGGTAAGGAAACCAATATTTCTCGAGATATACTTCTGACATTTTTTAAATTGAAATTTAGTTGGTGCAGACGACAGCCGAAAGTCACATACAGGAAAGGGAAATAGAAAAATTAAAACGACTGGAAAAAGTCAAACCCAAATCATAAATACCTAACTTGTTTATTAAAGATTTTATACAAAATTAACAGTGAATAAATACAAAAAAAAATATTCTTCGTCTCTTACGATTAAACGTTGGGGCACTTTGTTCTCACATGACCTGTCAAATGAACAAAATAGTTTTAGGTTTTCTCAATCAATTAACTTAATTTATATATTATGATTCTTAAATTTTATTAAATTACCTTCTTGTGCACAAATACCACATTTCCGTTTTGCTTTCACTTGATTTTTATATGGTGCGGACCTTTTATTATTACTTTTGTGTTTTGCCTTCCCCTTCCACCTTGTATTATTGTTGCCATTATAATAAACAGTTGCAGCACCCCCTCTGCCACCACCACCGGGACCACCCCCATCATCACCATCGTCATTTCCATCATTACCAAGTACCTACAATTTAAATAAGTTTACTTTTTTATGTACTGAAATGAAGATTTAGTCTCACCTCATCTGCCCACTTAAAAAATTTACAAGATTCCTCCATGGGTTTTGGGCAGCAATAAAATTGCCTTCCCTTATTTGGTCCTTCTTTTTGTACCGTCTTTAGCGACGCTTGCAAGTTGCAGTTACATTTTAAAGTTTTCGGTTGTTGGGTATGTCTGGTCTTGCTGCTGCCTGGCATATTACGATTTGTACTTGAATTGCTTTCATCTACTGCCCACAGAAAGAAATTGCAGCCACCTTCTTGTCCCGCAGCACATTTATAAAATTTTCTCCCTATACAAAAGAGTGACTTTCACTTACTTAGTGATCAAAAATTTTCCCAATCTAGTGCGTACCTGTGTTTGGCCCTTCTTTTCTAACAGTCAGCAAAATAGCCGGTTGGTTACAAGAACACACCACTTCACTACCCGGATCATTGTTGCTCAATGAATTTCTGTTTACACTAGAAGGTCCAGGCATTAAATCTAATGAATCTGAATTCAGGAAACCCCTTGAAGTTTTTTTTTGGCTGTTCGATCTATTGCTTCCTGAATTATATCCGGTGTCATTTCTAACTGATGTACTCCCACTTTGATCGCTGGAAATCCAAGTGCTTAGATTTCTTTGGTTACCAATTCCGTTTACTGCCGTGCGGTTCACCGAATTATTATTTGACGCAGCGTTATTATTTTCAACATTTTCTAGAAATAATACGACCTCGAAGTGAGAAATAAAATGCGCTTAACCTCCTCACACATACGTCTCTTCACTCTATCAATGCGGATATCCAAGGTTTCCAAAACATTACGGTTGCAACCACCGATGCAGAATTCGTTTGGATTCGGATAACCAGGAAATACGTTATGTTTGAATCGAATTTTTACTTTTTTGACATTAGGCCCACACTAAAAAAAATTATTACGTCAGGCATATTTAGTCCTTTTACTGTTATTCACATTTAAAACAAGTTCAATGAATTCATTGGATAAAAAACTGTATTGATATGAATTCTTCAATATCAATTATATGAAAATGAGAATGAGATCAACATGTTACAATGATTTCATTGATGAATTTAGCTGAAGTGCCTTACTTCAGGACAGCTTGAATCAAGTACGTCTATACTTTCAACATTTATGGAAAACCATACTGCATTTCTGCACTGAGGAAAACCCAAACAAGAAAGGTATTTTCCCTGTCCATTTTTCCTATCCCTTACTACCATGTCGTTCCCACATTTCGGACACTTCAAAACTGGTTTAAATGATTCTTGCCCGTTTACTTGTTCGGCATAAACTTGAGGGTGTTCCTCTAGTCTGTTTTCTAGGCTTTCGTCTATCAATTGCATTCTCTCCATGACAGTAGTGAACACCTCCTTGTACTTTGCAATTTGTTCTCTTCTGACAACTTCCGCATCTTTTACACCATCGCATATAAGCTTCAAGTCCCTTTCGAATTCTGCACGTAAATTTGGTTTAGCCAAGGATACTGCTAAACCAATCTTGTTGTAACTGTTGACGTAGTAGAAACTGTAACATTTTCTTTCTGACAAAACAGAAATGACGCTTACCCTTCTACGAGTCCCATGCCCAATGTTCCCGGTACAAAATACATGTTTTCGTATAAACCCACGTACTGTCTCGATTTAATTGTTTCGATGTGTTCAGCATGAGTGGCATCTGTTCCGATGCCGTGTTTTTCCATCAGCGCAATCAGATCGGCTTCGGTTAGAAATTTTGGGGGACTGGTGCTGCTTTCCATCTGGAATAATCATTTCAATTTCATCTTCTCTTGGTTTAGTAGATTAATTCGTAAAACACATACAATGTCCAGTTCAGATGGCACAAACGTATCACCGTTTCTGTAATTGTTAATTTCCTTTGCGTTCCACTTTTCATAAACATAAACATCCAGGTAATTTTTCTCAAGTACAACGAGTCCTTTTGCAACAAATTTTTCATCGGCTACATCAGCATGAACGACTGTCTCATGACCCACAGCATCCTTGCTCACACACGCAAGGAAATGCCGCACGATATATTCATAGACACGTTGTTCATTGCCATTCAGTGCGTTTGTGTGTTTTGTTGGATGAATAGGTGGATGGGCCTAAAATGACTGAATACAATCAGAGACAAATCGGTTAAACATAATAAAATACCTGATCGGATTTTCGGCCCTGCCTGGGATTAGGCCCACCTTCGTTAAGAACTCGCCTAGCAAAAGGCCCCCATCTGTTGTCTTCGCACTGCTGTTCAACCAGTGGCGTCAAGTTCAGTTCTTTGGGGAAGATGTTAGTCTCAGTTCTGGGATAACTTATAAGACCTTGAGTGTATAATTTTTCTGCGATTTTCATCGCTTCTTTTGCATTTATTTTCAGTTTGCGTGATATATTTTTTTCCATTTCCTGAAAATTACACTGCTACATACTATGCAAAATGTTAAAAATTCATGGAGTCAATTGTATACTTAAGAGGCTGAACAATAACGGCACTTAAGGCTCAGTTGTATAATGCCAGTTTAAATTTAAGCTGAAACTTAAACCCATATTTAAGCTTTGGCTTAAAGCTAAGCTGGAATTGTACAACTTGCGCCTAAGAATTTTCTGCTTTGAACCAATTTGACCAATGGCTTTTTTTTAATATTTAAAATGGCTTGGCAAACTGCATAAAGTTTCAACTATACTTATGTTGTCCATAAACTAGGCACTATTTTTTTTAACACTTAAAATAATTTGATGAACAACTTACTACAGTGTCCAGTGGTAAAGGACGCCACTTATTTTTCTGCTTATTCTCAACTGACTCGACAGTAGCTCTTTGATTTTCTTTGCAAATATCCAAAATAGCTTCACAAGCATTTTTATCAAACAATCTCTCTCGCTTCCAGTTAAAGTCAGTCTTCAATTCCTTGACGGTGTGACTCACTAAAAAAAAATAGTAACTATTAAATTAAAGAGTATCACAAAATTAAAAGCATTTACTTTTAATTTTCCAGAAGGCTTCGGGAATAAATTCCTCGACGGCTTTGTATCTATCGACGACGAAACCCAAAGTCGGAAATTGACAAGAGCCGTAACTTATTAACTTGTCGGCTAATTTCTGAGGAAACACTTTCTGCAAACGCATGGTTTGCAACCTGGTAAAGGCCGCGCCTAAACATCATGTTAAACAAAAATGAAATGATTTTGATTTGATAAAAATTCAATACCGGTTCTCAAATCCAGCTCTTGCCGAACGTTGACGGCATCATTAACGTTCCTATTTGGTTGTCCTAAATTATTTAGGGCTCGAAACACTGACGGACCAGTAATTTCCGAAAACTTGGCGCGGAATATTTTAAGGTTAGGTTTAACATCGCTGCAAACTTGTATTATCTCGAAACCAATATTTTCTCCTTCTCTATCGCAATCGGTCCAGATAATGAGGCCTTGACATGAACGAATTTCTCGCTCTAATGTCCTCTGTAAATAATAAACAATATTTTGACTAAGTTAACTTACACGAAACCATAAAATCACGTCAGACTAAAACACATGATCAATTGCCAATGGAGCAAATTGTTAATGTGGTTTACTCTGGCCGTTGACTTGACAATTTTGTTCGTTTTACACAGTCTTTATATTGGTTACCTTGATTTTTAGAAAATCTTCCATACATGTTTTTACTACAGGAGCATCGAACAGAGCAAGTGGACTACAAGACTGCCAATTTTTAAATGCGGCCGTGAATTCATAATTCAAAAGGTGCCCCGAAACAGACGTCATGACCATTCTGGCAGGTTGTCCCGTTACAGTCCCATCGAATTCGTAGATCTTATTATAATTTGAGTAACCTTCGCGCTATTGAAAATGATTAAGTAAATCTTCGTTTCGAAAGTGCTCTTAAAAGATCTGAAATTCTTACTCTCGTGGACGTTCCTCTTGATAAAATAGCC
Source organism: Dorcus hopei (assembly GCA_033060865.1). Lineage (NCBI taxonomy): Eukaryota > Metazoa > Arthropoda > Insecta > Coleoptera > Lucanidae > Dorcus > Dorcus hopei. The sequence continues at coordinate 16,090,478 of CM065421.1, read as the reverse complement.
GCGATGTTTTTGGCAGCGTCGTTTTTTTCGGCCACGTTTAAAAACTTCATGATCGCAGTTCCGGCTTTATTGCAAAAATATCTCCTTACACTTAATAGCGACGGCAATTTCATTAGGCACATTAATATTCATATACGTATAACTATGCGTATAACTCTCATTCAGACAAAACATATCAACACCCCCCCAAATATTAGGTTAAGTTCACTGTTTCTCAGCTGTTTCTAGTTGAGCAATATTGCCAATCTCTTGAAATAAAATTACCGTAGCGTAGATTGTGCGTTTGTGCTGTTTAAAGGACTTACGGCCGGTATTACCAACGTTTTAAAGGAGATCTTAAATTTAAGTCGTGTTTACGGGCTGTCCTTCGTGAGCGAATACTAGCGGGCGATGCGAGCGGCGCGGGTGTCGCGAATTTATCAAACTCAAGCAAAGTAATGTAGGTGTCCTACGTGAAGTCGCATCGACCGCAAAAGCGATTCGCGCGAATTTCGCGCGGTTGACGCGATCAAATAATTTGATTTTTCCGCGCGTATCGCTATACCGACCGTTTCACTTGTCGAGTCGTATTTTATTAAAACAAAATAAAATAAGTAAAAGTAAAATAAACTGGAAGAATTTTTAAGTCTTCCGTATAAATGGTGAAACTCTCCAAATTTCATTCTTTCCAGATAAATCAGGTGCACTGACGATTTTTTTTTCTGTTTTCTACTACAGTAGCGTAATTTTAAACTTACGTTGTCAGATATTAACATTTTATGGTATTTGTTCGACCACCCCATTTTTATGTGACTAGCCACGATCTGTTGTTTTATACTTGTGAATTTTTGCGCGATTCGCGGATATATTAGTTTATTAATGCAGGACGTTGCACGCTCATGTCATGCCGCTCGCACCGCGCGATTTGGCAATTCGCTCGCGTCGCTCGCATCGCCCGCTTCGCAAAACTGTTCGCTCACGCAGGACGGTCTGTTAGATTGTGACCTTAATTTAAGTCGTGTTTAGATTGTGACAATTCTGCTTGGTTTGTATAACATCAATCACATCTAAACACGAATTAAATTTAAGGACTCTTTAAAGCGTTGGTAATACCGGCCGTTAGACCCAGCTAAACAACACAAGCTGCGCAAAGCAAAAAAAAATAATTAGTTCAAGTATTTCTCCGCAGGCGCCACTTACATAAAAAATCGGAAGCGAATTATATCCGGAACGTCATTTTATAGCGTCCCTTTTAGTTTTTTCACGCAGTTTATGGCAAATACAGTTGTATTTTCCTACTCAAATATATGTGCTTTTTTCTTTGGTTATTTATGGTGTTTCTTATTTAGGCAACTAGCGCCAAAACGAGGAAAATTGCGTTAAATGAAATATGTCCAGGCCGGTTAAGACTATTGGTTAAGAACTCGTTTCGTGAAATCTAGTAGGTCGTGGAGCTGAGAAATAACGTTTTGTTGAGAATTTATGAACAAGAAACAATTTGCTTTTTTTAAAGAAAATACAAAAACAAGAAGCAAATTTATAACTTAACTTTAACCTTTAGTTTATTTCCATAGGAAAAATTGTTTTTACAATTGAATAGACTGAAGATTAAAGTTAAACTATGAGTGAAATACCAGGCCTTAAAGAACTAACAATAGGTCTGTTCTAGCAGCAGTACATAACTGTAGAAATTGCAGTGAACATGCGCAGTGACACTTTGGCGACGCTAAACTGTCACTAGGCGTGTTCAGTACAATTTCTAATCTAATGGCGTTTTCGATTGAGATCAGTCCTAATCCGCTCTAGTGCAACACCCATCCAGATCAGTTCATGACAGAATTGCACTTGATCGGATTAAAAGTGCTCCAATGAACGGTGATTGATCCGCCTCACAGATACTTTATGTGCAATCCAGTTCAATCGAATCCGCCAATTCTTGATCCCTAAAAGAGCAACAGCCATCCGAATACGCCACCACAAAGTGCTCGCTCTATATGCGTATGTGCAATTTGATCTGGAGCTGCTCGGAGCAGTCAATCGAAAACGCCATAAAACCAGGCCTAAGTAACGACATGCGGCTCTTTCGTTCCTGGCTAACTTACATTAATTTTTAATTTGATTGCATTGTCGTATGGCATATGGTATTGGGTTCATTCACAAATGCCCGATTGCACCAACTTTTTAAGCAGAGCTTAAATTTAAGTTATGTTTGGAATGTGACATTTACGTATGGTCAGTATAATGTCAAATACATTCTAATTGACATTTAAACTTCAACTTAAGTATCAATTAGAATGTGACTAACATTTTGTTAAATCTATAAATAATGTGATAGTTTAAACACCACTTAAATTTAAGCTCTGCTTAAAAAGTTGGTGCAACCGGGCAAAAATCTTCAAAAAATTGATTCTAAATATCATTTAAGCTCGTTTTACATGGAGCGATTTTTGCGAGCGATTTGTTGCAGCAATTGCCCGCCGCGAGTAATTGCTTCGTGTAAATAATAAGTCGCTGGTGCAATTTATCGCAAATAGTAGTCGCGTATGCGATTTTCGAAATTAGAACATGTTCTATCCACTTGCGATTTTTCCATGCAATCTAGTTACATTCCTAGTCATATTTCTGTGAGAAGACTGACAAGGTGTACCAATATAAATATTCTGAGGTTATTGATTGTTGTTAACGACCTTTGTTTATAACGACAACCACGTTTCGTTAAACATATAAGCCAATATAAACAATATATCACACAATATAGATAAAAATTAATTAGTAGCATTGTATAAGAAGCAGAGTGTGTTTGTGAACAATAAAATGGAAGAAAGAAATACTGCCTGGACAAAAAAACAGCATTTATTAAACTGTACGAACAGTGTCCATGTTTATATAGTGTATCATTTAAAGATTATAAAAATAAAGCAAAACCGACTAATAACGTACACGTTCATTTTTTCTTGGGATTGTAAACAAACACTGCAAAAATTTTCGGCTGGTACTACATGGGTACTACTGGTGTACTGATCATCTACCGGTTGTCAGCACTGAAGTTGCTTATTAAATAAAGGTGATTACATGATGCGATAGAACGCTGCGATAATTTTCTCGCTGCGATCCCTCGCCGCAATTACTCGCTGCGATAAATCGCCTCGTGTAAAGCTAGCTTTATACAGGCTGTCCACCGAGTGCCGCGGTCTTCTCTACCGTGTATAGCATATAAGATAGGAAAATAATTTAAACGAGCTAAGATGTAACTCAGTCAGCTCTATTTTATAAAATTATTTTTGAGTATACAGAGTGTTCAGTAACTGAGAGCCATAACAAAGTTATATTTTTTTTAAATGGAGCACCCAGTATATTTTTACGTATTTCGAAAGTACGCATAACGAATAGATAATAACCAAAAATTTCGGAAGTTTTACTTAAGAGTTTGTAAGATATTAATGTTTAACAAAATCTTCTAAGCGGACACTAAATCGCGCAAATATAGTATATAATATAGCAGTCGAACGACTACGAAACGTAAAGTGTATATTTGCGCGATTTAGTGTCCGCTTAGAAGATTTTGTGATACAAATTTCATCGGACAAGAACCAACTGTAAATATTAATGTTTAAGTGTAAAAAATTGCTATACTATGGACGCTTATATCTTGGTTATTTATTAACATTTCGTCGTGAATTTTTGTAGGTAATAATCAAGTATTAGAACAGCTTCGGTTTATCAGTTATTATGTGTACAGGGTGTTGAGTTTTGCGAAAGATAATTTTTCAAATGGAACACCCAGTATATCTAAACTCTCGTGAAACACTGCTTTAATAAGCTTTCATAAAATGCCAAATCTATTTGTCTAATCTGAAGAAATCGCGAGATAAAAATATTTTTTCTCTTTCAGTATTGACGTTATTTAGCATTTTAGGTTTAAATTCAATGGTATTACTTAGTATTTACCTAAGTAAATTAAAATGCTAAATAGTTTGTGTTTAGCATGAATAAAATAAAAAACAACAGCTTTTGTTGAAAATAAATTTGACTACATAGAACATCTTATAAGAAAATGAAAAAGTGAGTTTTTTATGTAAAATGTCTGAAGAAAAATATTTATTATTATTATTATTACTGTCATTAAAAATATTTAATTGCAATTGATAAATAAATTAATGGCAACCAAATTTAACTGTGCTTTGCAATCAATCTACTTAAATAGGTAATTAAAATTAAGTTAATTAATTAATTAATTGAAATTTTAATTGAATAATGTCCTATACTGCTGGCAAACATGTGACACATTATGCATATTGAAACAAATTTAGTAGAGCATTCTTGTGTTGAGATGGTTATACAGGGTGTTTGTAAAATAAGTGCAAAAATTTTAACCACATTACCGTGAGAGCACATAGAACACGGAAAAATTTAAAAAATTTTTTTTTCATAACGGGGGAAAATTATTTTATCCGCCCCTTATACGACGGTCATGAAACAAGAAAAAACTTACGGAACCTGCTTCGCTGATCGTAGGCAATAAACATCGCAGGCGTGACTAATATGCAAAGCCTATTAATAGGGAGTTTTTGCAACACATTACGATAAAAATATCGGTACGTTAAAGGCTATGTTGCTTAGCAACTTTAGGGATCTAACCAATCACAGGGTTTTAACGTTTAACGTACTATTGCTATCATAAAAAACTAGGACAAGATTTTTTAAGCTCTGTAAAACTGTAACCGACCACAAATTTAAAATTATTTGAAATTGTCAATCATTTCTACAGTAAATATTGTTTTAAAAGCTAGGAAAGCTGTCTGCATAGAAAAGAGTGTCAGAGTTAGACAAATTGCTCAGAATTTCAGCGTACAGTTACTGACTTGACAGTAAAGTAAGATTCAATATAATAAAATAATGGAAACGCATGGCTACTGGATTGAAAAGTTGTCCTAGTTTTTTATGATATCGATAGTACGTAAATTTTAACGGAACCTATTGCCAAAAACTCCCTAATAAGATACAGAATACACCCTTACGATCGTTAAAATACGGACTTATTATTAAAAAATTATTTGTCCAGATTTTATTGACTGCTTCTGTATATTAGGTCCGTTTGTTATCCTGCACTGGTGTACACCAATGCATACTTTTTTGCAAAATACTCTTTAATGCAACCTGAAATGTTTGTGTAGTATGTCAGTGTGAATGAGTATAATTCGTATTGACACATTATCAAAGAAATCAGGCTTCTTTAAAGCATATTTCGTGAAAAAAGTGTACACTAGTTCAGGATAACAAACAGATCTATTATTTGTCTTACCTACTCATTTTATCAAAGTTAAATTATGAGTTTCTTTTAGCTTTGTTCCTACACAGTACTAAATCAGTTCGGAACTGTACTGCTCATGCGCTCTTGCTACAGCAATACAGTTCCGAACTGATTTAGAACTGTGTAGGAACAAAGCTATAGTTTTGTAAGAATTTTGTCACGTTGATAAAGCCGCGAAAACTATAAATGGAAGTTTTGCAATTGCATCAGTGAAGTTTGCAGTTTGCAAATTGGGTGAAAATTTGAAAAAATCCTATATTTAGTAATTGTAATATTAATAGCAATATTTCATAAGAAAGGAATTACATTTGATGTATTTTTTTATACCTATGCCCACCCTATGACTAATAAGTAGGTATTGGCGTGTTTGATGAATTTGCGAAAAACGGCTTCTCTGACGGTTAACAAACTCTCAAAAGTTAATTAATGGTGCTAGTTTAATGTTGTAAAATAGTTATAAATAAAAATATCTACGAAAAAAACAGAATTAAGAGTTATGCAACTTATAATACATCGTGATACACATTTATGAATTTAGCCTAACTATAGTCTGTTTTTTAATTCGGAGGAGTGAATTGTAAATTTTCTTCAAACAAAACGAAACTTCGATCAGCTGATGAAACAACGCATACACCAACGGTTCCGCTGCCTCGTCGATTGGAGCAGATGTCCAAGATGTCCCAACGGTACTGTCTATTACCGGTGGTCTATACCATTGGCCGCACTCTCCTGCTCGAAGGATGAAAACAGCGTCCATGTCCTGGTCCTGGCGCTGAGACTGGGAAATCCGCCGTCGCACTCTCCTACAGAACGCCGGACCCGACGAATCCCACGGCCCAAAACGCTCCGTGAAGCTATCCTGTGCTACACACAAACGCCATAGCATTAAGGCCCCGCCGACGTAGCACCGGATCCATCACCCGACCGAGGAGATGGCACAAAATAACAAAAATTACGGATACTTGCATGATGAAGAACAACCTTTTCCTACAAGATGCAACGTCTTCCATAAAACTGACCCAAGAATTAAGTCTAAGTACTGTATGCATTTTTCCCTTAGGCAGCGGTTACACTGGAATGCACTGGATTCACTGGAAGCGATTCGTACGAAAATTCATTCGTACGAATTGGTACGAGTTCGTACGAAATCAACAGAAGTAATTAAATATACAGGGTGTTCTTCAAGTTCGTACAAAAAAATTAATGGCGTATTTGGTAACAGATATTCTCACGAATGCACCAAAATTAAAACAAAAAAAAAATCAAAAAATTCATACCGACATCCGGCAATTAATTACGAAATGTTTAGAACCGCTAGACGCAACGGACTCGACCTTCACCCACAATAAGTGTTCGAAGTTCCCCCCCTGCGTGAGGCGTAAACATACCGATTAAAGTGTCGTTTAACATACCTGCCCACACATGCATGTTGTGAAAATTAAACATACCATCCCTCGTAAACATTGATTAAAAAATCACTCGGTATAAGAATAGTAACAGTAAAATAAAAAAGAAGAAAAACATCAAAAACGAGCCTGCGAGAAACCAAACTAAATAACGTGTCGACTGAAATTTAACACTGTTTTCTTTCGTTTGATCCAAACGCAACATTACGCGTTTAGATTCAAAGATGTTCTCTTACAAATGGATCAACCCCCCCCCCCCTCTTCCTGAAATTTCAATCCGGATCGGTAATCCCCTTTCCCCTTTTCATTTATTTAATCCCCATCTTAATCTTCTATTTTCATGATTCGTTTGGATTCAAATGTATTCTGTTGCAATAATCCATATCCAGAGCGACCAACCAAAAAACTATTCGAATCACGATTCAAACTTTTCAGCGCAAGAAAGCAGCTAATAATATTTCTTCACCGTAGCCACGTTTAAAATGTAAAATAGACCAAAAACTATGGTGCCAAATTCAAAGCATCCTCAATTATTAAAAATCACACTGAATTTATGTATTTTAAAACAACAGTTATCTACATATTTATCAATATCTGGGTCACTGAGTCCATGTTTGTTTAACTTTTTGTCTTTAGTTTCATAAATAAATACATTAAAAATAATAAAGCTTAAACATAACAGATTAATGTTATAAAGATCAGCTTTAAAAGAATTTAAATAATCGCGCGGCAAAGCAACCAATCAAAGATGTTATTATTCATCCTTGCCATCCAGAGCCATCCTTTGTTCTTGTAGCCATAACACCGAGTACCGAGACCGAGAGGTTTGTAATATCATTGTTTATATCTGGTACTGGTAACACTGTTTTTGTTACAAATTGTTTCGAACGAGTGTAAATAGAGGTATTTATCTACATAACTGCTATTTTGTCATAAAATTTTACATTAAACTGATAATATTTATCTAAACAAAAATATGTACTTAAATATTTATTTATGTTATCCCTGAACAATGTGGTTTGGTGATATCGCATCTCCTTGGTAAAATTGTCTAGTCATAGTTGGTCATATTTTATTTAGAACTATCAGGCACGTCATTTCCAAAAATTAACTGCTAAAATTCAAGTGTAACTCATTCACGTAAACACAAGTAAGTATTTATTACGAATTTGTGTTTACAAACTTTATTCTATTATAGAGTGAAATAAATATGGGTATTTTCAGTTCTAAATCGGCCACTCCAGAAATGTCAGTCCAAACATCGATTTTAGTCAAGGATTTCATTAAGAGCGATGTAGTTGTTATCTTCTCCAAGTCATACTGCCCATACTGCAAGTTGGCCAAAGAGGTATACGTATGTATGTTTACATAAATTAATATTTAACAATCATCTTATAGGTATTTGATAAGATGCAAAAGAAATATACTGCTATAGAGCTGGACAATAGAACAGATGCTGAAGAAATTCAGAAAATATTGGGTGAGATAACAGGAGCTAGAACTGTAAGTATATGTGGTTATATGAAACTAACAAGGGAAGTATCCGAACCCGAAAATTCAAAAAAATTTGAAACTTTGTGGGTTAGTAGTTCACCCTAGGGTAAGCACGGAGCCATTTTATTTATCGGCCCAAAATCGCTTTAAGTGGGGAAAAGTACCCTTCGAAATTTCTGCGATTTTCGGTTTTCATATAACTTCGGTAAACCTAGCAGAGATAAAAATTAAAATTATATGGCAAAATATTTGTCTTTCAATGCTCTATCACATATGTAAAAATTGTCACCCCTTATAATTTGAAAATCAAAACTTACCCCCTACCACCCCAATCTGAGAAGTCAAAAAAATAATTCATTGCTCTGGGTGAGTAGTCCACTTCGGGTGGAGTGCAGCTAAATTTTTTTAACACTCAGAAAAAATTTTTAGGGGGTGAAAACACGTCTCATACATTCTATGATTTTGAGTACTGGGCGATCTTATTACTGGAGCGCTTAAATATTAATATTGCATGTCAAAGTATTAATTTAGAAGTGATTTGTGAAAGTCATATTTAAATATTAACATGATTACAGTTCAGAAATCTAGGCATATCTTTATCACATTTCTATTCTAACGCACGTATAGGTATGTACATACAGGGTTAGTTTTATTAATGTTAACCCCCCCCTTTATTATTTTAATTGTTAACCGATCCAAAAAATTTAAAAATTGCTCTTATATGATTTTTTATGTAGATTTCACTTTTTCTATCACTTTTGCGGTGGCGTTTTGTATATACCGGGTGGACAAAAAAATAATTTTTTTAAGCGGTACACCCTGTATATTTTTACAAATTTTTAATCCTTGACTCACCCTGATAACAAACATATATAAACATTGTGTAATTGGATTACTATTTTTGTGTTATTCGTCAATTTATTGAAAACCTGATTGTGGTTTTTTAAATACTTTTCAGCTGAAATTTTAGTCAATTTTTAATTGAAAATATTTATTAGATTCTACAAAATAACTCATTATTTATTTGTTACTTAACAGAATACTCACAATGAAGCTGGATAAGAAAAATTAATAACTTGTTAAAGTGACTTTTGATTAAAACGAAAGGTTTTCAGTGTTGCCACGCATTACAACTAAAATTCCCCATATACCAGGAGATCAAATTTTTGACAATATTTTTCATTTTTTTGTTCAATAAGTGACCCAAAGTAGAAAAAATACTATATTAGTGCTCTCACAAAAAAAAGCGCATCAGAAAGTGGAGAAAAAATTAAATTTTTGTTTTTTTAAATGGAACAACCTATATATTGTTCGATATAATGAAATATCATTGTTTGCTGATTTGAAAAACATATAATATGTTGATATTTGGATCAATTGTTTGTGATACATTTTAAAAAATCAATATGTATACATATTAACATATAAACATTTAGGGAAAAAATGTTTAAAAACTTCTAAATCGCTATTTTAGTTAGCAAATGACAACGTAAATTTGAATATTTGGAACGATATAAATTAACAATAATAGCATTTTTCCAAGCCCTGATTTTTTAAATATTAATTTATTGATATTTTAGAATCAAATATCTCACAAACCGCTCATCCAACTATCAATCTTATGATTCTCGATTTAAATTATTGTTTTGCTAAATCAAAATTATGTATTGTTTTTTTTTTTTTTTGTTTTTGTATCTTTAAATACGAGAATAAAGTTTATTGTTATTATTAAAATATTATGTATTTTTGAAATTAGCAAACAATGATATTTCATTGTATTGACCAATGTATAGGGTATTTAAAAAAACAAAATTTATAATTTTTTCTGCACTTTGCGATGCGCTTTTGTTTTTTTGTGAGACCTCTAAAAGATATTACATACAAAATCCCACAACTATTGTATTTAAAGTTTTTCTCTATCTCTTAAAATAATACTTCTAGGTAATCTGGAGTATTTAAGAAACGACAATCAGTTGACGAATAACACAAAAACTAGCAAACCAATTACACGATATTTATATACGTTTGTTATCAGGGTGACTCAAGGCTTAAAAATTTGCAAAAATATACAGGGTGTTCCGTTTAAAAAAATTAATTTTTTGTCCACCCGGTATATATAAAACGCTACCGCAAAACTGACAGAAAAAGTGAAATCTACTTAAAAATCCATATAAGAGCAATTTTTAAATTTTTTGAATTGGTTAACAATTAAAATAATAAAGGGGGGTTAACATTAATAAAACTAACTCTGTATGTACCTATACGTGCGTTAGAATAGTAATGTGATAAAGATATGCCTAGATTTCTGAACTGTAATCGATGTTAATATTTAAATATGACTTTCACAAATCACTTCTAAATTAATACTTTGAATGCAATATTAATATTTAAGCGCTCTAGTATTAAGATAGGAAAGTACTCAAAATCATAGAACGTATGAAACGTGTTTTCATCCCTAATATTTTTTTCCGAGTGTTAAAAAAATTTAGCTGCACTCCACCCGAAGTGGACTACTCATCCAGAGCAATGAATTATTTTTTTGACTTCTCATATTGGGGTGGCAGGGCGTAAGTTTTGATTTTCAAATTATAAGGGGTGACAATTTTTACATATGTGATAGAGCATTGAAAGACAAATATTTTGCCATATAATTTTAATTTTTATCACTGATGGTTACCGAGTTAATCGCAGAAAACCAAAAATCGCAGAAATTTCCAAGGGTGGTTTTCCCCACTTAAAGCGTTTTTGGGCCGATAAAAAAAATGGCTCAGTGCTTACCCTAGGGTGAACTACTAACCCACAGTTTCAAATTTTTTTGAATTTTCGGGTTCGGATACTTTCCTTGTAAGTCTTTCGCATTTTTTTTTTTTTTAAATATTAATAGCGTTTTCCACTGGCTGCATTAGTGTGCACTGAGTGTATTTTCATCTCGGTTCAGCTTTATGTAATAAAACGAGATAGATATATCCTGAGTGCACACCGGTGCAGCCAGTGGAAAACGCTTTAGTGTCCACATCTTTAAATTATTCCATATCATTTGCTATTAAAATTTACTATTTGTCAGTGCTAGTACCAGTGCCTACTGCTTTTTTGTATCAAGTTACAATCTAGTGGGGCTGTGAGTATTTCTATTAATTAGGGATTACTTCGTTTTAAAATTTCTCACTGGAAATCCCTATATTAAAAAAAAAATTGAATTTAGTAACTTGCTTTTGTGTTGTCTTTCTGTCACTTCTATCAGTTGACAATTAGTTTTTCCATGACAACTGGACCATTAAAACTTTTAATTTAAAAGCTACGTATGTCCTGTCGTTAATAGTTCAATATCAAAGCCAAGCAAAATTAAGTAACTTCATTTTTTTATATTGTTTTTGATTGGCAAAATATTTCCATATAATTACTTTATTTTTAAATATTTTGTTATTTAGAATAATGAAAAACCTAGAATCTTTTTTAGAGACAGCTTTTATAATCTGGTGCTTTTTATTTCCAAGATTCAGGGCCAGGTTGTACAAAGGAGGTTTAAACTGACATTCAACTGAACCAGGTTCAAAGTGAACAAAATCGCATCAAATTTTATTTATGAATGCCTTAATTGCCATACGTTCTTAAGATGCTATGCGAATTTGTTTACTTTGAACCAGGTTCAGTTAAACTTGAGTTTAAACTGCCTTTGTACAACTGGCCCTTAGTGTCACGTTAATCCAGTGCACTGGCAACACTGCTATTCTATGAACTTAGTTCAACCTCATTGATTTTATTTATATTTTAGCTATCTTTTTTTTTGTTTTCTCAACCCTTCATTCTTCAATCCATTTCAAACACAGAACATAATTTTGTTATCCTTGAAAAGATCTTGAAGATTATCGCTTTTTATTTTCATGTTTATAGACATATTAAATCTTGAACCTGCTTTAGTCATATATGTATTATCAATTAAAATTGTTAAATGACATTGAAATATTTACAGGTACCTCGAGTGTTTGTAAATGGTGAATGTTTAGGAGGAGGAACTGATGTCAAGGCTCTTTATGAAAGTGGAAAACTGCAAAAGTACTTCGAATGAAAATATGTGAAATCTATTTTCTAATGTATTTTTGTTTTGTTGCAATATGAGAGATTACTAATAAAATAAATATGTAAATTATTTCAATATAATACGTTCCAGAAAGTATTTTCGTTTTTTTTTTACTATGAATGCAATTAAATAACTTTATTCAGTAGTGTATAGACTATGTATTTTGTTCAATAAATAATCTTTTGCCATCTTTCAGACAATTTCATGATTCCATGATTCCATTTTCGAGAAACTTCTTATCTCTTTCTCTGAAATACCTTTCCAAATGCAATTTAATTCTGTTATCTGAAGTGAAGATTTTGCCTGACAAGGACTTTTTCAATGAATAAAGTTATTTCATTACATTAAAAAATCGTCTTTTATTTCATGGTAAAAAAACCCAAAAGTATTTTCCGGACAACTCTACATGAGCTACTAGAAGCTTTGTTGATTTGTTTATAAAAAGCTCTAAGTATGAATTCAATATTTAAGTTATACTAATATGAATTTACATTCACAGTTATATGTATATTTAACAAATAATGCGCAAATATATTTTTATTAGGTTCATCTTCAGATAATAAAATGTACTTTGTCAATCTTTAACTACGCTTTTTTGTCATTTGACATTATAATAGGAAGCTCCAAGATTTTTCAATTTTACTCTAAAAAGAACTCTAAAAAAATAAAACGTAATGGTGCGAGGGTACTCCTGTTGACGTATAAACGAGTGTCCGCGAATGAAGTCCTGTAAACGATTAGTATTTAAACAAACGTCAGGGGGTTTATTCTCGAACTGGAGAGAAGTTATCGTTCTCGAAAATGACGTATGCCTCGAAAGGTTTGTATACTTTTGTACGAGAGTCTACGTCATTTTGACGTCACTCCCGCAAAACGAATCCTCTCCCTCGTTTCGACAATAAGGCCCCAGATTGATTGATATAAAAACTTTTATACCTATTGCCTCATCTCAAAATTAAAAAACCACCACCTGTTGAAGTACAGTGGAAAGCATTAATAATGTTAAAAATTTAAATGCATTCAAAATTCGAATTCCTTGATCGCATTAGAACAAAAATACGCGATTCATAGCTTTCCAGATTGAAAGACAAAAAAGTTTTTTTTTTTTCGTTGTCATAGAAACCAAAATTACCAAAACGATACATATTCGGACACGCATTGATCTGCAGATTCTAAATATGTAAAAATATATAGGGTGTTCCATTTCAAATAAGAAAATTGACGCCACTTCCGCCGAAACCGGAAGTCCTACGGTGCTCAGTAGTATGTCGGAAAATGCAATTTTTTTTTGCTTAATTTTTATTTCCCAAATTTCATTGAAATTGATTAAAAAATGAAAATTCTAGAAGTGTGACCATATGGCGTGGGACACCCGGTATAGTGGTTCAATACAAGGTAATGATATGTATTTTTTGTTTGAAGTTTGTTTTCTATTATTGTAGATTTTTGAATTTTGTAGATATTTAACACGATTTTTAATTACTGATTCTATAAGATTTATTGGATAGGAATTTTGAACAAGAGTCTTCTTTATTAAAATTAAATTGTCATAAATGAAAAGTTTATCTGAAAGTAAAACAGCTCGAGCTGTTAAGGAAATAATTGTTGCAATTTTATAGTTTTTGGATGTGTACAAATGAAAATTAATACATCTACCTGACCACGTAGGTTTATGAAACCAATTCGTTATTAATTTGTCATTATGTCTGATAATATTTACATCAAGGAAACTTAGTGAATTGTTAATTTCTTTTTCTACAGTAAATTGTAATCTATTATGGAAAGAGTTAAATCTACTTAAAACAAAGTCTACTTTATCTGAAGGCAAAATCAATAAAATATCATCGACGTAACGAAAATATAAAGTTAAATTGAAAGGTAATGAGTTAATGACACTTTTTTCTAGTTCTTGGATGACAATTTCAGCTAAAGCAGGCGATAAAGGAGAACCCATTGGTATACCGAAATCTGTTTACAAAATTTATTACTGAAAGCGAAATAAAATGTTTCAAAACATAAAGTAACAATCTCTAAAAAAAGTTTTCTTTGGAAATGTCTGTAAAATCTTTAAGCTCTATCCACCTATCATTAATGCTTTTTAAAGCTAACTCTTTTGGAATGTTAGTGAACAAAGAAACAACATCTAAGGAAATTATAATACAGTTATTTGGTATATCTATGTTTTTGAATTTTTCTACAAGTTCAAAAGAATTTTTTATAAAGTATTCTGATTTACTAGTAACTTGAGTAAGAATTTTTGAAACAAATTTTGTTAAGAAATAAAGCGATTTTAAGCGCATACCGGTCAAAAATATTTTTAACCAAAGCTACATGAGGTGCTTTCCAATTGCACGGATGAGTTACTCGAAGCTACTTGGAGCAGCTCTGGAATAACTCCGAGTAGTATCGCTGTGCATTTGGAAAGCATTTAGTTAAAAAAAATTTTAACCGGTAATTACCGGTGATGCGCTTAACCATTGCCGACTAGAAGTACAGGCCATGCTCAGTGGGTGGAGAGACTCCGAATCTCGGAGTCTTTCATTCATTAATTCATGCGCCATGAATGCCAGACTCCGAATCCCCACCCATTGAGCATGGCCTGTACCTCTAGTCGGCAATGGCTTAAAATTAAGGCTGGGACTTTTCTAAGATTCGGTATTCGAATATTCAATGGAAATTTTATTCGAATAAAATCGAACAATTCGAATAATTCGAATGAATCGAATAATTCGAATAAATCGAATTAATTTGAATAATTGAAATAAATCGAATAAATCGAATAAAAATTCGAATATTTAAATAAGTATTCGAATATTTAAATAAGTATTCGAATAATGAAATGGAAATTGCCCTGTACGGGCAAAATTTACATTGGCTGCGTTCGTAAGAACCAAGCGCTCTAGTAGCATTCGTCTGTGATTGGCTTATTTCAAAGAAATTCAAAAAATCCACCAATCACAGATGAATGCTACTTGAGCGCTGGTTCTTACGAACGCGGCCATTGTATTTTGTCACTTTCATTTTAAACTTAATTTAAAGTATTTCCAAACATCACTTCTGGACAATATTTTGCGAATAAATGATGTGAAAAATACTATAACGTGTAGCAGCCGATCAGACTTCGTAAAAAAAGGGTCTACATTCTTGTGTCAAAGATTGCAGGGATACCTTCTTCTGAGTGGCGCAAAACGATTTTATTAACTTTCTTTGTCGATAATGAAGGCAACTAGAAAAGCAGTTACAAAACATATTCGAAAAATCGGATTAAGTTAATATTCGAATGTTTGAATTTTTCAATTCACTGAATAATTAGAAAATTCGAATGATTTGAATTATTCGAATAATTTGAAAATTCGAATTATTTTTATTATTCGAATAATTTGAAAATTCGAATTATTTTTATTATTCGAATAATTTGAAAATTCGAATTATTAGAATTATTCGAATAATTTAAAAATTCGAATTATTTAAATTATTAGAATAATTTGAAAATTCGAATAATTTGAATTATTCGAATAATTTGAATTATTCGAATAATTTGAATATTCGAATTATTAAATTTGAACGTATTCGAATAGAGAGTGTACATGTATTCGAATATTCGAATTATTCGAATATGATTCCCAGCCTTACTTAAAATCGCTTATAGAGAAGAACCAATAGGAGAAACTATTGGACGAAGAGGTGTATTAGATTTGTGAATTTTTGGAATGCAGTATAATTTAGGAAATGTGATCTAATAAAAAGTGGTTGTGATTAATTTTATTTTACCCTGGGTCAAATGCACAATGCAAAAGACATTTTAGCACATTTAGAAACTATTGGACTGAAGAAAAAAGCCGGTTAGCAGTTTCTACTTTAGAAAGTTAGACATAAACATAATATAAAAATGACTTTTAAGGAATTTCATGTCGCCATTAAAGGCGATGTATGTAGAATTGTTACTGAAAGCAAGATCTGCTGAAAAATATCAATAAATATTTTTTAAATGGTGTAGGTACTCTTTTTGGTTTCAAAATTTCTGGTCACCCTAATAAAATAAAAATTAAGAAAATATACGACGAAATGACATGACTTGACAAAAGCCACAAGGCTGTTGAGCTGGATTTACATGGAGCGTTAAGCGCGTAAAAACGCGCACCCAGAAATTTGTCTTGGAGGGGGCTTAAAAATAATAATAATTGTAAGAATCACGTAAGAGTATACAAGGACATATTAAATAGTAAAGATACATAATATGAATTTATACCGAACTAACGTTACCAAATTAAGTCGGCGTACTCTTTTTTTTGCAATACTTAAATTATATTATTAAATTCTACTACCACATAGCTGACTCTGGGGGGAGCTTCAGCCCCCTTAGCCACCCCCGTGAGTGCGCCACTGCCGGGCGTACTGTACTCTTAATGGCTACTGCTCTTTACGTAACGAGCACTAACTAATGGGAGTAAAGCCTGTTGCAGACGATGCACAGTAAGTGTGTGTTTATAGTAGAGCGGCGAGCAGAGCGGCGCGTTTAATAAAGAAGCGAGTGTTTATAGTAGAGCGGCGAGCAGAGAGTAGAGCCAAGCGGCAAGCAGAGCAGCACGTTTTAAGAAAAGCGATTATTTCTAGTACAAAGAAGTTCAGTCGACGCATTAAGATGCCGAAGGAAAGGATGTTGCAACGGTTTCTGTTAGAAAATTCCTCTCTTAGGATACTGCATTTAAGTGATTGTTTTCCTAATAGTCGTAGAAAAACAAATGAAATTTATCAAAAACGCAGAGAGATGGGTGAATTTCATCATTTATACAACGATTTGCGGCAATAGCCTGAAACATTTCTCAATGTCCATTTTAATGTTTTATTTTCGATGCAAATCTTCGGACAATAGCGGCGAGCCGAGCGTAGAAATCAAACTAATTTGATTTCTTCGTTTGAAAACTCTCACGCCAAGGAATCGCTGCTGAGCCTCGCTATTCGTCGCGCTAGTATAAACGCTCTCATTTGTGTTAAGTGTGTGTTTATAGTGGAGCGACGAGCCAAGAGTAGAGCCAAGCGGCGAGCAGAGCGACGAAAACAAACTCCTTAACACAAATGAGAGCGTTTATACTAGCGTGACGAATAGCGAGGCTGTTCGACCCTAGCGGAGAAAGCCAAGCGAAGAAATTAAATCAGTTTGATTTCTACGCTCGGCTTCCGCCATATTATCCGGAAATTTGCATCGAAAATAAAACATTAAAATGGACATTGAAAAATGTTTCAGGCTATTGCCGCAAATCGTTGTATAAATGATGAAATTCACCATCTCTGCGTTTCTGATAAATTTCATTTGTTTTCCACGACTGTTATTGGGAAAACAATCACTTAAATACAGTATCCTAAGAGAAGAATTTTCTAACAGAAACCGTTGCACCCTTTCCTTCGGCATCTTAATGTCGACTATGAACTTCTACTAGAAATAATCGCTTTTCTTAAAACGTGCTGCTCTGCTTGCCGCTTGGCTCTACTCTCTGCTCGCCGCTCTACTATAAACACTCGCTTCTTTATTAAACGCGCTGCTCTGCTCGCCGCTTGGCTCTACTCTTGGCTCGTCGCTCCACTATAAACACACACTAAGGAGTTTGTTTTCGTCGCTCTGCTCGCCGCTTGGCTCTACTCTCGGCTCGTCGCTCCACTATAAACACACACTAACTGGCGCGAGTACTAACGATTAGCACTTGCGCCAGCGTTCATTCAGCGCACATTCACTAATAGCGTTTTTCACTGGGACTAAATTGTGCACTCAGAATATGTCCATCCCGTTTCATTACATGAGGTTAAAATAAGATGAGAATATTCTGAGTGCGCACTCAGTGCACAATTTATGGCGTTTACGAAAAATTGATCCAGATTAGTGTTCTGAATTGCCCTATCACGTGACACAGTAAATTGGGATTACTAACCAGATCAACCAATTTCCGAACAAGTTTGTTGGCGGTTAGTAGTATTTATTCCTTATCTGAGGTTATATTAGGTTTTATTGCTCACTAATAACACGGTACAACAAAAATAAAAAAAAATAAAAACCCGTCAGGTTTCTCAACTGTTTTTAATGTTTTTGGGGTCGCTGAATACGAATCTGCAAACAGTTTTCTCGGGTCACCTCAGGTTCTCGTTGTAGACATCAGTAAAGAAGTCAATGAAGCAGTAAACAGAAGACAAAAAAAAGAAAAACCTGTCGGGTTTCTCAACTGTTTTTTATGTTTTTGGAATCGCTGAATACGAATCTGCAAACAATTTTTTTGGTACACCTTAGGTTCTCGCTCTGGAAGACAAAGAATCGTTTGTCTTCAGTATACTGCTTCTTCGACTTCTTTATTGGTGTCTAGAGCGAGTACCTGAGGTGACCCGAAAAAACTGTTTATAGATTCGTATTCAGCGACCCCAAAAATATTAAAAATAGTTGAGAAACCCGATGGGTTTTTCTTTCTTTTTATCTTTAGTACACTGTTTCATTGACTTCTTTACTGATGCCTAGAACGAGAACCTGAGGTGATCCGAAAAAACTGTTTGCAGATTCGTATTCAGCGATCCCAAAAACATTAAAAACAGTCGAGAAACCTGACGGGTTTTTTTGACTGTTGGACAGTGTAATTGAATCGATCAATGCAGAAAGGGCATATGTCCATAATATTCACTGTGGACATACCTATACTTACTCTGCATTGACCGATTCAATTATAGTTTACTAATCTCAATCAGTGATCTGAGTGACTCTATTCCAATAGCAGAGTCACCAGATCACTGATCGAGTTGATGATCGGTTGTGCTCCGCTCACATTTACGATCGCAGTTTATTCGCTCCGATCAATTTTTCGTAAACATCAGTTACAGTTTACCTGCTCCGATCAGTTTTTCGTAAACGCCATTAGTCCCAGTGAAAACGCTATAAGTAAAAACTGTTCACACGCTCAAATTTGATGCACAGTAATAGTACTCACGCCAGATACTGAGCATGTCTGCAACAGACTTAAAATATGCCCGGCGTTTTGACGCGCTCAACGCTCCATGTAAATACAGCTTTACACGAAAGTTAGAAAGAGATAGCTACATAAAAACTCTTTGATTTATCTATTGATCGATCGGCATAAAGAGAAAAAACTAACTGTATAACTGTATATTTAAAATAGAGATGTGTCATTCGTTCATTTTACACAGATCCGATCGATCGGTGATTGATATCCAAAAAGATCGAATCTTTTGTATCAATCATTCCCGTCGTTCAACACGCAGATGCGACGCACTCACCACGATGAATGATTGAAATAGTATCTGCGATTGAATAGTATTGTGATTGAAATTATATATCATTTGAATTTGAATCTGTCGACATATACTTATCGAGGTCAATATTTAATAGTGTATTTTTAAGCGTGTTTAATTCTAGTAGTGATTAGGCTAAATGAATCTAAAATATAGGTAAATACAGAATCTGAATGATAGCTAGGAATGCGGTTATGATCGAACATTGGGTGCGTTTTTAAAGTGTGCGAACAAGTGTTCGTGTACTCGAACATGTAAAAAAGGCGTTTTTAAATACAAATCCAACAACCTAGCTAGCGTTTTAAAATTTCCCGAGTTACTCGAACATAAGCTGCGTTTTATTGTGCACTACCGGTGGCAAAAGTATACGCCAGTAGATGCGTTACAATAAAACGGTAATAGTTACGCTTTAACCTTCAGCTGTCAAAGTGGTACTATTTCGTCTTGATTTAACGGAATAATGGAAAACGGTGAAATACCGTTTCCGATAATAGCTCGATTTTTACAACAACAAAGAGTCATTGAAGACGAATTGATGGATTCAAATTGAAATGACATATCCCCACCCTCTCTACCGTGTTCTACCGTCTTGAACGACGGTAGAGAAAGTTGCCACCAGTGGACACCAGCAACACAATAAAACGACGTTTTACTTCTACCGGCTGACGCGAACGTTGCAATAAAACGCACCTATTGTGTTCGAGTTGTATTCTCTTGCACCTACTCGGCAGGAAGTGCACGAAGTACAGTGGCGGGAATTGAATAAACATAACCTAAAAATTCTGAAGTACGTCGATCACACAACACGATGGATACTTCACCTTCATCGTCAGAACATTATAAGAACGTTAACATGTTATAGAAATCAACATTTAAATTCATTACCTATTTATGTAGATATATAAGCAACAAAAAACAAAAATTTAAGGTTATGTACATATAAATATGACTTGTTAGCGTTTTTAAATTCTAGCGATCGAGCAAGTGTTCGAAGAATTTGGAAATTGTTCGAACATATTTGATTTGAACAATAGGTGTGATTTAAAAACGCACCCATTGTATTTTAAGGTTGCGTTTTAGAGTTAGCACGCTTTTCATTTCTTGGTTCTCATTTCATATTTATTTATTATATTATCAATATTTCTTCAAAACAGGCTAACAAAAAGAATGATGCGGAAAATGTAAAAAAAAACCCGCTGCCTATGTTGACTATGACATAATAATAATAATACAAAGTGGTCAAGAATAACTGTTTGAGTTGGCAATATAATTAAGAGCATTTTCATATTCGGCTGTTTGCAACACTGGAACCGGATATAAGTTTTGTTGGTTTATTTGACAGCGATAAGATTGAAGGTTATGTGAATAAAAATTAGCGTATTAATTTGAATTTGAAATGTCAAGTGACGCTTGTAAAGTGACGGCTGTCAGTGTCAAACCGTCAACAACCGGAAGTTACTCCAGTTGTACCATTTAAGAATAAAATTAGGCACTGCCAACTCAAACAGTGATTCTTGACCACTTTGTATAATTATTAGTTCATATTCCCGAGCATTATTTAAAACTGCTCGGGTTAATCCTTCGGAAAAAATACAATTACATCATATCACCGACTCCGACATCGAGAGACCGAGACGAATGAAGCAAGAACGGACAATCGATGTCGCGATCGACCGACTCCGTTGAAACAAGATTCTATCATTCAATACTTTCAAGTGATCCAATCCCGGAGATCGAATGATTCACGAATGACACATCTCTAATTTAAAATTACTCGTTACGTAGTTTTTGTAGATAATGTTACATGTAGTTTTCCGAATCCGAACCCTAATTACCGTACGTATCGCAACATTGGCGACACTGATAGTGAAAAAAATTGATGTCTAGTGAAAAAGCGGTTATGCTTATTGCTTATGCAAACGAAGGAAACATGTAAATTCTATGCATTACCTAATGAACGAAAAGCGTAAGCAACGTAAACATTACGTGTACTTATTTAAGAGGGTACCAACTACATGAGTATGAATCAGATCTACTTTTTTTTTTTTTTTAAATAACTAACTTGCCAAATATTTCACAAGTACAGTAATAATCAACCATGTATATTATTTCTCATAGAAAATTTATATTTTTTCTACTCATTGCCCTAATTTACTTCCAACCTACCTCGGGCATAAATTTCTTGTCCAGTCTCAGAGACACAGTCTTAGCAGCAGAATCTGTGTTTGGCAACATTTTCGAGACCGTACGACAATATGCCAAGCAATTCAGAAACCTCCACGAAATTTTCGAGGCTGCTGTTGAAGAACACTGCAGATATAAGTGTCCAGTCGAAGGTAATAAATTTTGCACCGCTGTTGTCACAGTTTAAGAACAATTTGTTGTTAGGTGTTCCTCCGAAACAGAAATATAATCATGTTCCGAGATCTGATGGATGCGGTTCGTTGGGATTGAAAATAAACAGCAATTATTTACCTGTTGCTGAAATGACGAAATGTTGCGACAGGCATGATATTTGTTATGACACTTGCAATGCGGATAAAGAAATGTGTGATGGTGAATTTAAGCGTTGCTTATACAACTTCTGTGATAAATATGATAAAACTGTTGGTGATACTATTGTTAAAGGTAAACGAAAGAAGTCTTTTTGATTGAGTACAAATGATAATTTTGTTCACAGCTTGTAAGGGAGCAGCAAAAATGTTGTACACAGGAACATTAACCTTTGGATGCAAGTCTTATCTAGATGCACAAAAGAATTCCTGTTATTGCCCTTCATATGGATGGAAAGACTCAAGAAATAATAAGTATTCAAGAGGTGATGGGGAATTATAAGAAGTAGAAAAACAAATACACTTTATTTATTTAAATGCATAAAATGTATACAAGTACATTAAATATAAAAATTTAAAAAGATTGTTGCAAGTCAGTTTTGATTGCAATAGAAACTTGTGGATAGCTATTTCGCAACATAAATTGTAATTAAAATTATAAATTTATCATACCTTGTTTTATTTAGATTAATTGTTTAAATCCTATTTGTTTTTTACTATTTTCTTTTTAATGTACTTCAAACCTTTGATACTTTGTTTTCTTTTGTTTTTAGAAAAATTAATTTTAAAAGTCGATTCCACACTGTAGATTTAGTCTTTCATTTTGTTTCCTTGTCTAATTCTTGAATATATTTATGTTAGTAGTATAACAAATTTATAACAAATATACTTAACAGTAAAACATAAATATAAATAAGTGAATATGAATTTTTCGTAAATTAAAGAGTGTATAACACTTAATCAAACCAACAGACTAGAAAAATAGTCACGAATATAAATTTATTAATTGTATTCATTTTATTTCACACTACATATTTATTCGTAATATACATGGTAACTACATTTATAATTTTCGATGGCAAGCTTTATTTTGCAAAATATAATCTGCATTTGAAAAATATTCTAAAGTATAAAAAAAAAAAACAGAAATGCAAAGATATACGTACACAATATAAAAATTATGACAATATAAAAAAATAATAATTTCACGGTTCACTTTGCTGCTCTCTTGTTTGTCTTGTTTCTGACAAAGCATTTAAAAATGTTCGTTCCTTATCGAAATGTTCCAAGCCAGAAGAATCACATAATGTAAGAATTAATTTATTTTATACATTGTAAACTGTAACCAAGTTGTAGCTTAATGCATTTCAAATAAGTTTGTCCTTTTATAAATAGTTTTCAATTACTGTGTAATAACTAAAGCTAAATGTATATAATAAAATACACAAAGATTATCTTATTATAGTTTGCAATCGACAAAGTTTCCTGTAGCAAAAATGTTATTGGGATCCAGTTCATTCTTAATGGCACTGAACAACGAGACTCCAATTTTTGACACCATCAAAGGGAACCATTTTTTCCTGAGCTTGCCTACCCCGTGATGATGCGAAATGCTTCCGCCACTGGCTATTATTTCATCTCTCGCCTTCTCCTCTATGTGTTCATAAAGATTAACGGGATCACTGTGATTGATGTAATTAAATGCAAAGTAAAAGTATATAACACACCCCGCATCGTAAGTCTGAGTTACACGACAGCATATTATGTAGTGTTCTATATTGTACGCTTTACACTCTTCGGCAACGCGGTATTTTACGTTGTTACATAAGCTTGTCGCCCTATCCCATGCCACTGAGGTTTCAAATGATTCGGCTACGATGTAATGATTTAGTCCAATGTCCTGAAAAGAAATGTAACAAGTGATTCACAAATACAATTGTCCTTTTATTTATTTTTTTTAACTTATTAATTTTTGCATGCCTAATTGAAAAGTTATCAAGTCCAATTTCGGAAAACTATCTGCAAATGGCAACAGAAAGATGCGTTACTTAAAAGTATATTATTATTAAGGCAAGAGTGAAAAAAAAAATTAAATCATCTGGCATTTTGTAATTTGTAGTTAATTGTCACAATAAATTAAACAATTCAATACTTAGCTTAAATTGTTCTAAAAAAATTGAACAGCCGTTAATTACCCTGATATAAGCTATGACGAATGTTAGAATGTAACCCCGCTCCCCGTTGGTTTCTCCCGCGGGAATACCCCCAACAGCTTCGGCGATTCGGTAAATTCTTTTCTCGTGTAGGCTTACTTCGTTCGGATCACC
The DNA here is from genome assembly GCA_033060865.1 of Dorcus hopei. Lineage (NCBI taxonomy): Eukaryota > Metazoa > Arthropoda > Insecta > Coleoptera > Lucanidae > Dorcus > Dorcus hopei. The sequence continues at coordinate 16,066,266 of CM065421.1, read as the reverse complement.
TTCAAGTAACAACGTCATGACAACCAAGGAATCTAAGTCGAAACTCTTTATTTTGGTGATGTAAAGTTTTTGCAACCCGTCCAAAACCAAGCCGAAAAATCCGGGCTTTGGCTTTAAACTCTGTCCAAACTTGAACTGCTCGTTATCCATCAACCGAATGGAAGCCGGCTGACATCTTTGCTTTGCGATTTCCCTCATACACTGAACCCCCGCTTCAAAATTCGGAAACACTAACGAACCATACTTTCTGCACTTGGGTACCGGTCGAATTTTCAGCACTACTTCTGTTATAACCCCCAGGCAACCTTCAGAGCCCATGATGACGTGATTGAAATCCGGGCCGCAGCTCATGCGCGGAACTTGACACCCTTTTTCCAAGGTGCCCTTAGCAGTGACCATTTTCACGTGAACCGTTAGGTCTTCGATATTTCCGTAAACGTTCTTTTTCATACCTGAAGCTCTCGTGGCTACCCATCCCCCTAAACTAGAAAATTCATAACTGTCCGGTTCATGCCCGGTTGTAAACCCTAATACTTTCAGTTCTCTTTCTAAATCTTGCCCTATAATTCCACTCTCGCAACAGGCGACCAAGTTCTCCCTATCGACCCACAATATCCTGTTCATCTGAGACGTATCTAATGAAATTATCGTCCTGGTTTCATTGGTGGGACACTCGATCGCTCCTGACACCGCGGTACCGCCCCCAAAAGCAATCACAACTAAATTATTCTCATTGGCCAGATTCACTATTTTAACAACATCATCGTGACACTTGGGCCACAGCACCAAATCTGGTATCCTCTGGAAGGAGGAGTGTCTCAAGGTGTAAATGTCGCGCAAGGTGTGACCGTGTGCTCGGATTAATCGATCTAAGCCTTGGGTCGAATAAGAAATTTTGAGATCTTTGATTTTATTGAGCGTCTCATTGGTTAAAACTGGACGAGGAAGGCTCTCCTCTGACGGTAGTTCTTGACTAGAACTGGTAATGTTGACATCTACGGCTAGTACATCTTTGACCCACTGCGTGAAATGAGGTATGGATTGTTCGCCTATTGGATACCTGATAAAGACAAAAAAAAAATCAAATTTTAAATTATCTTTTTCTATTCTGGTGCTTTAACGACTACATTATGAAACTCATTTCGGTTTCATAAATTAGCTCATTAAAGTTTCCGAAATTTTATTTTATTAGGTTGGCGACATCAAATCACTAAAATAACCTCTAAACTGGCATTTCTTTGACATTGGTTGCGTTCACCAGAACCAAGCGCTCACGCAGCATTCGTCTGTGATTGGCTTATTTCAAAAAATCCACCAATCACAGATAAATGCTACTTGAGCGATTGTTCTGATGAACGCAGCCATTACCTACATTTTTGTTGGCATCTCAAATTATAAACATAACCTCCAAATTGATAATTGTTTTTAAGCGCCGAACAAAGTCACCAACTGCCATGTAACGAAAATATATTTGAATTACAAAACGCTGATTCTTGAACTTCTTTTACATCTAAGAACTAAAATAGAAAAAAATACATACATAGTATAAAATACACGTTTCATAAGACCTGTTTTTTAACATGTATACTATTTAGTGTTCAAGTGGTTACGTTCTTTCTACTATCTATTCTGTCTAGACACAAAAACGACTTTTAATTTCATGGACATAAAAAATACTCTTTTTCGACTAGGAACTGAAACTGTATGTTTTCGCCAAATAGCACTAACTACTGACTAGGCACTGAAACTGTATTTTTCTTGGCTAAACAGTAAAAGTACTGCTTTGCTACTACGCAGAAAAACTATTGCTTTACTTCCTACAAGGAAAAAATATTTTATAAGTAAACAATCACTTCTATTGTCAAGATTAAATTCGTGTAACAAATTCAAATTCAATTCAATTTGAAAAATCGTTTCTCACCTGTTGCCTGTGAAATGCAGCAAATCATTCTTGATGATAAATTTGGAATCTTTATAACCCCAACCGTTCCATTTCAGCAAATCTTGCCTGAAACAAAAAGAGCATTTTATTATTTTAATGTCTTTATCGATTACAACTTACAATTTCAGATTGAATGTAAATGAAAAAAAAAAGAAAAGATAAGTACAATAAAAGCAACATAAATTGAGAAATAGAAACGGAAATATTAATTGTCTATAAGCATCTAAAATATCGATTGGCAACGTTATCACCCTTCATTTTGTTCTTCATTCACAATCATAATCGTTCTGTATATTTAAGTAGCATAGAAGTACATAGAAGTAACATTTTAATAATGATTCTCATAATTTTAACTCGGTGTTGCTGAGTTAGAGAAACTAAAAATACTGCCTGAAAGTATTTTAATTTACAATCCTTCAATTGAAAAATAAAGATAAGTAGATACTAAGTGTAATGAAGTTTGCATGTATGTACTTATTGTATTTACAAAGCTGCTACTTAATAAGATTGCGTAGTTTTATTGTGATAAAACGACTTTGAAGTAAAATTAAAAACCAACGTCTTGTAATGTAGTGGACAATGTGTTCACACAAAGCTAAATTTATTTGTTGCATTGCATGTATGTTATTTTTGTGTATAGAAGTCGTAAAGGAATTCCCTGAACGTTATCTTGTTAAGAAATCCGAGTTATCTCATGCGTATGCGTATTGTACAAACTGATAAAATATTTATTTGTGATTATATAACGTAGCATTCAGAGTATCGTAAGATACTTACATCTACATCTTATTTGCTTTTATAATTATAGATAGATAAACATGAATAACATGAATAAGAAACGTTAAACACTGTGAGGGGGCAAGACCTTTAGGTGCGAGCAGTTCAAGTATATCTTGACAATTAAAAAAAAGTCCGTTAATGGCAGGGCATTTTTGAATAGTTCCTTAATTATTTGTTGTTACAGAAAAATTTTTTATAGGAATTTTCAGTTTAGGCTGTAAAAAGGTATTTTTTCTGCTTACGCGGTATAAAGTGGCTAGTCTGTAAAAATGACTGTTTCTGCCTACGTGGCATATACAGGGTAACTGACAATTGCTTCGCCAAAAAAGAAAAAACGTAAGAGAATGAACGTTATATGCAGATTACGGGAAAAATGTTAAAAAAATTCTACGGAACAGTTTATAATTAATGAGAAATGTACTCCAAAAGCAAGCTGCTGCACTGCGTACAAAATAAAACGCTACGTTTTATAAATACAGCAGTCTAATAGGAATATACAGTTTTATGATTATTATTTAATTGAGTACTCGCCTATATACAATGCGACCTTGACACACGCCTCAATTTCGTTTTATTACACGTTTAACAGCTGGGAATCAAAAGCCGAGTTAGGTTTCTTTTATGCGATATAATAGCAATTTCTAAAATAACTGAAGTTGCGCATGAAATAAGGGCTGAAGTGTGCGTACACTCGTGGCCAAGTAAATCGTTACGATTTGAAGGACACGTAACCTTTAGTGGCAATACGTACAAGGGCGAGGTTGAGATTTGTCGCCGGCAACTGCAGCACCAACTGCAAAAAGCCATTTAAAAGTACTTTTCATAAAATGTAGAAATGCAAATTCAACTTCTTCGTAACTCCTCTTCAAAAAGTGTTAGGCGCATATCAGAAAATTTTCAGTTATACAAACGCTTTTTGAATTTGTTAAACTTCTAATACATTTGTGTTACGCTTGTGTTCACTGAATATAATGCTTTAAATTCTGATTGTCAAATGTTTATGACGCGCACGTTGCTTATGGGAATAAACTTTATTTGCAATACGATTTAAATTAAAATTAAGGAAAAATACTAGGAATTCCTAACACGTAGATTTGAATTGTTTTCTATTTAGTGATTTATTTATTTACCTGTGAAAGCAGGTATTCAAATTGGGTCCGTTGTTATACTTTATATGGAATAATCTAATAATCTAGGTGATTTGCATATGCATTTGTGAAGTAAATATTGGAGTTCGTCGGGTTTGAACTTGACATAAAAGCGGAATTAAGGTGAAATTCCACTTATTCATAGGTTAAGTTCACACGGAATATAAATTTTTTTTTTTCTACTTTGATTCTTTAACGACTACATTATGAAACCTATTTGGATTTCATAAGAGGCATTCAACAAACATAATCGATTTAAGTCGATTCATGAAAACAGTGAACGGTGGCGTGACCGGTATAACTCTACTTTCTATAATATTTAGTATTTAACTATTCAACAATAGCAATATCACAATATTAGCAGTGCGGTTAAGTTATTTCTCTATAAAATCTTTGAAATAAACAATACACTGTTATAAACAACTCACACATATTATTAAACAAACCGCAACGCCATATTTAATCGCAGTTGAATCGCAAGATTTTTACGGTGGATAATTTCACGATCGATGTTGAATCGATTCAGATGCGTTGAACGCTAAACCATATGCAATCATAAATCGATTGTGTCCATTGAATGCCCCTATAAAGTAACTCATTAAAGCATCCGAATTTTAATTTTGTTAGGTTGGCGGCAACATTTGTTTGCGTCTCATATTACAAAAATAGCTTCCAAATTGACACATGTTTGAAGTTATCGATATCTGTTAGCATTTCAAATTATAAACATAACTGACACACTTTCCTTTCAGTTGAAAATTATGAGAAAATGTAATCTATTCCTTATCTATTTGTTATCGGAATATGTTGTGAAACTCTAGTCGATTCAGATTTTAAGGTTACTCCGAATTAGGCAAATTTGCGATATTTTCTTTTCATCACGAGGTGTATTCACGTCCAAATTCACATACATAAATTGTAAAACGTTTCCCTTCACTTTGTGTTTCGTTTCTCCATGATAGTTCGTGGTGAATACATACATGAAAGGGTTGAAAAAAGATGAATCTATTTTACCACGAAGTTTATTATTTACGACCGGTTTTGGGCAATTACGCCCTCATCAGGTACAAATAGGTCAGCATTAGTGTGCGGTGTGCCATTGAAGTCGCTTAGCACACCACACACTAATGCTGACCTATTTGTAAATACCTGATGAGGGCGTAATCCCCTAAAACCGGTCGTAAATAATAAACTTCGTGGTAAAATAGGTTCATCTTTTTTCAACCCTTTCACGTTTCCCTTCACTTTTAATTTTGGCTGGGTTACTTTTCAAATCTGTTTCGTTGATCTATTTGATTTGAATTGTCACAATTTGACGTATGTATGTTAAAATGATACCAAATTAATTTGTCTAATTTAAAAATGAAAGCCAATCTATTAACTTAAAATCGCTACTACAATAACGAATAAATAAGGAATGGATTATACAGGGTGTATACGAATTCGATCGACAAACTTCTAAGGTATATTTTTTGCTTAAAGATGTACCTAAAATATTCATATATTTTAATTTATCTTATTTCATTTAGAAGTTACGACCTATTATTTTGTTTTTGTTTCTTAATCTGGTATTGAAGTCATTGAATGAATTTTGTTTATATCACAAAATCTTCTAAGCGGACACTAAATCGCGCAACTATACACTTTACGTTTCGCAGTCGTTCGATAAACGTAAAGTGTATAGTTGCGCGATTTAGTGTCCGCTTAGAAGATTTTGTGATACAAATTTCATCGGACAAGAACCAACTGTAAATATGAATTTTGTTTACATTTCGAAGTAAAGTTCACTGGCATCTAAGAAGCTTTAAAAATTTCAAAGAAAACAGGCTACAGTTGACAAAAAAATTATTACTAATATTGCAACACTAGTAGATGACGTTTATACGATCTATTCGTATATACGTTGTTCACAAATTAAAAAACCACCACCTGCTGCATTATGTTGGTGTAAAACATAAGTCCCCTATAAAACATTATCAAAATAGCAAGGTTGGCAAGGTATTGAAGGTATTTGAAGTACTTTGACATGAAAAAGTAATTTGTCAAATCAATTGTATTATTATATTGTTTACATTTATATTCATTTTAACAAGCCATTTCAATGCCTCGAAAGCAGAAAAATATTTTAAATGCCAAAATGAAAGAAGCACTCGTCAAATGTTACGTTGAAATAAAAATTTGTTATCAGATTTATGCCGTGAGAGTCTTGTGAGAATGTGGTCGTCATGTATGTAACTCAATTTTGACAATGAATGTTATGTCGATTTAGATTTTAAGGTTACTCCGAATCCGGCAATGTTGCAACACTTCCTTTTCGTAACGAGGTGTATTCATGACCAAATTTACATAATGCCGAGAACTGACAACACCGGTTAATCAAACTGATTTGAGTTGTCACAATTTGACGTACGTTATTTGCCCTGCGTTTAGTTCGTGGGCGACGTTAAGGTTACCTGGTAACTCGTGGAGTGACGCATCATCCGGTAGGCCATCTATTTGTGTAAATGCATTAAATGGGCCTACTGAGTGACGTTGTGATGACGTTGAAAGTTACCAGGCAACCTTGTCTCTTTAGTAACCTTGGGCGACGTTGTCGATTTCGTTCAGTCCGTAGTTATTTTACGTTGTCTGACTAATCAGCTGAGTGGTCACAGTGGTCCTGATTTGAAATGCGACCATTAGGTAACCAAGATGGTGTCAGTTCCGTTTAGAAGACAGTCGGACTAAGGCCCGATCTTTCCATCTCCTGATAAATTTATTCGACAAATAACTTTACGAATAACCATGGAAACCATTTATAAAAATCAAGTTATTTGCCAAATCGATGGCCCTCTGGAATAATGGCACAACTCAAAACTTAAATTTTCAGGGAAGCAATTTAAAAAAATTCATATAATATACCATTTTACGCTGAAATAAGCTGACACTTTTCTACTTGTGTGCTGCGTAGTGGTTCAGTATGTAAATAACGATGTGACGTTTTGTCACATAAAATATACTTGCAAAAGGAATAAAATACGCACGATATCTCAAAAAGAGCAGTTTTTGAGTTGTATATCATAGAGCATAAAGCAAACAGCAGTTGTGCCGTTATTCTAGAGGGCCATCGAAATAACGTTATCGGGAACTTTATTAGGAGGTGGAAAGATCGGGCCTTAACTCGTTAAACTTTGATGGATCCACCAACTAAACGCAGGGAATATAATGACATCAAATTAAATTTGTCTAATTTAGGGCCGTTTTCATAATAGAACTTTAAATTTAAAGTGACTTTAACCTATAAAAACCCTTTAGTTTTCCTATTTCCTATGCTTAAAGTGATTTTAAATTAAAGTCTCCTTTAGCACCATTATGAAAGCGGCCATTAACTTGATAGCCAACGTACTAGCTTTAACCCTTTAACGGTTAGTGGCTACTATAGAAACCACTTCCTAAAGGCTATATTTAAACGTTTTTGTATGCGATTTTCAACTCTACGAGCTTTTAGAGATGTTTAGAACGTTTAGTGGTTTCTATACAAACCACATATTTATCCCCGCCAACTTAGAATTAAAGTGGCTTCTATAGATGCCACTAACCGTCCCAGCCCAATAACTTATTTTCAAAGCAGCTGATGTCTAACTATATGATTGTATTTTTTGGTGAAGTCTTTTGCGTTCAGGCAAAAGTAAGTAAAGTACGCATTACTATGAATGTTTGTTGTTAATAATTGATGTAATTCATTACTCCAAATGTATGCGCTTAGAAGAAGAGAAACTTACATTTATGGATTTTCTCCTTTTTTTTTACAGAAAATGACTTAAAATAAAGTCAAAATAGATATTTCTGAAATGGAAGAACTTTCCTATATCATAGGAATGATTGGTTTTTAAGAATTATTTCTTCTTTTTTTTTCCAACAATAAATTATTTTTTGCCAATACAGAGTTATAATTTTAAGTTTGTATGTTTTATTTTTCTTTAGTTCTCTTGTATTAAAAGTTTGTTTTCATTAAAGAACATCTCGCTGTATTATTTCTGATAAATTTAAAAGATGGCAAAAATATAAGTCACCAAACACAGGGTGTTTTTGATATACCGAAACGGTTAGTGGCATACATAGAAGCCACCTCAAAAAAAAGTTTGGTAAAAAATTATACAAAAAATCTTATTGCACTTCGTTCGTTGTCAACTTATGAACATATTTTCATATTAAAATGTAGGGGAAAATTGCCTATATTGGACCGGCTCCTAAATTGGACCGCTTTTGAATAAATAAAAATAAACTAGAAACTTCAATAATAGTAAGCACTATATATACCTCAGATGGTACTGTATTAAAGAACGTTTCTGCAAGTATTTTTTTAATACCGATAGATACTTCTAGTTGGTTTTAACTTAAATTGAATTGAAGTGGTCCAATTTAGGAGCCGGTCCAATATAGGCAACTTTCCCCTAAATAAAGAAAAAAATAATTTGCCCGTTAAAGGGTTAAAATCACGGCCTACTGCGATAACAAATAGATAAGGAATGGATAATAATTATGTATAAATCTAACTTCCAAATTCACATTTGTTTGAAGTATTTTTCTGTTTTGCTATTTTAACGACCAACACGGTAAGCAAGCTATGCGTCGCATCGGGGCGCCCTAAATCAAAATTATATACCTAATATAGGTATGTTCCATTCATGATATTTTTAGACTCTAGAGGGCCATGCTTTTTTTTCGTTAAGTTACGTACATGAATTTTGATAGAACTCAAAATGTGACAAATGTAAACTTTTGACACTTTAACGTCAGTCCCATCGACTATATTGCTTCTTATACTCTACGATGGCATGAAGAAAGTAAAATAATAACATTAAAACAAATAATTACTTGCGACTTTTTAATACTAAGTCAAAATGCTAAAAATCATCAATGTTTTTCGGCCTCAATTTTCAAAAATATAACCATCAATCGCGAGATAAATAATTGGTACAGTTATTTTGTAAAGTAGGTTGAATTTTCAAAATTTTAGCATATTGAACAGTGTTGTCAATTTAGGATATTTCAAGCCAGATCTAGCTTTTTTGTGAGTCAAGTTAGGAGTTAAAATACTTGAAAGCGTATGGCGGATTTTTTAGCTTTTTTCATAAAGCTTGTTAGCTTTTATCTGACTTGTTTGAAATAGCGTTTGATCATTTTGTCTTTATGTGTGTTCTGTTGTAGTGTAGAGACATGTCGACATGTGCAGATCTATGAGTGAATAACAAGTAATTTTTCGTTTTGTTTGGTTACTATCTTGCTTTGCTATTCGCACACAGATTTATCAAGTAGCCAGTAGAGAAAAAGTAATTGATATTAATTTAAGAGTGAGATGATAAATACACCCATTTAAAAAGCATTGCACATCTTAAGTCACGTGACATAGGCTTCTAGTGACATCCTTGTCGGATACATGAGCCAAAATTACTCACAGATATTCGCTATTTCACTCACATGCTGATATCAATCGAGAATGCAGGAAACATAAGGCACTGTCTATCTACCCTGTACCAGATCATTGTATTCGCATTTCACTGACAACAAACTTCAATTTTCCCACATTTTCTAAGCTAACCGTTTTAGTTGATTTTATGGTCATCCTACATTTTGATAAGGTAAAAATAAGTTAAGAAATAGACTTAGCGTTAAAATGGTCAATGCAATATTATCTGCACTGCGCCGACATGGGAAATGTTGCAATGATTTTGAAATACCTAACGATGTGACGATGTTTTAAAAATGATAGGTACAAAAGAGAGTTATCCCAATGTAACTGCGAAAGATGTATGCTATATTAACCATGTATTAACTGTGATGATTTAAATATATGTATAATGTTTTGAATTTGTGATTCTTTTTTGTTTACAGTTTTGATTTATTTAGCCAATGATATATTTAATCAATGATATTTCAATTCGTCCATAATCAATTACTCTTTTAGGAAAGGTAGAAAATGAAAACAAGGAAGATTAAAAAAGTTTAAGTAAACAGTAAATTAAAGTGCTTTAATTTAAATTTTTGTCGGGTTTCTTAGAGATTAATCAAATATATTTTTTGATAAGGTTTGAAAACAATAAAATTTAGAAGTAGGTAGGTACGTGCGTACTGTATATAATTGTAATTTAAAAATAATTTAGCTTATTTCTGACGGGTTTTTTAAAATGTTTTGGCGGGTTTTATTTTTCCACGTTGGCAACACTGATATTGAAATGCTCTTAAATGCTAGAATTAGCATTGGCGGTTGGTTTTTTAGCCTCCGAAAGAATCCTGTAAGGCATCTTAATAACTTACACTGACTTTTGACAGTAACAATTTCAAATTTTATAATAATTTTATATTTTTAGTACGAAATCGCAGAAGCCAGAAAGTCCTATTTAAATAGGGAAAATCTGCCGTACCATATTTATCTGGCAATGGTACCAACAAAAATGTCACCCTAACATGGCCTACTCTGAGTCTAAAAAGATCGTGAATGGATTGTAGTCAATGCAATACCTTTTCTAGAGAAATATCAGAACAGCTTCGGTTTATCAGTTATTATGTGTACAGGGTGTTTAGTTTTGCAAAAGATAATTTTTCTCAAAATTCTCAAATGGAATATATCTAAACTCTCGTGAAACACTGTTTTAATAAGCTTTCAAAAAACGCCAAATGTATTTGACTAAACTGAAGAAAGTTCAATGATTCTCATTCACAGTAAAAAGCTAACTTTCTTGTGTGTAGCTCTTTTAACTCGGCTTCGTGCATTTGCTTTAGGAGGACTGTGATCTACTACCATTACTGTATTTTTTACTCTGAAGTTATTGTCATTTTCATGAATTATTGGCGTTCCTTGTTTCATCTTAATTAATGTTTAATTTTCGATTCTGACAAACAAACAGCAAATAAAAATGTTCATTAGCACAGAAAATTAATACATTGTCATTGAAATGTCTCATACAGAAAGTATCTTTATAATTTTCAATTCCTTTCTATAAGTTGTTTTAAATCATTAGAACAATGATGTTTCAAATAGGTACATAAAAGTCCATTACCGAAAACAGAATTGAGTAAACTAATTAGAAGCTGTACAGGGTTTTTGTTTATATTTTCAACGGTACCTTCACATTTTATGATTAGACATACAAAAAAATGTTAAATACAAAAGTTTTAGGGATTTACCTGAACTGCCAGAATTTATTAGAAAAATAAATAAATGACGATTGGACACATAACGAATGAGTATCGACTTTGTTATTTTAAATGGAACACTAAGTATATTTTCTCGAATTTCTTTTTCCTAATTGCAAAAATATGTCGTTCGTCTATTTTTGGTTCCATACTTTTAATACATCTTTTTGGAATTAGGAGAAAAATATCTTTCTTAATTCGACAAAATATACTAAGTGTTCCACTTAAAGTAACAAAGTTGATTTATTTTTTGATATGTCTAATAATAAAATGTGTAGGTACCGTTCAAAATATAAGCAAAAAGCTTATACATGTGTGATTTTCTAATTAGTGAGCGAGTTAGCTCTTGTAGGTCAGCCAAATGAGTAACTTAAATAAGCTAATTTATTTGTGAACTAACCTATCTTGATTTTGAATAAAAGTGCTAATAGTTCAAGGAGTTATGTCACAGATTTTCACGCTTGTAAATTTTGAGAACGTATGAGTAGTATAATTGTTTACATCGATAAAAGTTTTGTGTAAATTTACTGTGATTCTTATCATTGTCATTAATTACAATAAATTTACACTAATGTGTTGACATAAATAATTATAACTAACATGTCACATATCGACTTCAACAGTGTCTTAAGGTCATAAGTCATAACTCAAAACCGCAAAGTTTCCGTTACATGCAAAAACTACTCGATTTTTTCCATCGAAATTCGAAATCTGAAGCAGAATTGTTTTAATAATCATATCTTCAACTTCTTTAGATTAATATGGCATATTTAATATGGTGTTTTTCATATGATTTATTTCGTATTTCAAATTTGTTTTGGGAGCTGACACTTAACAAAAATTCTGAGTTGTGTCACTCTTGCAACCGATGTGCGATGTGTCCAACAATTACCTATTGTAGAATCCTGGGTGGCTGTGAAATCAAACAAGAATGTCGATTCTTACTTCGCATCGTTGAATTGACGTCTCAAATATTGACTGTCAAACAACAAATAAATTCTTGTTACGCATTTAATGTTTTATTGCAATTTGAAACAATAATTGGTTAAAAATGATTCCACAGCCACCCAGGACTGCAATAATTGTTGGTCACCCGTTATTATATTAAATACAGGGTATCCTAAGTTGAGTGGCCTATTAAAAGTTTTCGGGGAAGGGAATATACAAATACTCTGAAAATTAATACAATGTCCTAAGGGAAAGCGATCTTTCAGATTAAAATATTAGGATATGATTTGAAAGTCTGAACATTATACTTTTAAACGACATGTCACTTCAATCTTTAAATTTGAAATTGGCGTAAATACATTGTCTTAAATGAAAGGTCACCAAAACAATTTTTAAAATAAATTTGAAGATATCTCAAAATCGGTTACATTTAGGTATAGGGAAGTCTTAACATTTTTTATTTAAAATAATGTGTAGAATCAAAATCTGTAATAAAAAGTATAGCATTCCATTTAAAATAAGAAAGTTAACGACGACTTCCGGTATAACCGGAAGTGATATAAAAGTGAAAATATTTTAATCTGAAAGATCCCTTTCCCTTAGGGCAGTGTACTAATTCTCAGAATGTTTGTATATTCCCTTCCCCGAAAACATTTAATAGGCCACTCTATTTGGGAGACCCTGTATAACTTTTTTGTAAAATTGAGGAAAAAATATAAATTTAGGAAAGTACTTACATTATTTAAATACTTTTTATGTGTAATTTTCGTATTAAAAACAATTTACCCTAATTTTTATGTAAAATTACTAATTTAAATTTATGTAGGTACTTACATAAATTTTACACACACTTTTATCTGTGCACTAGTAAAAGTGTCATCATTTTTACATCAAAATTTCATGTTATTACTGTTATTAAGTAATATAGAATTCTATGTAGTATTAAAAATTCACTTAATACAAAATTGAATTTTAATGTAAATTTACTACCATTTTTATCAGTGTAATTTAAGAGACTTTAATGACATTATAACAAGAATTATTTTGAAAAATGTGAAGAAAACTCACCGTATTTTCGGAACAACACTTTTAACAACAATTTCTTCCTTCCATTTGATCCCGGAATCAACCGGCACCGGTTGGGCCCCATTGGTAATGTTATTTGAAAAATCGTCGATTTCTTCATTGCTTTGCGATCTTGTACCATAGGCAGAAATGTTATTTCCTTGAATATCCATGTTATAGCTCACTACTGACGGTATATTCAAGTATAATCACTTATAAGAGCCAGACATGTCCCCACTTGGGCGTAATCACCACCGCGAGTCGAATTTTCTATTTGACAGACGTCTTGATTCTGCGTGATGCCTGCGATATAGAAGGAATCTGTAATAGTTGATAACATTTGCTTTTATTGCAAAATAAACATTAATAGTAAATTATGTTGCCGGATGAATTAATTTTATTCATTTTTATAATTATTAGAGCCATAACAAACTATATCTAAAATTTGAATTTTATGAAATCATGAACCATCAATTAGACGATTGAACCACAGATGTCGCGCTTGCGCAACTGACCAAATTTCTTTCCCTACCTTTAATATCCCGATTTAAAAAAATTATGCATTATTTATAGTTTTATGTCTAAATTTTACAATAAAACGTGTATAAACGCAATTAATTTTCTTTATCATGATATCATTACTTAATTATATACTAGCTGTCCGGTAAAGAAAGGGCCATACTTCAAGGGGGGCTTCTTTGGGTCAAAACAAATCGATATAGATCAATTTATCTTAGTACAATTTTGCTTCTTTAAAAAGTTATGGCCTTTTAAAGATAATTTTTTTATTTCAATATTTTAGCAAAACTCGTTCATTTTTGGAGGTATTTAATTGCAATTTGGTATTTAAGGGTTTCTTGTACTGCTGAATCTGAATATCTTTCTATTTTTAACGTAACATATAGGGGGCGCTCTCGAGATCCTGACATTCCTTTGTTTATTGCTGTACTTTTTTTTAACGTGAATATTTTTAAAATTATATTCATTTTCCTGAAAGAACTTTTAATTTACTTTAAAAAAGGTATACTTGTTACATGTCGCTTAAGTATACCAGTTTTGAGAAAAATGGCTTTGAATATGATAATGCTGAATATTATTGTTTTAGGTCTACATTGAATCAGGCACATAGACCCGTATTTCAGTTACAGTTTAACTTTAATCTTCACTTTATTTCCATGGGAACAACTGTTTTTATAATTGTTACTATGGGAGTAATCTGGAGTTGAAAGTTAAAACTATGAGTGAAATACGCGGCCATAGCAAACATAATAAAATTTTTTTACGTAATGTATCGTTGATTTAAATGTGGAATTGTAAATTTTTTTCAATTTTAAGTAAATTATGAAGCAGTGCAACTTTAGGTAATTGTCTTTTCATCCTGCAGTAGCGTTACTGGTGTAGTAAGTATTCAACATTTTCACATTCAAAGCCATTTTTCTCAAAACTGGTGTACTTTAGCGACATGTAACAAGTATGCCTTTTTTAAAGTAAATTAAATGTCGTTTCAAAAAAACGAAACATATTTTAAAAATATTCACGTACAAAAAAAGTACGACAATAAACAAGAGAATGTCAGGGTTTATAGAGCGCCTTCTATACGTTACGTTAAAAATAAGCAGATATTCAGATTAAGCAGTACAAGAAACCTCTAAACACCAAATTACAATTAAATGTCTCCAAAAATGAGCGAGTTTTGCTAAAATATTGATATAAAAAAATTATCTCTGAAAGGCCATAACTTTTTAATGAAGCAAAATTGTACCAAGGTAAATTGATCTAAATCGATTTATTTTGATCCAAAGAAGCCACCCTTGAAGTATGGCCCATTCTTTACCGGACACCCCGTATATATATTTTGTTTTATTTGTCTTCATTTGTTTTATTCACGTCTGCTCAACAATTAGGAAACGACGTATAATAAAAAAAAAACCGAGAAAATGGAACACCTTACAAACTGAAAATTTAATTTATGTAAGATGTATATACAAAACATCATTAAAACTAGTTGAACGTAGTTATTTTGTAAACCTCTGAATCACTACTCACCTCTTCACTCATCGTCGGAGTGCTTGTGGAGGATTCTTCTGTAAATTTTGAAACTTCGTTCAATATACAAGACGGGCTTTTATGGAGTGAGCTATTAACTGGAATGTTTCTAGGAAATGGAAACAGTTTGTCCACAGGCATAATGTATTGTGTTTTCTTCTAAAATCCATATAAAATTAAACTTATATATGTATCAGAATTAAATTTAAAACTGTACTACCTCAGAGGTAGCATCAGTCACTAATGATTTCTGGAAAACACGAGTGTCATCAGTAATCAACAGCTTTTTATCAATAGCTCCCCTGCAAGCCAGTTTTTGTAATCTCTTCTCTGTAGCAGAAATCGTTGAAAATTTATGGCGTGCTTTATCATCTTCTACTGGTACTGTTAGGCCAATGGTGTTTACATTATCCTAGAAATTAATACATCTATAAAATATTTGTAAATTTAGATAGATCAATGAGTATGTAAAAAAGTACATAATCTTTCAATTACCTCCATTTTTTTAAGAGCTTTATGAATATATTTTCGAATCGCTTTCTCTTTTAACATATCTTCGATCACGTACGCCCAGTAACTGTTGACTTTCTTTACCTTCTTTAACATTTTTGGATCCAGGAAGCTAAATATCTGTTTGACAATCCAGACTGGCAATAACTGCATCTACAAATATCTCAAAAATCAAATTTATGATTCAGTAGCACCCGAATAAATCTATCCCTACTCTGTCAATCATAAATTGATCCTTAGATTTCTTTTTCTTGCTCTTCTTTGACGACCTGGAACTTCTTGATTTGCTCTTCTTTGATGACTTGGAACTACTTTTAGCCTTGCTCTTTTTCGATGACTTGGAACTTTTAGCTTTGCTCTTCTTTGACGATTTGGAACTTTTCGCTTTGCTGCTTTTCTTTGACGATTTGGAACTTTTTGCTTTGCTGCTCTTCTTTGACGATTTGGAACCTTTTCCTTTGCGCTTTTTCTGTCTCTTATTCTTGGGTTTACCTTCTACTTGAATGCGATATTTATTAATCGTGGCATTCCATTTCTTTCTGGCCTTCTCCGTTTCTATTGAGTGTGGATCCTTAGAATCATAGGGCGGTACTAATTTTTTATAAACTTCTAGGTCATCGTCTTTCGTGACCTCAACCGTTTCCTCAATGTTTACATTTTGTCTCAGGTGATAGATACTCAAGGCTTTGTAGAAAATATTTCGTACTAAGGCACCTCCGCTAACTTTCAAGAGCTTGAAGACAACGTCAAGCTGTTTAAATTCGTTTAAAGTATCGTACCACTCCAGTTCTCTGTTTATAGTTTCTTTCAAATATGTTTGTTGTAATGATCTGTTGTGATCATTCAAATTTTTATCGTATACAAAATTTGTTGTCTGGCTGAAATTTAAATTTATTAAATTATTTGTGAATTTACTGAATTTAGATCGTTTGCAGTTACTTTTCATCTAGTAGTTACATTTACTGACAACCTCCTTCCTAGATTTTCTTTCCAATATTTTATACCTACATGTTGCGTATAAACAGTAAAAAAAATGCTTAATACTTACTAAACTGTAGCATACACATGAACTTTATCCCTACTACAGTTTAATGCTTTCAAGAAAATTAAAAGAGTTCTGATACTAATTTTTTCAAGTAGGTTGCAGAGAAACTGCTCCTTATTTTTTTGTGACGCAGCCAAATACCATGATTGTATGCAGTTAAATCGAATGACATTCACTTCTTCTTCATCGTAATAATCTATAACTTAAACTGCAGTTTAACAATTGTTTAATTCATACTGATTCTTTTTCTATACTTACCGGTAGATTCAGAAGTGGTGTCAGAAAACATAAACGATACATTGCCTGGTAAAGCAGAGATGGCAAATGTAGGCGTTAGGCTTTGGTTGTTTGGAAAAGCATCTAATTCAGACATCTCAATGTAAAGAGTTATTTGTATAAAGTAAATGATAAAAAAAATAAAATATATATTTTGATTCTTGTCAATTTGACAGAAACTCATATGATCAAGACCTGCTAGACTTCACGAATATAATAATTCAAGTCTAGCTGTGGTCTAGCCTGTTTGCAATTCTGTAACTAAAGACATAAATTAAAGAGCATTTTTGCTATTTGACGATATACTTAACATTTGTTTCATTTCAACTTGGAAAAATGCGAAAATTTAAACGTGTGTCAGAATTACATGCAAATAAATAAAAGTAAATTAAGTAATAAGTTTATTTTCTAAAATGAAAAACAAATATAACGAATAAACAAACAAAACAATAATTTGTCTCAAATTCCGTTAATAAACGTAGATTTTGCAAAGTTTTTGGATTATTTAAAGATAATCTAAATCTGTTTTACTATCTGTCAATTTCAAATAAGTTATTATAAATAAAAGAAAAAGAAAAACATATATAAAAAAAATGTAAAATATCAAAAAAAATCCACTTTTATGAATATTTAAGCATTCTGTAAATTTAAAAAAATCAAATTACCTTTACCTTCGCATTTCTTTGTTCTTTTTTTTAGTTTCCTTAAACAACTTTGTCCATTTATTATTTATTTTGAAAAAGCTGTCAACGTCCACAGACACGTCGATTTTTAAATTGAATTTACAACTTTCCGATAAATTCTGCATAATTTACAAATTTTATGATAAATTACGAACGTGTCAAAAACTATTCAAGTTCTAGACGAAGTTGACCATGCTATTGCTACCAACTCACCATGCAATTCACTATACAACCAGTGTCACCAACGTGTAAGGCGGTGTAAGAAGCAGAAACATGGCCCGGAAGTTGTGCAACTATTGACCAAATTTCTGCTGAATGCGACTTCTCACAAGTGGATGAGTTGGAGCGGTCGCCATTTTTTGTAGTGTAACTTCTCCGCTATCTGACTGGAACATGTTATGATGAGTGAACTTCATTCAGCAGAAATTAGTGCTCAGTCTCAACTGTTGGAGCGGGAACTGTTAGTTGAAGAAAAACAAAAGACGGTCGATTTTAGAGTGCAAATCAGTTGATCAGTATGTAAATAAAAAGAAACAATTTGAAAAGAGTGATAACAAAATAAAGAAAGCAAAATAAAATAAAATTTAATAATAATAAAAACAAACACAACAAAATTTAATAGATTAATATATTTTTCTAAGAAAAGAACGACGAGAAAGCAAAGAAAACGAAATAGTAGAATTTTTAAAAAATACGAAATAATAAAATTTTAAAAATAATAAAAACTAAGGACTGTCGATTTTACAGCACAATTCAGTAGATTAATAAATTTTATAAAAAAAATATGTTTGGGAAGAAAGGTGACAAAATAAAGAAAATAAATGAACAGAATTTTAAAAAATATACATACAGTGACTGGCAGAAAGTTGGACACATACGGGAAATTTCTTTATTATTGATTTCTCAGAAAAATTTATTCTTTATGAAAGCTCCTGCATCTTCCAAAACTTAAAATGCACGTATCAAAATTTGAATACCTCTTGTCAGATACCGAGGGAATCAAAATATTTGAAATCGACATAAGAGTAAAGTACCTTTATTTTTCAAAATATGCGGAAGTATTATTTGGAAAATTTGTTCAGAACTACTATGAGATATCAAATATGAAATCATGGCCATCTACGATGAAAAAAGAAACTTTACATATTTTTCGATTTTTCTCATATTAGAACTTTGAATGTGTAAAGCTAGACGTTTCTTCAGATATGACATGAATATACTGTAGGATTTGTTTTTCGCTCATCTATCAACTAGAAATTATGATCAATAACATTCACACCATAAAAATTTCACTTTCTTGTGTCCAAAAAATATTTTTTCATCGTAGACAGCCATGATTTCATATTTAAGATCTCTGAATAATTTTTAATAACTCTTCCAAATAATTTTTTCACGGGAAGTTTATTCTTATGTCGATTTCCAATATCTTGATTTCCTGGATGCACGCATATATGTAGAAAACTTTTTTTATTAGCGATTTCCCAGAAAAATGTATTCTTTATGATGAAAGTTCCTGCATCTTCCCAAACTCAAAATTCACATGTCAAAATTTGAATACTTCTTGTCATATACTGAGGAGATCAAAATATTTGAAATAGACGTGAGAGTAAAGTATCTTTATTTTTCAAGATACGCGAAAATATTATTTGGAAAAGTTATTCAGAATTGTTCTGAGATCTCAAACATGAAATCATGGAGGTCTAGGATGAAAAAATAATTTTTGAACACAAAAAGTGAAATTTTTATGATCATAATTTCTAGTTGGTAGATCCAAAAGCAAATCCCAGAGTATATTCATGTCACACCTGAAGCAGTGTTGCCAGATACTCATCAATTGATGGATTTTTTAAGATTTTCAAAATAATATCCATCTTTCCATCAGTTTTAATAAATCAATTTATTGCTGTGGGTCCCGTTCCATTTATTTAACTTTTAATAATTAAAAATATTTTTCAAAAAATGATTAAGCTAGTTTTTAAGTCATGAAAAATGCAATGTTGGCTGCACTTCCACTCATCCTTTTACAATGACAACACACTTGACGTTGATTGGTTCGATTTTCGAACCTTAAATCCAGTTTTACAAACGTAGAATAAAAACTATAAGTATTCGTCATGCATACGGTTTAACGTTCAACGTATCTGAATCGATTGAACATCGATCGTGAAACTGTCCATCGTAAAAATTTTGCGATTCAACTGCGATTAAATATGACGTTGAGGTTTGTATCATATGTGTGAGTTGTTTATAACAGTATATTTTTCATCATGCCGAACGCTGACTAGCAGCTGCTCTGTTATGTTACCTGAACTGGCCCAATCAAATACACATCGCCAGTTTTCAGGTTCCACATAAATTCCGCCGCGCGGCGACTCTTTCGTTCAGAGATTTCATTGAATTTTACTTAAAGTTAACCTACACAAAGTCTGAAGCCACAAATATGCTTTTATCTTTAAATTGAAATTGTTAAAAGCCCTTGTATGTGAATTTTAATTATTCAAATTAAGTAGCGGTAGTTTAGGGATTTTCTTAAAGTGTTGGTAGAAAAAACAGCGCGTTCTATTTTTGAATGGGCTGATTCAGCAGAACATATCAGGGTAATCCCGCTCCAATAGTTGAGACTGAATGGGTGCGTTTTTAAATCACACCTATTGTTCAAACCAAATATGTTCGAACAATTTCCAAATTCTTCGAACACTTGCTCGATCGCTAGAATTTAAAAACGCTAATATGTCATATTTATATGTACATAACCTTAAATTTTTGTTTTTTGTTGCTTATATATCTACATAAATAGGTAATGTTGATTTCTATAACATGTTAACGTTCTTATAATGTTCTGACGATGAAGGCGAAGTATCCATCGTGTTGTGTGATCGACGTACTTCAGAATTTTTAGGTTATGTTTATTCAATTCCCGCCACTGTACTTCGTGCACTTCCTGCCGAGTAGGTGCAAGAGAATACAACTCGAACACTATGTTCGAGTAACTCGGGAAATTTTAAAACGCTAGCTAGGTTGTTCGATTTGTATTTAAAAACGCCTTTTTACATGTTCGAGTACACGAACTCTTATTCGCACACTTTAAAAACGCACCCAATGAAGTTCATAACATGTTCCAGTCAGGTAGCGGAGAAGTTACGCTACAAAAAATGGCGACCGCTCCAACTCATCCACTTGTGAGAAGTCGCATTCAGCAGAAATTTAGTCAACAGTTGCACAACTTTCGGGTCTGCTGAATGCGCCCTATTTTATGTAGCGATGTTTAACTCTAGGAGGTTGACAACACTGTTTATAGTCCCAATGGTGGTCACTTTTGTTAAGTAATGTTGGTATTGCTTGAATTTCCCTAAAAAGCAAATGTCGGCGTTGTGCGTTAAAACTAGAGGAAACTGTTTTGAGTTAATACGCCTCGTAGGTCCATATTTTTAAAGGTAAAAACTAAACATTTTACATTATAATACACTGAATCACTAACACAAATATGGCTGATGATTTGCAAAACTACAAGCTACAACTGCAGCAAGTGGAGGCAGCTCTGCTGTCGGATCCTGATAACAAAGAGTTGCAAAAATTAAAAGTCGACTTAGAAGAGGTGATAGAACTAACGTTAGATCTGAAGAACAAGGCCGAAGAGGCCGCCAAACAACCGGAATACACGGAGTTTACGCCAAATTACGAGGAAGATGAAATCACCAAGTCTTTGCTCGCAGTCGAGCAGTTCGTGGCAAAAAACAAGAAAAAGAAGCACTGGCGCATAGGCGACATCTGCATGGCTAAATGGAGTGACAACAATAAGTACTGCGAGGCAAGAATTGATTCGATTAATCCAGACGGACAGGTAAATGTTACATTTGAGGCTTATAAAAATCGTGGAGTTACTACCTTAGCCGAATTAAAAGAATTCACAGGGCAGAAGCGTATACTCACTGAGGCGGAGAAGTTAAAGCGAGCCAAAATGAATAACAAGGAATATTTAAAAAAAAAGAAGGCTAAGAAACAGCAACGATTTAAAGAGTTGGAAGAAGAACGTGAAACTGAGAAACAGAAATGGCTGGCGTTCACGACTAAGGCCAGCAAAAATAAAAAAGTTGGTATCAAGGCCAAAAGTATTTTCGCTTCGCCTGATACAGTTAATGGACGTGTCGGTATCGGAACGTGTGGAATTAGTGGCAAACCAATGACTGAGTTTACTTCTGCTGAGAAGTGGCGAAAAGGAGTGTGAACAATTTTTGCGCGGTGCAATCTGTGAACTATATTTTTGTTACTCCGAGTATATAAATTGGACATTTATTTATTTAAGATGTAGCCTTACTTTTTAAAGACAATTGAATCTGTTATATAAATATAAAAATTGAAAAACCAATTCGTTTTTTTACTGGGGTTTCTTACACAGTTTAATTAACGTCGTGAAAATAACATATCTTTAAGTCCTCTGTTATTTCTTTTTTTTTACTGTAAATTAAATATATACAATACATACTTATTACACAACCAACTTAGAACATATACATTAGCTATTCCTTATTGAGTTTTTCTTCTACTTTCCTAAATTGAAATTTCGATACCAGATCAGATTCTTCTTCTACTTGCTCAACTCCCAAAACTTCTGGTATATAAAACTGTAACATGTTTTGTACCCCATTCTTCAAGGTCACAATAGAACTTGGACAGCTAGAGCAAGAACCCTGCATTTTCAATTTCACAATCCCATCGTCATAACCAATGAAAATTATATCACCTAAGAAAATAATCAATATATTACAAGATAAATACAATTTCACAATCCCATCGTCATAACCAATGAAAATTATATCACCTAAGAAAATAATCAATATATTACAAGATAAATAATCAAACACTTCTATAATTGAGTTAAAATGAATTATCACTCGCCTCCATCTTCCTGTACAGTTGGTCGTATTCTGGTGTCTAAAAGTTCTTTTATCATTTGAACAATCTCACTGTCGTCTTCGTTGATTTCTTTAAAATATAAAATAGTACAACATAACTTAACTTATTAAATTAATCACTTACGAGTGTCAGTATTAGGAACACCCTCATTCAAAATTGGTAAGCCACTTGCAAAAAAATCCATAATCGTCGCAAAAATTTCTGGTTTGATTAATTTCCATTCGATATCATCATCACTTTTAGTCACAGTTATGAAATCGGGGCCTAAGAAGACGCCTTTTACGCCATCAATTCGAAACAACAATTTGCCCAAAGGCGAGCAATAAGCAGATTGGCCATTCGGAAAGTCCATGGTTTGCCCTGTCTCGAGTACCTTGACTCCAGGCAAGAACTTTAAGCTGTTTGGGTTCGGCGTTTCCTGTGTTTGTATGAACATAGCGAGTTTCGAGGTGGTCCTGAAGTTTCTGCAGGCAAAATGTACCACCGGTTTTGGTAGCCCATGGTTTTCTAGTCCACTTTTTAATCTAGAAAAAAACGAGAGGAAAATGGAAAGAGTTGATGTAATTAAGAGATCTAACTTACTTTATGAAACTATTCGCTTTTGTATGCGACACCTTCAATGCGCTGCAGCACAGCTTGAAAGAACTGCGCCACATATTTAAAATTAGAAAATTTAAAGGTTAAGTTCCAAATGTCATATTTAAAAATCAGTTCCAGTGTTGCCAACAGGCGGCTATGGGGAATTCCAAATTTTGTCACGACCTCTGCAAGTATTTTATGGAACTAAGGTTTTAACATAAAGGTACGGTTGCGGAATTAAAAAAAGCATACACTTAAAATGTCTCGCTGTGAACTTAGCTTTGTTTGAAATATATTTTCGACTTTTAAGTCAAAATAATTGTCAAGGTGACATACCGACAGTAACATGCCGCATTTAACTGTTGCCCAAAAACCGCAAATAATTACACTAATTGGAGAAGGGTGGTCAGTAAGAAGATACATCTAGACTTGTGAAAAGCTGGCTTCAAGAAAATAACGTTGTGCGTTTGCCATGGCCTTCCAGAAGCCCAGATGTCAACCCCATTGACAGTGTGGGGTTATATCGTGAAGAAAATGTACGCCATTCATTTTAGGCCTGCAAATGCACACGAATTATTAGATAAGATTAAAGAAATTGGGAATGAACTTTCCCCCTGACTATATCCGTTCTTGTATTTATTCAATGCCTGAGCGTTTGTAAGGTGTTGCGAGAAATAATGGAGCTGCTGTGAAGCATTAAGGCCCGCACAGAACATACGCGCATTAGACGCGAAGGAAGCTTCTCGACGACAAATAGAAGGTGATCCAACGCCAAGTAGGTATGCATTTATGCAGTATGCACAGAATAAACGCTCGCTTGACGCGCGGCAGACGCGGAAAAGTTGCAACAGTTTCTACTTTTACGTCGGTGACGCGCTGGAGGACTTCGTTCGCGTCTAATGCGCGTATGTTCTGTGCGGGCCTTTAGACATTAATTTGTTAAATATATTTATGTATGTTATTTTATCGTAAATGAATTCTCAGTTTAGTTTACTATTGCCACAATCTATTGCTTTCTTGTTGACTCCTAAAAGTGAAAGTTGAATTATGCATTGTGTCATTTTACATGATTTAATTGTCAGCGTTTATGTCAATCTGACAGAGATCGATTTACACTACTCTAATATTGCAAAATATAGCCTAAACCCTAAAGACTTGTATGCTTTTTTTGATTCCGTAACCGTACATATTTTTGGAGAATAACCGGTTACAGTAGCGTTGAGCAGTAGTGTCGTCACGATTACATGGGGCCCGTTCAGACGACCACAGCAGCTGAGTTGCTGGGTCAGCAAATTTCCTGAACCGACACGCTAAGTTCCAGCAGCTGTCATTTCTACACAGCGGAATTTATTTACGCTGACTTGCTCAGCGCTGAGCGTTCATTGGTGGAGGTAAGTATAAACAAACATAACCTTAGCAAGATCTTGTATTATGGGCCGCAGACCATTCAAATCTAGCCAATTGTCGCATAATAATTCACATAACAAAATATTTTCTGCCATTGTATTTAAATTAATAAATTTCAATTCATAAAATGTTCAGAAACGAGGTTCAATAAATTTTAAACTTTTGAAATGACACAAAAAATTGCTGAGAAGTAGCAGTCCGTTCAGAGATACGTGACCGCTGACTTTCATCATGCTGAGCGCTGACTTGCAGCAGCTGTGTTACCTGAACGGGCCCATGGTAACGTCACGGTTAGTAAGAGTGTGGTAAGAGTCGTCAAAACGAAATAGTTACGGAGTGATATGTCTATTAATAAAATAATCTAGGACGGTACAATCACAGACCGCTTAGAATCTGTTTTCGTTGATAAGAAGAATGTTTGATAATATCAGTTGTTTTTGATACAATACATTTTTGTAACATTAGTTTTAACAAGAATAAAACATAACATTTTTGGCGCAGTCTCGTAAGGAATTTCGATCTAAAAACTAATTTTTAATAAGAATGGCTACGGATGATTTAGTAAAAGCACTACTCGCATCGATGAGAGAAGAACGGGCACAACGTGATCAACAGCATCGCGAATTAATCCAAATGCTCACAGGAAGGCAAAACTCCAATTTAGAAGGAGGTGACTCTACTTTCATACAAACGTCGTTGAATGTACCCACTTTTCAAACGTTTAATCCTAAAGAAGATTGGCGAACGTATTACTCAAGACTCATGCAGCATTTCGAAGCTCATCATGTGTTATCAGAAGAAAGCAGACGAGCATATTTTTTATCATGGGTCGGCGACGAAACTTTTATACTTTTACAAAAATTATTTGGCTCATCTGACATCAGCAAACAAACCTTTACTGTACTTACTGCAGCTCTAACCGAACATTTTAAAGAAAAAACGCATCCAGTGACCGCTCGAGTCAAATTTCGCAAGACGCTAATGTCAAAGGACCAGTCCTATGCAGAATGGGTCGCCGAACTTCGAGGTCTAGCTCGTGAATGTCAATTTAATTGTTCACAATGTCAAAATGAACTGATTGACGAACAAATTCGCGACATGATTATTTTACATACTCCTCATCCTCAAGTCCGAACTGCCGCATTACAAACGGAATCTCCTACATTAGAAACTGTTCTACGTCAAGCACAAATTTTTGAAGCTACTCTCGCTGCAAATCAGACGATTGTAGGAGACAATACCCAAGTTGAAGTAAATCAGATGTCAAGCGAATATTCTTGTCGTAAAAGTCGTAAAAATCCTAATCTCACCTCAGACTCATCTCGATCGAACAACAAAGGAGCCAGAACACAGCAACCCTATATTTCAAAATTGCCTTCATGTCCGCACTGCAATTACCAACACAAGCGTTCCGAATGTCGATTTCGAAGGTCGCATCATTCAAAAAATTGGTAAGATGATGTACCTCGTCAGCACCGCCAGAAACGGAACACATCGACGACATCAAAATCAGTTGCGCAAAGGCACAAATGACGGTACTGTCCCTAACTCGGAGAACAACGACGAGGATTCTTACAATCTTGCTACCATTCTACGAGAAGCATCCGTGGTTAAACAACAGAAGAAATTTGATACCGACAGCAGCAGTTATGCATTACAACAAGAAACCACTGAAGCCATTCCCACAGTTGTAACTGAACCTCCTAGTTCGTCATCAGACTCATCAGAACAGACTATAAGACGTTCACGTCGCTATCGGCGTCCACCAGTCCGATATGTTCCCGGAACTTGAACATTTAAGAGAGGAGGAATGATATGTCTATTAATAAAATAATCTAGGACGGTACAATCACAGACCGCTTAGAATCTGTTTTCGTTGATAAGAAGAATGTTTGATAATATCAGTTGTTTTTGATACAATACATTTTTGTAACATTAGTTTTAACAAGAATAAAACATAACACGGAGTAAAGCAGATTTCTATTAGAAATTACGGATATCTTAAATACCGAAATAAATAAATAAAAAGTTGAGTCTGTGGTCGAACTTAACACGCATTGACAGATACAACAGTTGACATTTGACAAAAGGGACAAAACTAATTGAATAAGAAAGAGATAGCAATGTTCTACGACTCTCTGACCGGGTTAGGAAAATTGTAACCGGAGTAACGTATGTGACGTCATAACAACCTACTCACAAAAATTGAATGGTTACTTATTTCACCTTACCACACATAACCGGTTACTCGCCAAAAAAAACCTTTAAATGAGGATATTTAAATCGGGGTTTGCCGCCGCAGCCACTTTTAGATTACTAAACATTTCTCAGATAGCTGCTTTCTTTCGCCCGAAAGTTTGAATCGGGATTCGGGTGCTTTGAATCGTGGTTTCCCGTTCTAGATCTGGATTATTGCAACAGAACACACCTGGAGCTGAATGCATTTGAATTCAACCGAATCATGAAAATAGGAAAATTGAAAAGGGAAAGGGGATTACCGATCCGGGTTGAAATTTCACGAAGAGTGGGGATTGATCCATTTGCAAGAGAACATCCATCTTTGAATCTAAACGCGTAATGTTGCGTTTGGATCAAACGAAAGAAAGCAGCGGATGTACTGAATATTGAATGAGAAAAGAAAAACATATTAACTCGCGGGAAATTCAAATAAATGCAATCAATAGTTTATGGGGGAAAATACATGAAATATGAGAGTTCTTGATAAATATCTTTTCCCGCATTAATTACACAAAATTAATTAATTGAACAAAACACAATTAATCAGCTTGGTTATTACTAATTGCGCTTTGTATAATTAATAAGTCTCTCTTCAGATTCTCCCAATTACAAAAATTCTGACTTTTATGAACTCTTTAGAGGAGAGTAAATTTTCCACAGTGCTGAGGTGCTGACATACATACAATAAAGGGAACAGAAAATAAAACAGAAACGCATCGGTATAAATAACGCATGCGCCGAAAAGTTACGTAACACTACAATCTTGGTGGATGTTGTACTTTAAAAAATTTCGTGTGATGTGGCATAGTTATTCATATTTAGAAACAAGGAACTATTAGCTAAGATGCTCATACACATAAGGTCATGTCAATTGACTTGATAAATATTTTAAAACTCATTTTTTGTTATGTTATTGGTAAGAACAGTGGAATGTAGGTGGCGCTGCATACGGACGTTATATGTGAGACAACCATAACCTAAATATAGCAAACCTTCGCTTTTTGATCAGTTTTATGCTTAGGGAACGTACGGAACGATACACTTTCGGTATAATAATAATAATAATTCTGACACAGGCATACAACAGTAAATATTTGATTTATTTGATCTATTTATTTTATTCATTATGTATTCCACTGACAGTTTATCTCACGTACGAGAGTTCACGTATTAAACACCAGAACGGCGACTGTTTCTCCTGTCTTCTGTTCTTCCCAATTCGTGTCTTTAAACGAAAAAGTCGTCGCGCGACGAAATTATGTGGAACCTGAAAACTGGTGATGAAAATACACATGTGTTTGACAGTTATTGGTGCGAGCTGCTAAGAAGGGAGTCAAATCAGTGGGAAAAGTGTTTTATTTACGCTTATGGCTTCGTATAATTTGTAATGTGTTCCGTACCGCAGTTAAAAATAGCAAAAAACTATGTATCCCTACCTTTTTAACACAAAAATGGCGAAGAAGTGGTGATATGCAGCGGCATCTAGTGGAGATCAAAAACGCCAATATAGCATCTGCCGATTGATAAGTTTAAGAACTTTTATATAATTATCTCCTCTTTACTTTCGTGATACATCTTTGCCCTTTGAAGTCGGAGATCACCTTGTATTCTTAACTCAGATTGATCAGATCGACATATGATAACATTGTACAGTTGCGGACAAAAAATTTCAGATGTTACTGTCACTCATCTGACATATACATATAGGAATTTCTTAACTTTTACGCCAGTGGAATGACACTGACATCCGAAGTTTTCTGTCCGCAACTGTACGGGCCAGTTTACAGAAAATTTAATTGCAATCAAATTTTAATGACGTTGATAATTTGACAGTTCGCAATGTAATTCTTATGGCAACTTAATCGTGATTAGTTTAATTCGAAATTAAATATTTGATTTGCTTTCTGTAAACCCACCCTACATGTTTTTTTTTAATATGAAGGTACAGTCCATTTGGTTAATTAACGCAGAAAACTATTTTGATCAAGACAAACTTATAGAAATACACATTTTTATTAGACTTGAGACAAAAGTCAGTCATTGTGGAAGGTTATTTCACAACCGTAAGGTCACGAGTTCAAAGCCGAATGAGGACACTTTTTCTTTTTTTTAAAAATTTTTTCAGATTTGAAATCACTTAAACTCTTAAACTAGTTTATTTTTTTATTTATAAGTTTCATTTTAATATTAATTATGTTCCATTTATGTTTATTTTTTCGTTTGCAAAATTTTACTATGTTACATAATTAATATTAAAATAAAACTTATAAATAAAATAATAAACTTACTTTAAGAGTTTAGGTAAGTGAATTCAAATCTGAAAAAATATTTAAAAAAAAATGTCCTCGACTTGAACTCATGACTTTACGGTTGTGAAAAATGACTTTACGGTTGTGAAAAATGAATAATCTACCTCGGCCACGACACCCGTTTAAAAACTCTCCGTTAAATACCTACTAATCTTGTACGGAAAAAAATTATAACTTTTTTTCTTAATTTCTAAATAATTAACAACTAAAATTGCACAAATTTAGTATTAAAACACTTTGAATGCAATAATCTTTTCGATTATAACCCAGAATTTCATATATATGTACTCAGATAGATAATATAAAGCAATTTCTGTTTTCCCATGTTAAATCCCTATGTCTCATTGTCATATGGACAAACGGTATGTTTCTTGCTATCTCAAGTCATGGTCAACTCCAAACGTGGGAGTGTTTGAACGCACATAATAAACCTTTAAACATAATTTTTAAACACAAATTTCATCTTTTTAAAATTTTAATGTGTAGTATACAAAGAAATCTTTAAGTTTTATTGTCGTAATTAATTAAATATAAAAAGAAAATTTACACTGTAATTATAAGGTTATGTTTAACGTCAAAGTAATCATAACTACATACAAATGTTTTTGAACGGTCATATTACATCTTGCAATTTTTAAATCATTTTCTGTACAATCTTTTAACTGTGTCTTATCAAGGCTGCCTATACAATATACATAAACAATGTAAATGTAAATAAACAAAGAAATGACATACAGAAGGTGAATGATAAATGGTTGACATCTGTACCTATTGAGAAATAAGAAGAGGAGAATTACGATTTTCAATTAAAAAACTAAAGATCGGGCAAAATGTGGATAAGTTGTTGAGAAAGCGTCGTGTCCGTGCGCCGCTTTAAAAAATGAAGTGGGAGTCTATTTACGTCGCGTCTAATATTTATAATACGTGGACGGAGTAGATTATCATCGGAGTAGAGCATTCGCGTCGCAGAGGTAAAGTAGAGCGGTACTGGAGAGTGGAGATATTTTGCTCACGTTAATGCTCCGGTGTTTTGCAGAAAGCTGCCGTTCTCAAATTTCTGTCGAATTTAGAAATAGTTGAATCCGATATGTCTGCGTCTCCGATGGCACGCCAAG
This sequence comes from Dorcus hopei, assembly GCA_033060865.1. Taxonomy (NCBI): domain Eukaryota; kingdom Metazoa; phylum Arthropoda; class Insecta; order Coleoptera; family Lucanidae; genus Dorcus; species Dorcus hopei. Next base: position 16,036,085 of record CM065421.1, on the reverse strand, counting down.
TCACTGAAAGCAAGGCGATCCCCATCAGAAGGATAGCGTTGAACGATCCGTCCGAGTTACCGGCCGATTATTCGTCGACTCCGGGTGGAACTTTATACTCCACAACTCCAGGAGGTAAGAATTGTGATACGCCAGTAATTTGCTGTTAACACCGCGTGATCAGAAAAAATCTTGTATTTGCAATGAAAAAGGAACGTGTGTACGTATAATTGTGGCTTCGCGTGTGGTATCACTGGTTTAAAAATAAATTGAATTATAAGTTGACAGTTGTTCATTTATTACAGTGAACTGTAAGCATTCCTTTCACAAACTAGAACAGTTCTGAACAGCACAGAACGAGAACAGTTTAATGTACAATCGCAATCATAATTCGTGACAATACATAACCGTTACAGAAAAACTCATTTTATTTGGAGTTCCCAAACAAAAAATAATTTACGATATCCCGGATTCATTTTTAAGTGTTAGTAAGATTTGGATGCATTTGACATTCATAGTTTTGAAGGATGTTCTATAAGTTTTCTGTAAGAGTCATGGCTCATGGTTTATGATTGCGACTGTACGTGCTGTACGAAGTTTGAAGCTCTTGAAAGGAATGCTACTACTGCGATCAATAAAGAGTGTCTGAAATAATAAACTGCTTTCCAAGAAGGGTTATACGAGTATCAATATTTAGGTCCGAATTACGTGAACTGTATAACCTGAAGTTAGAATTTGGGGTATTCTGAGGAAATTTGGTAAATTTTGTTTGTCTTAATTCACTTTCTGTTCATTGGTATTCCCTAGCAATATTTTTTATATTGATGTATTTATTTACTTCGCTACTATACAAAGCCAATCAGCTGTTTTAAAGACTGCTTTTTTTTCCTAATTTAAAATAAATCTGATTTAATGCAGTCCTTCATTTAGAAGGTGGCATATTGTAGTAGGTATGTACAGTCCCGCGTACCTTAAATGCACCTTCCGCACGCAAACCTCACTCTTAAAATCTTGTGATACAAGGGTCACAGAACTGTCAAATTGTAGCATTTAAGCTGCGCACGACTATACTTCTAAATTAAAATAGCGGCACGGACAGTCATTATTGGTCGTGCTGTATAAACAATGTGTGGCCAATATAAGAAAGACTTTATTTAGGGTACTTCTCTTTTACATACAGGGCGATTCTTGAGTAGACCGACAAAAAAAACCTAAAACAGAACATGGGCAAAATGTTAATATAGGTAAATGACAAAGCAAACCGACTGATTAAAAGGGTGACGCATAATATTGGGCCATAAAAATATGCCGAAATGTTTATGGCGGGAATAAACTTTATTTACAATGCTATTAAAATTAATGAAAAATACTAGGAATTCTTAACAGGGAGGTATGAATTGTTTTCGTGTTGTAATGATTTATTTGTTTACCTGTCAAAGCAGGTGTTCATAGTGGGGCCTTGTTATCTTTATTTTATGCAATTTGTATGGAATACATAATTTGCTTCAGGTGATTTGCTTGCATTTGTCAAGTAAATATTTTGGAGTTCGTATTTCAGATGATCACGTCAATTCCGTTTAAAGGTCAAGTTCGCGCCCAACGCCGCGCCGTAACACTTTTATGACTGTATTTAGTTCGTTCATCTGCTGCTCTTTCTTAGGCCCAGTTGTAAATACAATACCACTTTAAATTTAAGCTGAGGCTTAAACTCATAACAACGATTATTTCAACAATTGTTGTTAAGGGTTTAGCTCTGGCTGAAAGTTAAGCTGGAATTGAACAACTGGGCCTTGACCCGAGACATATCGTCGTTTTGGGGATAATTAATAAAATACTAAAAGTTACTACTTCTCGATTTTTGAGAAAACCCTACTTAAAATGATTATAAAAGTATTAACGTATACAGGTTCAAGTTTGCTATGCTTTTTTGTAGTTAGATGCCGACAATCGTTAACACTGTAACACGCCGACGTGTCACCTTGTTTGTTGACTTTTACGGACAACCAAAATAGTCACCCAAACGGTTTGTTATTGTAATTAGTCATGCATTCCCTATCTGTCTACGGTTACAATGGACAAGCCGATCCGTCTGGGTCGACTATCGCTACGTGCTGTTTAAGATTTATGCCGGCGCTAGGACTATTCTGTTACCCTACTTATTGTGTTTCAGTTGAACGACCCTTGGACCTCGCGATAAAACTGATAATAATTATAATCTCGTGATCGCTGTAAATCTGGACTTACGTTGTGGTAACGCAGTTCTTTTGGTGCGGCGGTAAATAACTTGAGAGGGCAAAGGAATTAATTACGTTAAATAAGAATGCGAAAATTAGATTTAATTATTTATTGCAAAAAAAGTAAAAACTCCATGTACCAGCCACTGAGGGGTCTGATATAGTGAGCGTAAAAACCTTGCATTTGAAATCAATACACAGAAAATAAAATTACAGAGATTCAGATTGGCGATTTCCCTGTACAAATCGAAGCCCGCCTTTAGCGTGTTTCCAACTTGCCAGAGAATATCTCCACAGGTAGAATTATTTGCTAAGAGTACACTGCATTTGAATTTCCAAATAGATTTGAGGAATAGTTACGTAATTGACGCTGGTTGGTTAAATCACAGAACTGAAACAAATGACCAACAAATTTTACTAGGGTGAATGCCCCTTGTGGAGCTTTAATACTCGCTTAATATGTAAATAAAATAGTTTGATCAAAATTATCTAAATGCAATAGTAATACCGAACTTTACAGATTCTTTAGACACTGATTAATGCAAATTAAATTATTCTTAATCAATTGATACCACCAAATGTGTGACGAAGAAATACAAATAAATGCAAATTACTTCTCCGCGTAACCGCGATCCGCACAAACACCTCGCGCACTCGCGACGCGAACACGTATTCGTGGTTTTGTTTAATTGCCCTTTCTATTAACACACTGTAATTTAAGCGTAATTTAACCGAAATAAATTATTTAGCTAAAAAATGAATAAAAATGACTGCAAGCACTAAAAAGAAATCGCTAAGTCAAAATTAAGATTGAATTCGACCGTTCGCTCCAGAGATCGAATCCTGTCTCCCTGTTTTTCGCGTTTCGTCCTTTCCAAGTAAAAGTTAAATCCACCCCCCCGGACTTCGCAAGATAATTTTGAACAACCTCCGGCCAATGATGATCGCTGCTTCTAATTTCAACTCCCGCCCTCACATGTTCTGGTACACATTCATAAATTACGCAACCCCAATTATGTCCCACAGCAACGCGGTGGTCTTTCAACATCTGTAACCACTTGATGCTACAAGTGACCGGCTGAAATTTTAATACACCTGTGCTAGTTGAAACAAAACAGACTAAAGCGAAACACTTTCACTTGCAACTTAATAGTGATGCGCAAACCGATAATTGTTACTTATCGATAGTGACCCTTAGGTATAAAGTATCTAAGGTTCACTATTGCTAGCTAGCAACCATCGATTTGCCCACCGCTACAACGTAATTTGATCTCTTTCCCTAACAGGCATGTATCTGCAATTTAGCGCGACTAATTCTATACAAAATCTAACGAACACAAAGCTAAAAGGTTACTCTGACAGATTTACGATGTCTGTGAAGCTGTAGTGCAATTTGAATGGTGCCCGCAGTTATAGAATTCTAAAGACTCGCTGGTGGTATATAACCTGTTGACAAAGGACAGCGCGGTGCCCTGAAAAATCCGGCCGAATTTTTACTGCTGTAAGGTCCGAACGTCTGGCCACGTGTTTGTTATTTGAAATTAAACATGCAATAATCGATTTTGTTTTGGAAACAAATTCCGCGACCGTTTCAACACGAAGATTGGAAAAGTGTATCCAAGAACAAGGCCATCAATTCTTTAGAGCGAAGTACCATTGTTTTTCTTTGTTATGTTATGTTATTGTTTTGAAAGCTCATGTCGACCAAGTAGCGATTTTTTTTGTTATGAGATATTGAAGAGAAATAAATTTTCTAAGAGAATTTTTTTCAAAATTTAACATCCTGTATCTTGAAAACAAAAGGCAATCGGACATTAGTGTATAAGACCTATCGCGTGGTACTATGCATTGTAGTTTTTTCAATGTCACCCTGTATACATCTTTTCATTGAAAACAAGTACATACCTACTGAATTAAGTACGAATGTACTGACTTCAGCAACGTTGTTTATACCATATGTCCAAATAGATTTTTGATAAAGGTTGTCTTCCATGGCCTATCTTTATCAAAATTTATTTGGACATATGGTAGAATTGGGGCTTAACCTCAAAAATCTCACTTTAGATGATCATATGCATAGATAGATAAATGAAAATAGAATTTACGAGACGTTTCGCAAGTATTTTATATAAAAGGCGACAGTGCTTGTATTTTCCTATAGATTTTAATTGATTAATTAATTAATTAATCAACTACTGCTATATTTTTTGATCACACTGTATATTTTTGGCATGCCTCTTTTTACTTCAAACGTTTAATTTAACTTTGGTGGTACTAAAGAACGAGCAACAATGATTATTTATAAATTATAATTAAATAATGTACGGGCGAGTGACCGTCAGTAATTGTTGTTAGCTCTGCACTACATTTTTAAATAAAATGAATCGATAAATGTCGCACAGACTTTATTTGTTTACGTAATATCTTGCGTACATTGTTAAAATTAAAGCAACTGTTAATATCGTGAAGGTCAGACTATCTCCCAGCTACCTGTCTGCAGTCATTGCTATTAGCATTAGGAACGATCGTTTTGTTTATAAATATTGCGGCGTAAACAAGACTTATTTACCAACTATTTGCCACTAAATATACAAAATAACAACACGTGGTTTTAATTCAACATTATCAATCTTTTATTATCATTATTGTAGCCTATTATAAATTCCTTATCAACAATTAATTATCATTATCACAGTCCACTATAAATTATTTTTTTCTGTGTCGAATTGATAGTAGGTAATGAAATAACAATCTAATTAAAATAACAAAAGAGCGCCTATTTTATTACGTTTGGGTGTACCTAATGTTCTCATTTTCTAAACACGTACGTGTAATTGCTCCTCTTTTTTGACGCCACAAATAAGATGCGAATTATTTATTTAATTTCGCTCTCGTCGAGCGTTCACATTATTGACATGGTTTTCGAATTTGAATTGCAAATGAAAGAGCAGGCACGTGCCGAACCTGCTGTTACGCAACCTTGAGTTTGTCCACGTCTTTTCGTATTTTTAACACAACTTGTTCGAGATCACGTCGAGAAACAGCGTGAATACCTTCATCACGAAATAAAAAAAAAGATGTAAGGATATTTCCTCTCTGAGATAGTAAACACATTTCGCCAATTAATTATCACAGTATGTATGTATAGTCAGAATTAAAAGTAAAGTCTCCCCAATAAATTGTAAATGCCTGGTCTTATTCATTCGGATCACCTTAACAAGCAGGCGGCCAAACAAACGTTGGCGCCTATCTGCCTACTCGATTATATGTAGCGGTCAGAAGTGATTAGGCCGCAATTTAATTTTTTATTGGCGAGACATTACTTTTAATTTTGATTGTACCTAATCAGAAATGAGTTGATAACGTTATCAAGTGTTGTTGCGCAGTGTTGTTGAAATTCGTCTTAAATTTTGTTATTCACGTCAATTCTTATTTGGGGCTGACGATTCGTTATCTCTGACTGGGCAAATATTTCATGTAGCCTTTCTAAAATCTGTCTGCAATTTACTCTTATCTCGATCTTACGGCCTTGGTTTTTTAACAATGTAGAACTTATCAACGATAATTACCATCACGTTACATATTTTCGACTGTAAACTGCGCGGACTTTGATTCGCAATTAATTTGCAATTGTAATTTTTAAGGTGATTCAATACGACTGTTTACGTAGCTGTTTGTATATTTCTTTTGTAGTTGTTTTTGTTTACACGTTGATTATCGAATGGTGTTAATTTACAGGAGTGTGCAATTAACGCAACGGAGAAAGGAGATGTTAAATAATATGTCTTTATTTGCCAGAGTTTTAAACATTTATTAAATATTTATATTAGTTTTGCATGCATTTGAATAACTTATGCTTTAACTTGTATTGAATAGGCGACAACGTTATAGCGGTGTATGTTTGGTTGCATAATTTTAATATGTTACTTCAGCGAGGAAAGAATAACAGGAGGAAAGATACGGCGGCAGTGGGATATGCAATTATATTTGACGGAAATTACCAAAAAAATTTACGTATATACCCACCTACAATATTTTGGATCAAATTTAAAAATAATTTCTGATGTATTTTGACAAATTTAGTTAAAATAAGCAAAAAAATTTATCTTAAGTCAAAATATACATTAAATTATGTATATGTATTTATTACATCTATTACGGGCTTATGATAATTTAAAAAGAAAAGCTGTATGCACTTCTAGGAATGTTAAACACAGTGGCGCACTCACGGGGGAGGGGGGCTAAGGGGGCTGAAGCACCCCCTAGAGGCATCCCTTTCGAAAGAATTTTTTATTTAATTACGTGCAAGTACAAGAAATGTGCAAAAGATGGAGCACATCAACTTAATTTTGTTTTGTAATGTTGGTTCGGTATAAATTCATGTTATGTGTTTTTATTATTTAATATATCCTTGTATGTTCTTACAATTATTATTTTTAAGCCCCCTCCAAGACAAATTTCTGGGTGCGCCACTGGTTAAACAGTTTAAATTTGTAGCATTTGATTTGTAATGGGCAACACAACATACTTTAGGCATTATCAAAGCTGTTTTTAAATTTATTACGCCAAGAAGCGAAAATTGGACGGAACAACTGTTACAATGACAACTAAATTGTTCAACGTCAAATAGCCCCACTGTCAGTGTCGTATTTAGACAAATTTGGCAAATCAGGCTTTTATTGAGGTTATATTTCTGTCCAAATTTATATTAAACGTCAAAATTACTAGTGACATTTTGTATAATATGCGTTAAAAGTCAAAAATGTTAGAGTGAGGTTTACATTGTACAAATGATGTGCCCGGATTTTATTGTCCGCTACTGTACTTTTAGTCATAAAACTCCAGTCAAATTTTAACGTAGTAGTCTGTTATAAACAATGATGAACTATTGGTTTGTGGACGTTCCAGAATTTTGTAAAACGCTGGTGTGCGCCTATGACATACAGCGGCCATATTTAGCGACCAGTTTGGACAAGAAACTACTGTTAGTATGACTCTCTCCCGCTATTCTTAACTCGTTGTGTTACTTTCATTTCAGCCTTTTCTTTGCAAATGTTACAATTTTTAATACTGTATGATTTTTAAAATTTTAGATAAAGGAAGGCCGTGAAAGCAAAACGTATGGCGTAAAATTAGCAAATACAACAATTTATTCAAAATAATATTTACAAAACTTCAAAAGGCATTCATCATTGAACCATATTTTCGCAGTGATGTTAACCAAAACGTACGTATGAGTTAATTTAAGCTGTATGTTTTCCTCTTCACGGCCTCCCTTTATCTAAAATTTTAAAAATCATACGGTATAAACAATAAACATAATATTGTCTGTTTTATTTCTAGAATACCTGTCAAATGTTCCTGATGTCCTGATGTGGTATCTGTTACCTGATAGCCACAGTATAAGAATCACACAGTAGCGTCACTCGAGTATAACTGTCACATTTGCTCTTTTGTTTGATACCTACCCAGCTGTAAATTACATTGCATTTCCATAAGGGTATGAAACAGAATGGCAATTTTTTTTTGACACTGACTTTTAAATGACGCTACTGGGTAATTGTGATAGCTAGGAATTTCAAAATTTTCTATAAACCTTAGAATTTTGACACTGACAGGTATGAATAAAAAAAAAATATGAATGTTTAATATAACCAACAAAAATAGATCGAATCAATAAAAAGAAAATAATAATTTCTGTTATAGCGTTTTCGATTGATCGCATTAGTGCGCACTCAAAGTATCTTCATCTCATATTATTGCATGAGGTTAAAAGAAGATGCAAATACACTGAGTGCAACCGGTGCAGGTGAATCGAAAACGCTAATAATCATAATATTGAACCAAATTTGAATCATATGTGTTTGGTTACTTCAGCTTCTTTTTTTCTCTAATCTTTTCGACTTATTTATTGTTCCTTTTTACTTCACTGCATTCTAAAAATATTTATATTTATTTCCAGGTACTAGAATCGTATACGAACGCTCATTTCTAATGAATCTAAGAAATTCCCCGATCTCACGTACTCCACCGAGCTGTGACATTCCTGATATCCTGCAGAAAGGATCAAAGGTATCTGCTAGACCCAAAGCGAAACCCAGCCAGGCGATCAATCGGGTCAAAGCCAATCATATCAACGACAGAGAGGAACAATTTGAGATGGACATGTGAAGATGGCATTAATGCCTTCAGATGGTGGTGCTACCTGTTGACGATCGTGTTAAATAAATGTGGTCAGATTACGAAAATGCTTGACGTAATTCCGGTTAGAAGGAAGATGCAATTTTTGATTTTACCACAGACGACTTTAAAGCAGATCACCCCCCCCCCCCTCCTCCTATCAAGTAGCAACTAAATTAGAAATGTATGTAAAATGGGAAAAACTAAAACTAAAATTGGAAAAACTAAAACTAAAGAATACCTTTTAAGAAAGTGATTTTTGAATACTTAGTTTTCGAGTGAAATGAGTTCAAAATTGACTTCTGGATTATGAACAATGAAGTAGATGCCATCTCGTTGTAAAATTTTAACTAGAAAAATTTACACTGGGTTGACAAGTTTGCTTTAGTGTCGTCTGTCCTATATAAACTCTTCAATTTTTTTCGTTAATGGATATTGGTTGGCTTCCGAAAATTACTGGGATCAGTGTGCCATGATTATATTTTTGAAAGTTCCTGCAATAATATAATAATATACTGTGTAATCAAATGAAAATTTGGTTTAGAATAAGTTCTAGAACCGTTGGCAGCATTGATAATAGCTGCACAGTAGCTGCTTTCTTTCGTTTGATCCAAACGCAACATAACGCGTTTAGATTCAAAGATGGATGCTCTTTTGCAAATGGATCTTCGTGAAATTTCAATCCCGATCGGTAATCCCATTTCGCATTTCAATCTTCCAATTTTACGATCCGTTTGGATTGAAATGCATTCAGATCCGGGTAACGAAAAATTATTCCAATCACGATTCAAACTTTTCAGCGAAAGAAAGCAGCTAATTATAAGTCTACACAGTAGCGTCACTCGAGTATAACTCACATTTGCCATTTTGTTTGATACCTACCAATTTGCAAATTTGAAATTACAGCTGCTTTCGTTTATACCCGTGATTACTAATCATGTAATCGTGATCACAATTCTGCGTGCTCGTTCTCTATGATTACTTTCTCTCCCACCTCCGATTCAGCGATCATGATTTTATAATTTGGATAATCACAAGTTATGTGTGATTTTGTATGATTTGATCACAAAAACGTAACCTAGAAACATTACCGGTTTCATGTGTTTTGATCAATATTGGATGATCATATGATTCTGTTCACCTAATCATTGATTCTATGATTGGTTTGAACGAAAGCAGCTTACATTACACAATGAATTATTAAGCATAGAAATAGCATCCAATATTAAAACTTTGAAGGCGACATAACCTCAAAATTTGTTTACATTTCCCACAGGACCAATAGCGTACCGTCACAGCAGGGGAATGTTTGTCATTCTTTCAGCATAAAATACACAACTGTGAGCTATTGGCACTAAATAAAAAGCTCTTACCAAAAATTTTGCTCTGTGAAATCCAATGTGTGATTCTAAACGTAAGTAAAACCACTGAAAACGGACTTTCAATTTCGATGTGTAAAACACATCCGACGCTGCCGACTTATTTACATTTCAACAAACGTTTACGAAACTGATAAATGATGCTACAAATAGCATACGAATTAGTCATGACACAGATCATGTTATCACATTAATTTTCTATCACAAAATCTTCTAAGCGGACACTAAATCGCGCAACTATATACTTTACGTTTCGCAGTCGTTCGACTGCTTCGTCAGAAGTGAAAATTATGTTGTCATAATAAACAAGGTTGTCAACGGAAACTGAACTGATTTTCTTTATATATTATATTTATTTTAATCTGTGGCCTGAACATTACAAATGTCGACAGGGTCTGTTCTATTTGTGAATCGAAAACTACAAAATGTATCGTTTAATTGCAAAATCAGCACGTTTATTGGATTGACGACGATTTTACACATTTCAATAAAACGTCTTTTGAAAACACAGACTCGTAATATAAAATGTCAGTATTTTTCAAAATCAAATATCATTTTCTAACGAATGTTCTACAAGCATTGAATGATTTTGATTACCTTGGACATGATATTTATGTTGGTCCAGACGTTTTTAAATTTTGGCTTGTTTCTCCAATATAACATGAATTACAATTGAAACCAACCATAAACACGCTCATTTCTAATTTTGTTTTGGTTTTTAACCTGAGCAGTGTACTATTTAAATTATTTACAGATTGCTAGCAAAATCAAGTGCGTTTTTTGAACATGTGAAACGTGTCATATAGTGTTCAATGTAGGGTATCGATATCATTTTTGTTTGAGTTTGCCGTTTATTGTATGGATTTTTAATTTTGACCATATTTAACACGATTTTTTATTACTGATTCTATAAGATTTATAAATTTTGAACGTCTTTTATTAAATTTAATCTAAATTGAAAAGTTTATCTGAGTAAACAGTCGATCTGTTAAACACACCCATTTACAGTTTTAAGCACGAACGAAAATTAATATATCACCCGACATCATATGACCCATTAATTTGTTATTGCGTCATTCAGAAAAACCCGAATAATTTTTCTACTGTAAATTGTAATCTATTATGAAAAGAGTTAAATCTACTTAAAACAAGTTCACTTTATCTGAAGGTAAAATCAATAAAATATCATCGACGCAACGAAAATAAAGTTAACCGAAGGTAATGAGTTACTTTTCTAGTTCCTGCGCACGATATTTCAGCTCAGGCGATAAAGACCATTGCTGTCGAAAATCTGAAATAAACCCATCAAAGCGATAAGATCGTTTCAAAACATAGTAATTTCTAAAAATTTTGCCTTTGGAAATGTCTGTAAAATCTTTAATTTCATCCACCAGTCATTAACGCTTTTAAAGTTATCCTGGAATGTTAGTAAAAGAAACAACATCCAGAAATTATAATACACTGGTATCTGCTGTTTTCAATTTATCTACAAGTTCATAAATTTTTTATAAAGCATATTCTGATTTACTAGTAACTTGGTAAATTTTTGAAACAAAATTTGATACAGAGAAAGAACCTATAGGTAGAAACTATTGGCCGAAGAGGTTGTTACAGACCTTGGAACGCAGTATAATCTCAGGAAATATGGGATGCTGTGATTTAGACAATACTAATTTCAACAGATTTTTCTAACTTGTCAATACCGAAAGTTTACGAATTTTCAGATCGTTATTTATTCTACGTATGTATTATTGAGAGCATGGTTTGAACTTTGAAAATAATCATTTTGCCAATCAAAACAGTAACATTGCTTTGTCTGCTACTGTGATCAATGATGCAAATTTTTACAAGCCAGGTCTCGAATACATTTATATTTGATTTTCAAAGTCCCATCAATATTCCAATGTAAAAATTAGAACAAAATTTATTTCACTTGCCGAGTTGAATCCAAAGATTTTATACCAACCTCCTAGCTTACGTTTGAAAATCTACTTGGCACGCTAATGAAAATTTTTTCCCAAAATGGATTAAATTTGACGGAATTTCAGTTTGGTATAATTAATCAATATTTATCGATTGTATTTTGGTCACCTGATATAAAAGCCTTTTATCTCTAATAGAAATAAGATTATCCAACTTTTTAATCTGTGTCGATCGAATTCGACACAACCTTTCATTTTTTGGTTTCAAAATGTAGAAAATTGCATTATCCAGAAAATTACTTAACTGTCCTAAAAGTATAATCATTCCACATTAATTTAGGCACCAGAGTTACTTCAATTTCACCATGAAAAGTTTTCCATTAGCGAAATCCGATACCATATCTGTCAATTTTCTGACGATCACACTTATCGCGCTCTTTTCAAAGGATCAGACATACTCCTTCTCACTTTGCAAAAGAGCTACGATTTTTATTTGGTAATTTTAGTTAAAGTTTTAGAATCAGCGTTTGCACAGTACCTTACTTTGGTGCCCAGTCCATCCATGTTTCGATATCCATATTTACAGTTGGTTCTTGTCCGACGAAATTTGTATCACAAAATCCTAAGCGGACACTAAATCGCACGCAATATACGTTTCGCAGTCACGTTCGACTGCTTCGTCGCAGCGAAAGTGTATGTCATAATAACAAGGTTGTCAACCCAAACCGAGTAACTTGATTTTCTTTTTATATATATTTATTTTTTTAATCTTAAAAAATTTGAACATTGCTGAATTAATTCGACAGATCCATGTTCTATTTGCGAATCGAAACACAAAATGTATCGTTTAAATTTGCAAAATCAGCACGTTTATTAATAGAATTCGACCGACATTTTATTTACACATTTCAATAAAACGTCTTTTGAAAATATTAGACTCGTAATATAAAATGTATTTTCAAAATCAAAATTATGGTCATTTCTAACGAATATTACAAGCATTGAATTTTGATTATTTTTGGACATGATAATGTTGGTCCAGACGTTTTTAAACCTGCTTGCCTCACAACATGAACAATTGAAACATTAATTTCATAAACTACGCCTGGCTGTTTTACCTTGGTGTTTTGGTTTTAAATTTGAGAAAATACTCAACAGATTTGCTAGCTAAAAATAAATTGTTTTTTGAATATGTGTTTAAATGTGTCATATAGTGGTTCAATGTAGGGTAATGATATGTATTTTTTGTTTGAAGTTTGTTTATTGTTATTGTGGATTTTTGAATTTTGTAAATATAGAATCAGTAATAAAAAATCGTGTTAAATATTTACAAAATTCAAAAATCCACAATAACAATAAACAAACTTCAAACAAAAAATACATATCATTACCCTACATTGAACCACTATATGACACATTTAAACACATATTCAAAAAACACAATTTAATTTTAGCTAGCAAATCTGTAAATAATTTAAATAGTATTTTCTCAAATTTAAAAACCAAAACACCAAAATTAAAACAGCCAAACGTAGTTTATGAAATTAAATGTTTCAATTGTAATTCATGTTATATTGGAGAAACAAGCCAAAATTTAAAGAAACGTCTAGACCAACATAAATATCATATCCAAAAAAATAATCAAAATCATTCAATGCTTGTAGAGCATTCATTAGAAAATGACCATAATTTTGATTTTGAAAATACTAACATTTTATATTATGAGTCTAATATTTTCAAAAGACGTTTTATTGAAATGTGTAAAATAAAAATGTCGTCGAATTCTATTAATAAACGTACTGATTTTGCAAATTTAAACGATACATTTTGTAGTTTTCTCGATTCCTTAAATAGAACATAGATCTGTCAATTTTTTAACATTTGTAATGTTCAAATTTTTTGAATTAAAAATAAATATAATATATATAAAAAAGAAAATCAAGTTACTTTTTCAGTTTCCGTTGACAACCTTGTTTATTATGACAACATAATTTTCACTGACGAAGCAGTCGAACGACTGCGAAACGTAAAAGTATATAGTTGCGCGATTTAGTGTCCGCTAGAAGATTTTGTGATACAAATTTCATCGGACAAGAACCAACTGTAAATATGGATATCAGAAACATAGGATTTTACACTTTGTGGAGGGTCACATGGGCACCAAAGTAAGTGTACTGTGCAAAATTTATTCTAAAACTTTAACTAAAATTACCAAAATAAAAATCGTAAGCTCTTTTTGCTTAAATGTAGAAAGAAGGAGTATATCCTAATCATATTATTAACCCTTTGAAAAGAGCGTATGATATGTCATGTCAGAAAAATTGACAGATATGTATCGGATTTTCGCTAATAAAATTCTTTCATATGAAATTGAAGTAACTCTAAAATTCTTACCAAATTAATGTGGAAATTAGATTATACTTTAGGACAGTTAAGTAATTTTCTAGATAATATTACAATAAACAATTTTCTACATTTTGAAAACCAAAAAATGAAAGGTTGTTTAATAGAATTCGATCGACACAGATTAAAAGTTGGATAATCTTATTTCTATTAGAGATAAAAACTTTTATATCAAATTTGACCAAAATACAATCGATAAATGGTTAATTAATTATACCAAAACTGAAATTCCGTCAAATTTAAAATACATTTTGCTTTGGGAAAAAATTTCATTACCCTATTTTAATAAAAAACAAGTAGATTTTCTAAACGTTTTAAGTAGCTTAGAGTTTGCATAAAATCTTTAGATTCAACTTCGAAAATACAAGTAAGAAATAAATATTGTTCTAATTTTCTAAATTACATAAGGAATATTGATAGGACTTTTGAAAAATCAAAATATAAAATTCATATTCGAGATCAATAGGCATGTAAAAAAATTCTTAAAGAAAATCCAAACATCATTGTCACAGTAGCAGACAAAGGCAATGTTACTGTTTTGATTGACAAAATGACTATTTTTCAAAAGTTCAAACCATGCTCTCTGACAATAATACATACGTAGAATTAAATAACGATCCCACAGAAAATTTCCAACGTAAAACTTTCAATATTATTAATAAGTTAGAAAAATCTGTTGAAATTAGTAATAATATTGCTAAATCTCTTAAAGTACAGCATCCCATATTTCCTAAATTATACTGCATTCCAAAAATTCACAAACCTAACACACCTCTTCGGCCAATAGTTTCACTATAGGTTCTTCTCTATATTTCTTATCAAAATTTGTTTCAAAAAATTCTTACTCAAGTTACTAGTAAATCAGAATACTTTATAAAAATTCTTATGAACTTGTAGATAAATTGAAAAACATAGATATACCAAATAACTGTATTATAATTTCTTTAGATGTTGTTTCTTTGTTTACTAACATTCCAAAAAGAGTTAGCTTTAAAAAGCATTAATGATAGGTGGATAGAAATTAAAGATTTTACAGACATTTCCAAAGAAAATTTTTAGAAATTGTTACTTTATGTTTTGAAACATCTTATTTCGCTTAATGATAAATTTTATAAACAGATTTTCGGTACAGCAATGGGGTCTCCTTTATCGCCTGCTTTAGCTGAAATTGTCATGCAGGAACTAGAAAAGTGTCATTAACTCATTACCTTTCAATTTAACTTTATATTTTCGTTACGTCGATGATATTTTATTGATTTTACCTTCAGATAAAGTAGACTTTGTTTTAAGTAGATTTAACTCTTTCATAATAGATTACAATTTACAGTAGAAAAAGAAATTAACAATTCACTAACTTTTCTAGATGTAAATATCATCAGACGTAATAACAAATTAATAACAAATTGGTTTTATAAACCTACGTGGTCAGGTAGATATATTAATTTTCATTCGTATACTTCTAAAAACTATAAAATTGCAACAATTATTTCTTTAACAGATCGAGCTGTTTTACTTTCAGATAAACTTTTCATTTACGATAATTTAAATTTAATAAAAAAGACTCTTGTTCAAAATTCTTATCCAATAAATCTTATAGAATCAGTAATAAAAAATCGTGTTAAATATTTACAAAATTCAAAAATCCACAATAACAATAAACAAACTTCAAACAAAAATACATATCATTACTCCTACATTGAACCACTATATGACACATTTAAACACATATTCAAAAACACAATTTAATTTTAAGCTAGCAAATCTGTAAATAATTTAAATAGTATTTTCTCAAATTTAAAAACCAAAACACCAAAATTAAAACAGCAAACGTAGTTTATGAAATTAAATGTTTCAATTGTAATTCATGTTATATTGGAGAAACAAGCCAAAATTTAAAAACGTCTAGACCAACATAAATATCATATCCAAAAAATAATCAAAATCATTCAATGCTTGTAGAACATTCATTAGAAAATGACCATAATTTTGATTTTGAAAATACTAACATTTTATATTACGAGTCTAATATTTTCAAAAGACGTTTTATTGAAATGTGTAAAATAAAATGTCGTCGAATTCTATTAATAAACGTACTGATTTTGCAAATTTAAACGATACATTTTGTAGTTTTCTCGATTCCTTAAATAGAACATAGATCTGTCAATTTTTTAACATTTGTAATGTTCAAATTTTTTTAAGATTAAAAAATAAATATAATATATATAAAAAAGAAAATCAAGTTACTTTTTCAGTTTCCGTTGACAACCTTGTTTATTATGACAACATAATTTTCACTTCTGACGAAGCAGTCGAACGACTGCGAAACGTAAAGTATATAGTTGCGCGATTTAGTGTCCGCTTAGAAGATTTTGTGATACAAATTTCATCGGACAAGAACCAACTGTAAACATTAATTTTCATTCAAAACTACTTATTAATACGCAAAATGAACAATTATTTGACTCCGGCAAGTCAGCTGTTCACGAATGCGTCCATGATATGCCCCTCGACCAATCAGACGCTGTGTCTGATCAAAACAAAGTCACAGGTTATGCCGAATTCAATAACTTGTAAAAAGTGAGCAAATAAAAATCAGATTAGAGTAGGCGGTGCAAAGAAAATGTATGTCTGTGATTAACTGAATTAATTAATCTAATACATTCATGAACTGTAAGATCAGCCTAACACCGCGTTAGTAACAGACATACTTTTTCTTTGCACCGCCGACTCTAATCTGATTTTTAGTTGCTCACAGGTTATATCACACTATTTCTATTTATCCGATTTCATTAGGTGCTTTCCATTTGAGAGCGTAATGTCCGTGGTGCTTAGAACCCTGGGCTTCTCGGAGCTGCTCTGAATAGTTCGGAAATGGAACACGAAATTTTGCGCGCGAATAACTGTCACCTGCAACATAATCAGTTTGATCAATTAAATTTGATATTTAATATTTTCGGCAAAAAAACGATTAGCACAATTTTCAACTATTCAAATATTAGTATTTATGCGTCAGATAGAGCTTCGTATAATTTCAAAAATTAACAAAATTGTCGTTGGAGCTTCACTAGCCCCCTAGTCTAAAGGTGGTCCTCGAGGGGAAAGGGGTAGGAACTCGAACGAAACTTGACGCCACGTCGCATTTTTTAATGGAACAGAGGGCGTCGTGTCACAGAGCAGCTTAAGGTTGCTGTTTTGAGAAGGTAGCGCCAACTTTCTATCTCTTTTAATTTGGGGTTAATCAAATTCATTCATAAACTCCCTAGCAACAATAACTTGTTATGTATCTATCCTTTTTCTTCTTAGTGTTTCATGGCGTCTTCATCGCGTAATAATTGGGGGGACGACAGCCGCGGAAATGAATGGCGTTACCTTCTAAATACAGTAACCTTAGAGCAGTTCGGAGCTGCCCAGGCAGGAGAATGGAAAGCACCTAATGATATTACATTTCCATAAGGGTATCAAACATTATGGCCGCTTTTTTTGACAGTGACGCTACTGGGTAATTATTTATACTGACTGCTAATTGTCTTTTAACTAGAAGAAGAAATTTGAAATTTACCCGCCAAAATCTCTGACTGTTCGACATAACTTTTGAACTCAAATTTAAAAACTTATGTCATATGCATAATCCATGCGACAATTTCCGTCAGTTATCAGATTTGGCAAAAAAGAAATTTTAAAACATTTGAAATGTGAAATAGCTCTTGACTTTTTTAAAATAATTAAAGTTATAGAATAACCAAATTTTGTGTCGATCTTAAAATGTCATTCTAATATTAATGTTGCCAACTCTGAAGCTATAAGCACGATATTTCTCTAAATTATGTTTTATTTGATTGCATAGTCAAAGAATAACTATTGAATGATACCGCAAAGCTAAAAGATTTTACACAAACAGTGTGCATAGTTAAAATATGAAAGGAAAAAAAAAACAATTTTGTGCAATAATCGATTATTCAGTCTAAAATCTAGAAATTATTGCAACTTGTACCTACATCCTACAAGTTACAAATACAGTCGAACCTCCATAACTCGAATCTCAAGGGACCGGAAAATTACTTCGAGTTATAGAAATTTCGAGTTAAAGAAAGAGATTTCAGTTACGCACATTGTACAGGGACATCAGTAAATTTCGACTTACAGAAAATTTCAAGTTGTGGAGGTTCGAGTTAGAGGTGCGACTGTAATTGGTGTACAACGCGCTTTTTGTTATTCTTTGGCATAGTATTATAAATTTAACTTTCGAATACAGGACTCTAAATTAATTTGAATATTACGCGAAAAGTTTATTATTTTCACTTAAAGATGATTTAAAACAAAGACTTTTTTCCTTTATTTATTGTGATAAATAAAAAAAGTTTTCACTTCAGATTAATAATGCAGTCAAAGAAAGTCAAAATGATCAGTAACTGACACATTATCAATTCATTTCTTTTTTGTATGCATTTATACATAATTTTTTTTTGTTAAATAAACATTTTTAAAAAAATTCTTTGGTTTTTATTATTTACTTCTGTAGAGGCAATACTTCTTTTAAAGCAAGAAAAAATACACATTAGAGCAACTTCTTTATTATATACAACAATTAGATCCACATCAAAATGAGATCAGGAGCTTGAAACGAAAACGAGAGCTATTCTGCTGACAGATTTTGATTCTTCTTTTCTGTTTTGCTTGAAGTACATCTATGTAAATAGGTATGTACATTTATAAAAACTCCTTAAAAAGAACTGTACATAAAACAGGTAACTTTCGAACACAATAAAAGAAGTTAAAACATCAAAAACAAAGCATGCTGGCAATATAGTAATTCATATTTATTTTGCATCCATCTTATTCCATGAAATCAAAATCATTCTTGCCAGCATTGTTCATATTTAAATTTAAAAAAGTCATCTGAACTTTTTCAGTCTAAACCAGCAGTTCTCAACTTAGCCATGAAAATTCGAGAGCTAAAAAAATTGCTTATTAGTTGGCAACTCCGGTGAATGCATTTTTTTTTTTAAATCAGCTCTAACCATTTCAAAATTATATTTGAAATTAAGATATCTGTTATTAAAAATGTTACTCTTGCTGTGTATACTGAGTGATTTGCAATAATTGTATTTTTTTTTTTTTCAACTAACTGACAAGCTCAGTTGATCTGATCAGCACCGACAACTTCAACATTATTTGCTCCAATTGCATTTACTTTACAAATCTTTTGAAATGTTGGTTGGTTACTGGTTATAACTATTAATTTTATAATGTTTTTGATTGAGTGCTCTCAGAGTATCCTCATGTCGTATTATTAAATGAGGTTAAAAGAAGATGTAAATGCTTTGAGTGCAACTAGTGCAGGCGAATAGAAATCGCTATTACTCCTAAAGTGGATACTTTTTGTTTAAGTTAACTAATAACTTCAATAACTTTTCATTTACAGCTAAATCCAAGTTTTTGAAACAGTAAATATTAGTGAAATAAATTTTCTTTTCACTTTTCAACAAAAATTCTTTTGATTGTTGTAAATATAATTTCAGCTTGTCCTAAGGAAGGACTGTCTATCCAGAGTCGAAGTCTGAGAACCATTGGTTTGAACATCTTTAAGGTCAGAAATAAAAGAAATTTAAGCCGAATGCTTTACAAAATCCAATTTTTGGCATTTTCACACCTTAAGAACTTTTGCCTTCACATTCGAATAAGAAAATTGTACATTGCAATGTTAAACACAATAAATACAAAATCACGCCAGTCATATCAGAATACTTACGCTCGCACAACCCACACCAATCACTCGACCTTGAGTTTTTCAATACAATTAGAAACAATCTCAACTTCAGGCAGTTTCACGCTACTAAAATCAACGTCCGCGTTTTCACCTACAATGCTTTCGAGTGACTTGGCCTTCTTCAGCTGGGCCAGATCGTCGAAACTTTTTATAGTGTCTTCGAGGATCGCTTGCACTAAACTAGTACCGGAACTGTCGTTGCTGTCGTTGTTCTCCGACTTGGTACGCAGTCGTTCTTCCCGCTTCAAGACATTGTACGGCTTGTATCGGACATGTGGGGTCACCGGACGTACCCTAAATCCGATAGAGACGTTGCTGACGTACCTGGTGTTTATTGTGAGCATGTTCAGCAGGTCCCTGTTTTTAGTTTCGCTGAGGTACTCTCGTCTCGCTTCCGTGTAAGTCGACAGCATCCCCAGCTCGTGGAGCGCGCTGTCTAATTCACTGAAATGCGACGGTGACTGGAACTGCAACCGAACGAATAATTTACGTAAGGCTATTTAACCTATAAAGGGCTAATTTGCATCCTTACCTTCAGCTCTACATCGTCGCAGTGCATTTTTTTCTCGGCCCTTGCGATCGATTTACGCGTAAATATGTCCGGTTTGTTTATGTTTACATGAAACGTAAATGTCTGGGTTCGATCTTCACAGTTTTGATGTCGACTTGTATACAAAATGAAAACAGAGATGAAAATAGCGTTCCCGTATAAGTACAAGCGAAACAACTATAAAACAGGGCATCCAATACTCACACTACTTTTACACTACGTCTATAATTTCTGCTATATTTCAATCGAAAACGTTTGAATTACGTTTTTACCATTAATTGTATTTAAAGCTGCATTTTATAGCTTTAATGCTACAACTTGCTGTCAAAAAAGATTCTTGAACGAAATACGCAATGAACGAGAGTGGCGCCATCGCTTAAATATACAGGCTGAGTCCAAAAAGAAACGCCTACGCAAATAGCATCGGTGTTTATTGTCGGATTTGAGCGATCAAAAAATCAAATGAAATGGCAGAAGAAACTCTACAATATACCATATCTTGCGTCTTTAATACATTTAAGACAGCTGCATGATAGCTATTAACTTTTGTTTTTTAAATGTAATGGTATAATTACTGTCATAAATTTCGAAAGAACTTTTTTCTGCGTTCAATGATGTACTGCAATAAACACTTATTTTGCAAAATAATAGAAAAAAATAAAAATAAATAAATAAATTATTGAAATGAAATGACGTAATATACAGTTGCTGAACAATTAATGATACCTGTATAGTGTCTATAACTTGTAGACACTGTATAGGCACTTCTAGAGTACATATTGGAGTTTGCAGCTAAGCGTTCGCCACCTGGTGTCAACTAAACAAACCCTTGTATGCTACACAACAAATCGTGTTTTGGCGTCGATCCTGAGTGTATGATGTATCAGGATTGTGTTATATGTGACATTCACATTAAATCAACTTGTGTATTTGTATTAGTACGCACTTAAACACGTGCATTACAAAAATTCCGTGTGGCTTACAGAGGTTCAAATTTATCCACGGTAGCGCTGCGATCTTAAAATCAAACGCCTATAAGTATTCCCTCATAGGCAAACAATAGTTTATAAAATTGAAAATAACAGTAACAGTAAATAAATAACTAACTAACTAAAACAGTAAGTAAATAAGTAAATGTGTGTAGAATTAATTTAGGTAATTTCTGTATGTTTAATTTATTATGTATTAGTATGTAGTACTGTACGATCCAATATTTTTTAGATAAGGGGAGGCTATGAAAAATGAAACCAGTCTTAGCTTGATTCAAAACTTTTATGCCCGGTTGCACCAACTTTTTAAGCAGAGCTTAAATTTAAGTAATGTTTAAACTATGACATTATTTATAGATTTAACAAAATGTTAGTCACATTCTAATTGATAATTAAGTTGAAGTTTAAATGTCAATCAGAATATATTTGACACTATACTGACCATACGTAAACGTCACATTTTAAACATAACTTAAATTTAAGCTCTGCTTAAAAAGTTGGTGCAACCGGGCATTAGTCTGCCATTTGCTTTCTGACTTCTGTCAAACCTGTTAGTTGTTTGAATGCTCTCGAACATTCCCGCGGCATTTGAAAATGGTCGTTATCATATTAAACAGTTTTAACAAATCCTTAAAAGATTTAGGAGACGTATCTTGACGTATCAGTTTTGACCGATGATCAATAGGTTAGTGGTATCAATTAAGCTAAGACTCTGATTTTATTTTTCATAGCCTCCCCTTGTTTAAAAAATATTGGATCGCACAGTAGTATTATTCTGTGATTAAACTTACACCCCAGTCTACATACAATCTTGTCACTGGCGCTAGTTTCGCGTATAAAAAACTCGGGGAAGAATGCGTAGTAGTCTCGCTGTTCTATTCGTAGTTTGGTTTACCAGCTTGGTTCGGGCACGTTCGGGCAACTGCAAACACTGCAAGATTTTAAATTTAAATTGTTTGCGCCACGTAAGAATAAACGCACGGAAGAATGCGCAGTGGTTGTATTGAAGACACAAAGATCAACGGTGGGTGCATTCGGCATAGCGCTCGGAGTACAAAAAGCGTGCGCGATTTACTCTTTTCTGTTTCTTTATTCGTTCGGCGCACACTCGATTTTGTTTCAAATTTATTCAGAGCACTACACGGAGCGTACTTTATGTGCTCCTACTTCAATGTGCGAGCAGAGAGAGTAAGGCGGTAAAATAAATCTTTTGATTTAAATAAAGCAAAAAATGTCGAAGATGGTATAATATTTTATTATGTAATATGTGATTTTATAAGTGAAAATGCTTTAAATTGTTTTTGCGTCGTGTCAGGTAAATTGCGATACCTTTGTAAGCAATATTTTTAATTTCTTTTTTCCATCTTCATCGTTACTATCTAACACATGCCATATTTCTAGCGCAATAAATCCAGCAACAACTTTTGCACTCATTTCATCGTACGTTTGCAATCCTATTAAAAAATAGAAAAACCGTTAAAACTAGACAAATGCTCCACTTGTGCTCCAATTCATTCCAATAACCCTAAACGCTCTCATTGATTTGTCACATGACTAGAGTTACTCTGCTCCAATCTGAGATTCTTATGCCGAATACACCCAGTCTTGTCACTGGCGCTAGTTTCGCATACAAAATTCTTGGAAACTCGGGGAAGAATGCGCAGTAGTCTCGCTGTTTCTATTCGTAGTTTGGTTTACCAGCTTGGTTCGGGCACGTTCGGGCAACTGCAAACACTGCAAGATTTTAAATTTAAATTGTTTGCGCCACGTAAAAATCAACGCACGGAAGAATGCGCAGTGGTTGCATTGAAGACACAAAAATCAACGGTACCGACGCCAAGTGAACAGACTGTGTGTAGACTGTGCTTACACCTTTGACGTTTGACGTGTGCTTTCTTATGACATCATTTACATTGGCCAATGTAAATGGTATCATAAGTAGGGCTCGCGGACTTTGTATAAAACGTCACGAATGTTCCCCCACCAAACAGACGACTCGCAGTGCAGGTTCGTTACGGGCAAATACAGGGAGATCATTATACATTATCCAGAAAAAACTACTTTCCAGGGACGTGATATCAAAATTTACATCCACTGTCATGTCTATAGTGAAGTTGGATAAATTTCTTAACCTTACTTAACAATCAATTCTTTCAAATGAAATAAACACGCGGTTATTTTAATTCATTTCCTGACTTTGTCTCGACTCTGCTGATGAAAAAACAGAAGAAGAAAACCACAAAAAATTAGTTTTAATAAAAAAATAATCAATTTGAGCGTGGGCTTAGTTTAATTTCTTCTAACACACATATTGAATTAGAGTCTTTTTTATTAATTTCAGTTCGTCTAAATTTTTGTATTTAACATAAGTTTTTCTTTGAATACTGAAATATGAAAAAATTCCGACACTACGTACTGTAGTGATGAATTTTAATTTTTTTTGTTAATTTTTATATTTGAATTATTGTATGTGTTAGACTGGATAGAGAGCAATTGAGTAAAATAACTTGTACTGAAAACAAAAATTTTATATTGCAAGTCACACAGTAGCATCATTAACAATAATCACTTTTTCACACGATTTTAACAATTTTCTCTCGAAGCGACGTAATTGATCAAATCTGCAACTCGGTTTGCGTAACCAAATTCGTTGTCATACCAGGCGATTAACTTGACGAAGCACCTGGACAACGGTATTCCGGCTTTCGCATCAAAAATACACGAGTGCGTGTCGCTATAAAAATCCGAAGAAACGACGTCATCTTCAGTATAAGCCATAATGTTCTTCAAGTAGCTATCAGCGGCCCTCTTCACTTTGCACTTGATTAAATCGTAAGGGGCTTCTTTTCCCAGCTTCACCGTCAAATCTACCACCGACACATCGGGTACAGGAACTCGAAACGCCATACCCGTCAATTTCCCATCTAATTCTGGAATAATCTTGCCTATGGCAGCGGCGGCCCCCGTCGATGCGGGGATGATATTGAAGGTTGCGGCCCTGGCGCTCCTCCACTTCTTACCCGGCGAATCCAGGACCTTTTGCGTCGGCGTTACCGCGTGTATTGTAGTCATCAGGCCTTCGATTATTTCAAAATTATCGTGGATCACTTTACAAAGGGGCGCCAGGCAATTCGTTGTGCAACTCGCGCAGGAAATTATCTGCATTTCCGGATCGAAACAGTCGTGGTTCACACCCATTACGAACATAGGGATGTCTTTCGAGGGGGCCGTCACGATCACGCGTTTCGCTCCATTCTCCAAGTGAGGCTGGATTTAAACAAAATTGAAAAGGAATTAGAAAAATATATTATTATGCTTAAAGCCATTAGTTAAATGTAATACATCATGAACGAATACGTTTGAATTTTTAAAGTTTAGGGGAGTTAGTACATTTTTGGAAAATAAATGGTTTTTAACCACAATTAATTTTTAATGTAAACTTTTCCCAGGCGATATCAGTTCAGTTCGATGATGTATTTTTTTCTGACGTAATTTTATAATTTCATTGATGACTTAACTGATGCAATCGCGTTTCTATCTCAAGTACCTCAAGGACCAAATGAAATTTTTTGAGTAATGAGTTTTACTTACGGAAGCTTTAGCGCAAGAAGTAAAAATTCCAGTGGCGTCGACTACATAGTCCGTACAACTGGATTTCCAATCTATCTTTTTTATGTCCTTTTCCTGCGACGTCTGTATTTTGAATCCTGCAAACATATGCGTTTTAGCACGCCGGAAAGTTTTGACGTGTTTCAAATACCGTCCACTTCCAGGCAGGCTCCTACCACTCGGATTTCCCCAGGGTATCTTCCGTGCGTGGTGTCGTACTTGAGCAGATAGGCCATGTACTCGGCGGAAATGAAGGGGTCGTTGATTGCTACTACCTGTGAGGCATGGCCAGAACTGGATTTCTGAATGGAACATATACCAACAAGCCTGATGAAACCGTTTCTGTTTAAGTCTTTACCTGGATGCCCTTCTTCAAGCACGCCCTCAGCACCATCCTGCCGATCCTCCCGAAACCATTGATTCCCACCTTGACCATTTTCACGAGCGAAATTTTTACGAGGTTTGGCCGAATTGAACTACCGCGTGTGTGACAAACGTTTTTTTGACTTATCTACATTTCAGGTTTTGTTTGGACGTTGTTTCAGCAATGATTTGATTTTGCCTTGCCTCGAGGTGAAAGATGTCAGATAATGTGTCGGTTCCAAATTATGTGAAATTACTGATTTCTTCCACTTCTGGGTACGTCTCACTCTTATTAATCTTCACCATACCAGAACCAGAAGGATCACATTTTGGGAAACTATTTTTAGGCAAACATACCCCTTACCACATCGACAATAGTTAACTAGTTAAAAAATTATTAGAAATAAGGAATTCCCCCGGGTACGGCTAAATTGTAATAGGACTGGGCAATATGGCCTTAATAGTTGACGCCTAGAGGTACATACAAGAAGTATCCACAACCCGATACCTCGCCCATTAAAAAAGAAAGAAAGAAAATAGAAATAAGATAATTGAATTAACTACAAGAATTTTTATTTAAATATATTAAATTAAAATTATCACCGCGAATTGATTGGAAACACAAATTATATGTTGTAATTTTGTAAAAATTGTTTTTAGAATGGGGGCGACGACAATGTTTTATCCTTTCGACGTAGTCAAATTTCGTATGCAAATCAGCGGTGAAGGGGGAGTTGCTAAAGACCATTCGCGAGCTTTGGAATTTTTAAAGGATATCTACAAAAATGAAGGTATTCTCGGCTTGTATCAAGGATTATCAGCGAGCGCCTTAAGGCAGGCCACTTATACGGGCACTAGAATGGGAATATATTTTATTATGCTAGACTATTACACAAAAGAGTAAGACCACGGTAGTATCTTATATAATTTGTTTTTCCTACATTTATCATCGTTGTTTAGCGCGAAATTTAAAATCATTATATGCATCAAATGTCTACTTCTTGGAGGTCTTTCCAGAGATGGAACTCCACCAACGATTTTGGAAAAATTCTTCTGTGGTGTCGTGGGTGGAATGTTGGGGGGATTCATGGCGGTACCCACCGATGTTGTGATGACACGCATGGCTCTTGATAACAGGAGACCAATACATTTGAGAAGAAATTACAAGTGCGTTACGTTCGCACTTCGTACAATTTACCGAAATGAAGGCTTTTCAGCTCTGTTTAGAGGCACGACGCCCACTGTACTAAGAGCAATCGTCGTGAACGTATCTCAATTCGTCAGTTATACGCAAACGAAACAGTTCTTGATTACTCATAGTAAGCGAACTTTGTTATACTACGTACAACGTATAAAAATACTGTAATAACTTTCTAAACAAAAATGTTACTTACTTATATTAATCTTGTGATTTTTTTAGATTATACCAAAGATGATACTTCCTGTCATATCATCAGCAGCCTTAGTTCCTCCTCTATTTCCACCTTCTTTTTACTTCCGATGGATATAGCAAAAACCAGGTAGTACTTTTATTATAGTTTCATTTATTTTTTCAAACGAAAAACTTCTTAGACTGCAGAATATGAACATTGTCGACGGAAAAGCTCAGTATGGGAGTCTTCTGGACGTCTGGATCAAACTGGTGACCCGAGAGGGTGTCTTCTCGCTTTGGAAAGGATTCACACCGTTCCTCGTAAAGAGCTGTCCTCAGGGCATCATTCTGTTCATTCTGTTTGAAAATCAGCTAAAATTGTATAGGACGTGGGTGTCGCGGAAATAAATCAAACTTTTACAATTTTTTATTCTTAAATGTAATATCTTTTATAGCGTTTTCGACTGACCGTTCTAGTGTGCACTCATGTCGTATTATTACATGAAGTTGAAACAAGATGCAAATACTTTGAGTGCAGGTGGATCAAAAACGTTATGATGAAACGGAATTTGTTCTTAAAAGTTGAATGAAATTAAAAGTTTGATGGTATTGCCATCTGTAGTTGAGAATTACAATTGTATTAAATCAGTCATGACCAGCTACTTAACATTCACTGGGACGTGTATGGCCGTTTCAATTCGACTTTTAAACATTTTGACGGGTACTCATGCGGGTACTCCCGTTAGCGCCTCTTGTGAGTTTTTAAGTAATTGCAGTTGTCATTAAGTTACTGCATGGCCAGCTACATTAACATTCACTGACGTGTATGTATGGCCGTTTCAATTCGACTTTTAAAAATTTTGACGGGTACTCCCCTCAGCGCCTCTTGTGAGTTTTTAAGTAATTGCAGTTGTCATTACGTTACTATGAGTAGTTTTGTAGTATCTTTAATAGGGAGCGCTGAGGGGAGTACTCCACGGCATGCTTTCTCGGAACCGAATTTTAAGCGAATTGAAACGGCCATACATACACGTCAGTGAATGTTAATGGAGCCGGCCATGGTTACTGTTAGTAGTTTTGTAGTATCTTTAATAGGGAGCGCTGAGGAGAGTACTCCACGGCCTGCTTTCTCGGAACCGAATTTTAGGCGAATTGAAACGGCCATATACGTTGTTTACAAATTAAAAAACCACCACCTGCTGCATTATGTTGGTATAAAACATAAATCGCCTATTAAACATTATCAAAATAGCAAGGTTGGCAAGGTATTTGAAGTTTCATGTCAAAGCAATTTGTCAAATCAATTTTATTATTATATTGTTTACATTTATATTCATTTTAACAAGCCATTTCAATGCCTCGAAAGCAGAAAAATATTTTAAATGCCAAAATGAAAGAAGCACTTGTCAAATGTTACCAAATTTCTAACTAGGACAATGTTGCCGGTTGTATTTTTCACAAGGCAACATCGCCAGTGGTCTTTTAATTTGTGAACAGAGAATACATACACGTCAGTGAATGTTAATGTAGCTGGCCATGAATCAGTATCGCTACTGTTAGTTGGGTTGCATACCGTAAAGTTTAAAAAATGGGAATTTTGTAAAAAATAGAAAATGATCGTTTCTCATTTACTTATAACGTTTCGATTCACTGCTTCGAAGCGTTCTTCGAGAATTCTGCTCATCTTTAACGTTATGTTATGATTAATTTTAGAAGATGGAGGCACTTTGAGAATGCTCTAGCTAGATACTAGGCATAGGTCTAGAGCAGTGAATCGAAAACACTATTTAATCTACATACTCTTCGTAAATTAATATAATAACAGAATCCATTTTTTTTAATATATGTATTTACACGAGCGTCTCGCCGCAGTAACTTTTCATGGCTCTGCCTAACAGATAGGCAACCCCCAGAAACCTTGTTCTTGTGAACGTAGCCGGCAGCACAACCTTAAATTTCTGCTAATTGTAGGTTTCCTTGTAGGAAGGTACTCAGCTGTTCTGGTAATTTTTAAAACAGGTATAAATCTGTTTTAAATTATAAGTAAACTTTAAACTCTTAACAACCTCTAATTGCTGTTATTGATTGTTTTTCAAGCAAACGTTTATGGAAAAACTGAGTACCCTATAATTAGCAGCAATTTAAGGTTAAGCCATGAAAAGTTACTGCAGCGAGACGTTCGTCTTTGAAAAAGTCATAGGCTTAATCCTATACACTCGTGATATCACAGTTGCCTACCTACTAGGGGGAGCCATGAAATCGTACTGCGGCGAGACCTTTGATTATATAAACTACGTGGATAGCGCGTTGGCTAAAAAAAAAGGCAGATATAGAAGTATTCTTGAGTAGTGATGCCGATTCTTGCATCGATTAGCTGAGAATCGATTATTCCCAGAATTTTGTATCTATTATTAATCGTATTTTTAAAACTTAGATTTAAATCGCAATCGATTCTAAATGCCGATAATCGGAAGATTCGATTCTTTTTTTTAAGACACTCACAAACTTGTAAAAGTGTTCTTTTTAACTTCTTGTATTTCAGTTGTCTATAGAAAAGTGTATTTGATTTGGACGTGAAGGTGAAGCCTCGCATTGTGTAACCTCGCGACTTGGGTGAACCCATCCTTGTCTGATACACACCAAGCCTGGGACACTATTCTAATATTTGATCCACCATTAACGCACGAAACCGATAAAGATGAGTATACTTACAAGTACAACAGTTTCATATACACACTAAATATCTCTTAAACTTCATATCGAATAGGTACGTAAGCTATCTAAAAAATTAGCATCGATTTTCAGGAATCGATTTATTTGAGAGGCGATTAATCGAAAGTTGAGAATCGGAGACTGAAAAAAATCGATTTTTCAGAATCGATCTTCTCTGTCCAGTTACGGCATCACTATTCTTGAGCGTTATGCGCATGCGCGAAATTGAAAATTGGTCAATTCGTGCACGCACTAACTGACGCCGGATTAGTCCTGCGCAATGAGGTTTTATGTACTTCTAATACTGTCTCACTCTCACTTACACATTCCACACTTCTATCATTGTCTAACAATTTGGAACATCCAGATGTACTCCTCTTACGCTATCCACGTTAGTCTATATTGGTGTTTGCAGCTAAGCGTTCGCCACCTGGTGTCAACTAAACAAATCCTTGTATGCTACACCATGGCCAGCAACATTAACATTCACTGACGTGTATGTATGGCCGTGTCAATTCGCCTAAAATTCGGTTCCGGAAAGCATGCCATGGAGTACTCCACTCAGCGCTCCCTATTAAAGATACTACAGAACTACTGATAGTAACGTAATGGCAACTGCAATTACTTAAAAAGAGGCGCTGAGTGGAGTACCCGTCAAATTTTTAAAAGTCAAATTGAAACGGCCATACATACACGTCAGTGAATGTTAATGGAGTTGGCCATGGCTACACAACAAATCGTGTTTTGACGTCGATCCTGAGTGTATGATGTATCAGGATTGTGTTATATGTGACATTCACATTAAATCAACTTGTGTATTTGTATTAGTACGCACTTAACACGTGCATTACAAAAATTCCGTGTAGCTTACAGAGGTTCAGATTTATCCACGGTAGCGCTGCGATCTTAAAATCAAACGCCTAGAATCAAAGGGCGAGACGCTCGTTATATTTGCTTGAATATGCAACCAGAATTACACATGCACGACATTGAGATGAATAAAACGAAGCATATGCTTTTACTTCAAATTTTTCAATGAAAACTATAAATATTTGAAGAAAATGAAATTCTAAGTAATTCTGCCTGTAACATAGTAAAGATTTTAATAAAAGGAATTGTAACGTGTGTTCATTTGAATTTGTGGTTTGTGATCGTTGGAACCATTGGGCACATTTCAGAATTAACCAGGGGGGCGATTCTTGAAACCGTACGTTTCCGAACACATACGTTTAGAAACAAATGGCTCACAAACAAATGGTGTGCGTTAAGTGTATTCCTGAACTGTAGAAACAAGCCTTTGTTCTACGTTCGTACGGAACAAATGATTTCGCGTTTAGAACACAGCCATCGACACACGCTCACGGATGCACATGCGTTTTGTATAGTATGGCTACAACTATGGCACACTATGCACGCTGTATGTATGTGATTTGATGAAGAAATGTTTGTTTTTCGAATAACGAAGACTAAATTTAATTTTTTTCAAATTAATAAATTTAATTTTAATGCAGGTATAGTGCAATATAATCAACAGAAATATCTAATAGAAATAAAACTTTTCGATAGTACATAATTAATAATTCTTAAAAGTGTAATAAAATAATACAATTACTTAATAAATAAAGTTTGTATTTTATTTATTTACTTTATTATTTATTATTTATTTTATTTAGTTTAGACATGTGTTTAATCTGCACTGTGATATCAGAGGATCTTGTATATACTTACTTATTATTCTGTGATTTCACAAATAAAAATTTAAATTTATAATAAAGTTGTTTTAAAAATATTTATAATGATAGATCACAAACAATTACAACGAATTTTCATTTTTTTCACAAATGTTAGGCAATTATGTATATTGCAAATGTCTAATTTGCACGATTTCTTGTTTTTGTTACATAAAAAAATTTAACAAATAATAATTATATTACAATTTCTTGCTGAATTACGAATTAAATTACAACACAACCTGAAACTGATGCTACGAACATCCCGAACGTATGGTACGAAGCACTTGTTGTCAACCGTTTGTTTGGGACCGTACAGAATTTTCTAACGGCCGTTCAAGAATACCAAATCTGTGATTGTGTATGTTTGTGACGTCACAAACGTATATGTTTCGGAAACGTGTAGTTCAAGAATTGCGCTCCAGTTACTCCACCGGTAGACATTTTAAAAATTTTAAATCCACTGTAAAGCTATAATAAGTTATTATAGCTATAATAAGTATATAATAATAATATAGTTATAATAAGTTAATAACTTTTTACAGCCAAAATAACTTATTATAGCTTTACAGTGGATTTTAGAATTTTAAAATGTCTACCGGTGGAGTAACCGGTTAATTCTGAAATGTGCGCATTGTTTATGTTGGAACTATTAAAGTCATGTCGTGAATTAAATCATACGGTTTACCTTTTAATTGACATTAACCTATAATAATCATATAAATTTAATGGAGTTATTTTCTGTTGCACTGTTCAAATTAAAACCATTTTTAGAAATACATGTTTTAAGGAATACTTCTAGATTAGAAACTTGCCGGTAAATAGATTACTAAATAGTAGAGATTTTTAGTCGTGAAAAGTGCGTGTAGCATATGCTACGAGTGCTACACTGCTACGACATACATAAATGACCGTCAACGCTCATTATGAGCACGTTATGATTTGCAATTGAAATTTTTCCACGTATTTAAGCTTTCAAATAAATTCTAACAGAAGTAAAAAAAGCATTTACTTCGTTTTATTCATTTGGCTCAATAGATTCGATTGTGTAGTACAGAGTCCTCAGAAGTGATTGAATTCCATGTGACCAAGTTGAGTCTGATGTAACAGAATTAACAGTAGTCGGTAGCTCTGATCACTTTCTGTTGAAATTTCAGACAACTTCTAGTGAATCCAGACATGTCAAAATTTAGAGATATCATGACCAGTTTAGTGACAAGTATTCGCGTCTTTGAACGAAAGAGTCGCCGCGCGGCGGAATTAGTGGAACCTGAAAACTGGTGATGAAAATACACGTTTGTTTGACAGTTGTTGGTGCAAGCTGCTAAGGGAGTCAAATCAGAGAAAAAAGTGTTTTATTTACGCTTATGGCTTCGTATAAATTGTAATATGTTCGGTACCGCAGTGTAAAAATCGCAAAAAACTATGTATCCCTACCTTTTTAGCACAAAAGTGGCGAAGAAATGGTCTTAGAAGTGGTCATATATATAGCGGCATCTACCGAAGATAAAAAACGC
This sequence comes from Dorcus hopei, assembly GCA_033060865.1. NCBI lineage: Eukaryota > Metazoa > Arthropoda > Insecta > Coleoptera > Lucanidae > Dorcus > Dorcus hopei. Next base: position 16,003,379 of record CM065421.1, on the reverse strand, counting down.
CAATACATACCGACATACCTTTCAAAAAAATGTAACCTGTTTATTTATAAACTGACATAGCGTCAAATAATTCTAACCCATTTCTAATAAAGTTATTTGAAAATATTGAAAAAATAGGGGCATTCAACAAACAAATCGATTGATTACAATCAGATTGAATCGATTCATGAAAACACAGAACGGTGGCGTGTCCGATATAACCCTACTTTCTACAATACATATTTGGTATTTAACTACTCAACAATAGCAATATCATAATATTAGCAGTGCGGTTAAGTTATTTTTCTAATAAATATGATACAAACCGCAACGCCATATTTAATCGCAGTTGACTCGCAAAATTTTTACGATGGACAATTTCACGATCGATGTTGAATCTATTCATATGTGTTGAACGCTAAACCGTATTCAATCATACATCGACTGTGTCCGTTGAAAGTCCCTATTGTGCCAGTTTTTTTGACATTTCCTGTTTTTATTGATTTCATTTGTAACGTTGATTTTGGCAATTTGCAGGCAAAAGAAAACTAAAAAAAAATATAGATGGCAATTGACTTCCTCCTTTTTGGAGTTTTCTTTTCTATCATCAACCGAATTTTATTTTCTTAAAAAGAAAATCGAAATTCGATTGGAATTCGAACATCTGTGATCGGTTCTAAATTTCTAATACATGTTTTGATGCAAAAGTGAAAACGATAGGTTTTGTTATACCACAGTCGACCATTTATTTCTTGCGTTTATTACAATCGATCGTCTTTCGTTTTGATCTTGACAAAAAAAAACTGTCAACTCGCCTTATCTTTGGTGATTTAAGGGTCTTTTATCGTCAATTCTTTATATGCTTTAAATAAAATTCTTAAATATTTAATATATTCAATAAGTGAAATCACAGTTTGATTTTTTCAGCACTTGTTTCTAGTAAATTATTGTCTGCTTCTAGTGATTATGTTAAATGTTCAGACTTCTTGTGAAAGTCTATTGGTAACACTGCAGTAGCGGCATATAGATTTACAGGAATAAATGAAGATCCTGTACATACATAAAACACATTTTTATATTTTAATTTCCAATTTATAAAAAAGGGAAAGTTCAATGAGTTTGTCATTACGAAACTTGTTGATATTCTCTTCACGTTAGAAAAAGTTCAATTTATTTTAGACTACCTTTATACATATTATTCATCAAACAATTGCACTTGTTAACTAACTTTGCAAATCTTTCTGTGCTTAAGTAAGGCAGAGAGCTTCTCGCAGTCTCTTTTACACCTGGTACATTTATACCCGTCATGTTTTTTCATGTGAACAGTGAGATTCGTCTTCCATTTATAAGTCTTGTTGCATATACCACATTTAAAGGGTGCCTCACTACTGTGGACCTTCCTATGATCTTTCAGTTTGCTATTAGTTTTATAACCTTTGTTGCAGATGTCGCATATAAAGTCCTTTGCATCCGAGTGAGTTGCTCTGTGCCCTACTAGATTATACTTATCAGAAAAAGATTTTCCACACCCATCAACAGGACAGATATATGGCTTCAAGTTCATGTGAATCTGCAAGTGTCTGTGCAGCTTGCTGGGGACACTGAAGTTTTTTGCACAGTATTTACATCGATACAGGTCAGTGTGAACACGCTTGTGGCAGGTGAGATAACGACTGATTGCAAAAGATTTCTGACAGACATCACAAGAATATGGTCGTTGTTTCGAATGGTTGGCCAGATGAGCATTTAAATTTATTTTGCGCATGAAAGTCTTGCCACAGTGTTGACAAGCAAAACGTTTGTTTCGTTTTTGATCATTTGTTTTCACTTTGTTTCCATTGGCTATGGGGTCCGATCGATTTAAATTCTTTTTGTTTTCAGGACAGATCTGTTTACTGATTTCTGTTGGATGGTCGTAGGGTTCATTATAATTCACTACACCTTGCTCTAACCTCAAATTGATGTAGCTCAATTCATTGTAACTCGTATTATCAACATGTTTGTAGAAATCACTCGAATGGCGCAGTACAGTTTGACTGTGATCATAGCACTGATTGTTTAATACGTTCTGTTTATTTAAATCCGGGGTTGGAACGTAATTGACATTTACATTGAGCGGTGCAGCATTGTAATTCGGGTCAGTCAAGTTTAAACACGCATCATCGTGAATTTCCTGTTGGTTCAAATTCAGCGAACTGTCATAACCAACGGTCATCACATTCACATGTGACATGCTATCCAAGTTTGTTTTTGTGTTGACTATCACCCCACTCATCTGACATTCCTCGAAGTCATTTGTTTGTTTCTCAAGCCAAATTCCCTGATGCGAAGAATAAATCATCGTCTCAAACTTGTTGTTTGAAGCATGGCACAGTTCTATGAATTCATAAAATTGGTTCAGTTTCATGTAACAACAATTGCATATTTCTTTCGGTTTGTAATCATCTCTGCAAACCTGCAAGGCACAAATCAGCGTTGCGATGAGGAAATCAATTAAAACTTCGCTTACCGCAAAGGAGAAACACTTTTTCATTTTGATTTCGATGTTATGCCCGCAGTTCTTATCGAAAATCGGATAACAAATGTCGCCTATCTGGGCGCATATGCGGCAGAGATGGCGGGTCCAAACCATTTCTTGTTTGATGTGTTGTTGCTTTTGATTTGAATTTCAAACATAACCTCAATAAATTAAATAAATAATCAACGCCAACAACGGTTTAGGCAACTACCAATCTACTAAAAAGAAAATTCAAAACTGTTGCCAATTGCCTGTCACCAATTTAAGTGATTTATCAATAGGCGGGTAGCAAACGGCGTCACGAGCGCCACTAGCTGTAAGTTTATGTAGGAAAAGGCAGGGAAAACGGTCGTATCAGGGTTGGCAACACTGCTGTCAGCTGACTCTCAGTGTATTCTGTGCTCTCAGTACTATCACCGGAGTTACGAGCACGTTACGAGGACGATCTTTACCTTCCATACTTTAAAACAAATCGAGAAAATACTAGCAAGCACATTCAAATCTTCTTCGAAATGATATAAATGGATATAACGTTTCAACTCGCGTCCTACAATTTATGTCGCAACTTCCACCAGGCGGCGCCACCAGGTAGCTTGCTAGGGGCCTATAGGCGGGTAGCAAACGGCGTCACGAGCGCCACTAGCTGTAAGTTTATGTAGGAAAAGGCAGGGAAAACGGTCGTATCAGGGTTGGCAACACTGCTGTCATCTGACTCTCAGTACTATTACTGGAGTTACGAGGACGATCTTTACCTTCCATACTTTAAAACAAATCGAGAAAATACTAGCCAGCACATTCAAATCTTCTTCGAAATGATATAAATGGATATAACGTTTCAAGTCGCATCCTACAATTTATGTCGCAATCTTCACCAGGCGGCGCCACCAGGTAGCTTGCTAGGGGCCTATAGGTCTGTTCCATTTGACAGAATTTCAAGTTCTGAACCGTTCAAATCATGCGCAGTATGAAATTTATATTCAATTTTGTGCAATTTTGTATACACCGGTTAGTCTATTTCTTACTTTTCCACCTCGATCCATATATCACTCCAATTTTCGAAAAGGCCTAATGCCTGTTTTACACAGTCAAAGAAATCGATGGATTTTGCGACCTTGAATTTATTCATGCGTGCAATCATAAAATCGCTGACAATAAATCTATGAATAAATTGCCAAATTAGAACCAGCCCTAATTTTTCATGGATTTATTTGAAATTTTCGTTTCATGGTTCTAATTTGGCAATTTATTCATAGATTTATTGTCGTCGATTTTGTTTGCACGCATGAATAAATTCAAGGTCACAAAATCCATCGATTTCTTTAAGCAAGCCATTCACGATCCGGCATGGCAGTCCGCACCGCAGGACAAAAGTAGCTCACAAACTATCCTGCAAGCTGTCCAGCGCCAGTACTTTTTTCACATTGGAAAAATGACAAACCTACGTGCTCTTCCTAAAAAGAAGAAAATAGCTATTTTGCTATGTTTCTTACTGTTATTGCAGAAAAATCAAAAGACAATATGAGAGAAGAAATTATTAAAGTTACGTAATTTGCTGTAATTTGGAGATTTAACATCCCACAAACACCTTTTTTCTTTATACATATCTATAAATTCGATTGTGCCCGCGTTATCCATCTTCAATAATTTGGCGGGTGACAATCTAACACCACTAAAATCACTAACTGCACACGCAACGGCAGGACGCCGCGCCATTCACACTGCTGCGCAGCAGACTGCAGCCGGTAGGCGGAGCTTGCCGGTCTGAGCAGGACGCATCGAGCATCCTGCGTTGTGTTGCCGGACGCAATGCAGTCTGTTGCAGCATTCACTATCCGATGTCATTCGGCGGACAGCAAGGCGGACTGCCATGCAGGATCGTGAATGGCCGGCTTTAGGCGTTTACGAAAATTAACCCGGTGGATACACCGTAGGGTAAATGGTACAGTAATTGGCCAGTAGACAGTGATTGGCCATTTGTTTTATTTCATGTGTCTCTTTCTCCTCAGCGTCCCGAAATACAATTATTTATTTATGACCTCTTGTGCAAGAAATTGTCTGTCATGCCAACTATTGTAATACTCTTGGAAAATTACTGTAAAAGGTGGCTAATAACTATACAATTTTGCGTTCTGTTACATATTATTTTTTTCTCATTTATCCTTAAGTTTTAAAATAGCCATTGGGGTAAGGAAAAATTCAGCAATAAGAGATGGAATCACAGGTGGCATTCATTTAAGTTTCTTGACATATTCAACAGAATTACCAATTTTTAAATGTCTTCGTATTCTTAAGTGGCCAATAGCTGTACCGTTTACCCTACTCTATCTTTCTCATTCTTCCATGCACTAAGTCTCTTAATGTTCTCTCTCACACTTCTAACGCGGTTATCAACAGGGTGAATTTTCGTAAACGCCTTTTGACTGTGCAAAACAGGCATAAGAAGTGCAATGACGTACTCTTCACTTAAGCTAAGACATGCCGTCCAGATTTCAAGACAAGAGTCGATAAAAACATTTAGAAAAATCACTCGGTAGTATTATATCACAGTACAAAGAATACAGTAGCGCAACTCTCTCGTCGCAACTTTAATCTCTCCTGGATTGTCATTAACCTCGAGTAGATTAAAGGGGATGTGTTGAATTGTTTGTTTTGCTTTAAGTGTGAGCGATTTTGTTTTAAATTGTAAACTCACACATGCTCACACACCAGGGCCGGATTGTAGTGTTTAGTGGACGTGGTAAAAAAAATAACAAGGCATAAATAATGTATATTAACATAATTATAAAGATCCATTCGGCACCAGAGCCGTGAATGAATGAGCTTTGTATCCCGAGATTGGCCGCGTTCAGGTAACTGCAGCAGCTGAGTTGCTTACTAAGCAATCGTTTGTGATTGGCTATTACTTTAATTTGAACCAATCACAAACGATTGCTTAGTCAGCAACTCAGCTGCTGCAGTTCCTTGAACGCGGCCATTGTGACTCAGACCATGCGCGGGATGTTATGCGCGAACTTAATTTTTCATGAAAGTTGCGCTGTTGTGTAATCTTTATGCTGTGGTATCAAAAGGTCTGTTCGATAGTTTTGCACTTTCTACACTTTTAACACCTTTACTCTATTTTTCTCATTCCTACTTATGTTATGTCATATACATCGCACTCCCTTAGAAGCAGTTGGTGCAAAAAGCGTAGAAAAGTGCAGTGTTATCGAACAGACCTAAGGAATACCTGTGATACTAATCTACACAAAAGCAGGAATCGGGACAGAAAGTTCCTCGATCTTTCGCACAACCTGCCGACGACCTTGGCTACAACCTGCCGACGACTTTGGCTATTTAAATCACAAATCAGTAGCGCAGTGGAGATGCGTGCCTGATTTGAAAGTATTTAGTGATGTGGTGGAAATGGTATTATAATCTGTTATCCATTCATTCACCATTTCGTCACCTTACTTTCAAAACCTTCTAAGTCCATTTTCTTCAAAAAATTAAGTCCTTTACAACTTTGGATTCAATAAAGCATAACATTAGTTTTAAATGAACAAGACGCACAAACTTTTGCAGACATGTGCGATTTTATAACACGCGAAAATAAGAAGTTTATTCATTTCAAAGTTTTTAAAACCTCATGTTTGTAAAAATGTACTTGGGAGGTTTTGAAAGTAAGGTGACGATTTATTATCGGAGTGTGCCGTGATTTTAAACTATGTAATTAATAGCCAGTAGTAGCTCTATTTTGTTTAGTGTCTAGCTTTCAACGAAATACGGAATTGGCAACAATGTGCTCTGAAGCAGTCAGTCAAAAACACTGAAATGTAGCGTTTTCGATTGACCACTTTAGAGCACTCTCATAGCCGTATGCACAAACAAATATCAAGGTGGACTTGATACCACATAGACAAATGTGTGTCTATGTGATACCATCTTGATACTTAAAGCTAACTTCATATCAAACTGTTCGCCGTATAATTACATTGTTCAAAGTAAAGGTTTACTTTGGCTTAAGTCTAAAGATTTGTCTGTGCATACGGCCATTAGTCTCAGAGTATTGTCATCTTATTTTAACCTCACGTAATAATAAGGGTTGGAGATACTGAGAGTGCTCTAGAGCAGTCATTCGAAAACGCTATTGGTGATTTCTTGTCTAGTTTCGTGAATGGATAATAGCTACTATGTAAATTAATAATAATAACAACATTGAATTAAAATAATTTTCACGGATTCTGGTATATTTATTTTATATTTACTTAGTCACACTCATTCAATATCTTGTAAATGACTTATTCAAGGGAAGCTGCCTACGTCTGATATCAGAAACCTAAAACTGGCCGCTCTCTGATAATAAAATAAAATAATTATAAAATTTTGACTATCATAGTGATAGTATTTTTTTAGTAATCAATTTTAAAATTAAATCATTCCATTACGATTTGCTGGTAAAGAATCTAACACTGTTGGTTATTTTTTTTTAGAGTTACATAAATTTCGAACATCTAGTACATTGATCGGCTACAGTCGCAGAAAGCAGTACCAAAATGTAACTCATGTTTATAGAGTCTAAATTTTGAAATTTATCTATAAAATTCATTTTCAAAATAGCAGGTTAATGTTTAATGAATGGGAACTTTTCTTTGTTTTAAATTTCACTTTTGCTCTGCAAGATTTTTGAATACCAATGAATCACTTCTAAAAATTTATTTTAATCACACATCCTCTTCATAATAATAAAGATTACTGTTTGATTTTAAATGTTAAATAAATGAGAAGAAAGTTTATTTAAATTTGCATTGAAAACACAAAGTTTAAGAGATTACTTTTAAATAAAAATACTAGTATTTCCAATATCTAGTTCTCCTTCAATTTTTTTATCAACTTCATTGAAATATTAGTTTAATAAAAAAAAACTTATCATAATGCCAGCTTAATTGGTACTATTAAAATAATCTTACCTTATTAATTTTGTGTGTTTACTAATTCGACGAAAATTTAAAAACACAACAAGTATTCCAAATAATGTTTCATAATCAATAAAAGACATATATTACAGGTAAATTTAAATAACAATGAATTAATAACATTTAAACAAAACTAATCGGGAGAATGTGGCGCTTCAGTACTAAAGTACGGAGCTGATGACTTGACTAGCAAAGTGTGGCAAACGTCACAAACTTTGGATGGTCTCTGATTTGGACCGCTCAAGACTGTATGCGCCAAACATCCGATACAAAAGATCTGTCCACAGTGCCGACAATGTTGCTTACGTTTTGTCACTGAGAAAGTGGACCGACATGATGGACATTCCTCTACATCTTCATCATGTTGCCATCTGACTTGAGTGTCTGATGCACGAATTTTTTCTAGCTGGACCTATAACACGTAAAATAATATTTCAAAAAAAAAAAAACATGCAAATCTAAACTAATTAAATATTATTAAACCTGTAAGCTTTGAGATAACCGAACAAAGTCCTTCTGCACAGTCTCACTAGTGTCTAGTTCTTGTTGTAATGAAGCTACCCTGGTTTTTAACTCACTATTTTGATCTTCTAAATGTTTCTATAGATACAGTATGGATAAATTAAGAACAATAATACAGAATCAATTAATTTACCTTAATCAAATTTGCTTCGCTCCATTCATTTTGAGCTTTGGATAAACTTTCTTCCAATCTTTTAATATTGACGTCAAGTCGTTCCAATTTTTTTACAAGAGATTCTTTCTCCTTTTCTAATTGGTATTTCTGCGTTCTGTAAAATATTTTTTATTTTTATTAAAATGATGAACTTGCTAAACATAAATCATTACAAACTACCTACTAAATGACTTACTTTAACATTTCTATTTCAGAAACCAAATTATTCTCTAAACTTTCTTTCATTTGTTGATCGTTCATTATTTGATCCTTCAGTAACATTATATCGGACCTCAAACTATTCGCTTTTTCTTCGGCAGCTTCTTTTCCAATTTTGGCAATTATTAATTCTTGGTGTGATTTCAAGACAAGCTCATGCAATTCCTGAAAGTTAAATAATTTTGTAAGATGACTAAAGAATTTATCATTAATTTAGACTTACTTCTACTGTATTTGGTAAATTAATGATTTCACTCTGCAGTTGTTGGGAGTGCAAGCTGTACTTTCCAACTAGGTTATCATTTTCTTTCTGTATTCTGAGTAAAAATAATTACAATTAAAAAAAAAAGGCAAATGCTTTTAGCTTACTTTTCAATTTCTTGTTGTACTTTCTCCCGTTCATTTTTTAACACAGCCAGACTCTGCTTGACCTCATTGCAATTCTGTCTAAATATTTGTTGCATCTCTTTCAAATCAAGCTCAGCGCATTCAGTTCGTCTCGTTAACTCAGCGACCTAGCGAAAACAAAAACACTGAAATGATCGACTTATTGTTTACACTCACTTGTTGTTTGTGCTCTTCCTTCTTTTCATTCCATTTTTCTTCCATATCTTTTCTAAATCCGATCTCTTTCAGCAGATCCTCGCGGTGTCTTTCAGCAGCTTTTTCTAACGCTACGATTTTCGCTTGCAAATCGGTTGTCCTTTGCTGTTCTTTCACCAATTGTGCTTCATAATTACTACACATATCGCAAGTCGTTTGTTTAGCTGCATCAAAAGAAGTGTTTGTTGCCATCGACTGAAACGATTGTTTGTTTTCCGTCTTGGAATTTTGTTGACTTGTTGAGGATGGGTCAGCTAAATTTTTGGCCATTTGTGCCTGTAATTTTTTTAATAAAAACGTGAACTTTGAAAAAAAAATCTATACCTCTTGCTCTAGAAGATGCCCACACTGAAGACATTTTTGTAATTGCTCGTCTGTAGCTCTCAGTTTAGTCTTTAAAGCTTTGATTTCTTCTTCCAAAGGGGCCAGTAGTGATTTTAATAATTCCACATCTTCTTGAGCCTATAATATAAAATGAGTGCATAATATTCGGCAGCTTTTCGCATTTTTTAAATTACTTTATTCATGCTATCATCGCTTTCCTGTGATGTAAACGCATCTGCCCCCAGTTTCTTAACTAATTTCTTGGTTACTGCACTTAACATAACACTGGGTGCTAAGCTTGATTGTTCCTAGAAAGAATTACTTTTAGTTTTTTGTTAATTCACAAAAATTTCACCGAGTATTTAATATAATACGTTAAGATTAAGACAGAAACAATTTAGATTTGTTTGGAAAAATAAAATGCATTTCTTGAATCTTAATTGCAGATGGATCAGTTCTCCGGCATGAAATGTAATCGGAGTATTTCCTGTGCAATATCTTGAATATTTGTGATAACAACCGAGTAACGTTACTCTTATCAAAGTAACATTTTTAAACAGCTATATGTTGAAAATTAAAAATATAAATGTCACGAAAGAAAACTGACTGTAATAAGAACTGCGAAAGTTAAAACTGATTCTTTTATCATAACAATAAATTTGAGTTGAATTGTAATAATCTTAAAAGTGATAACTAGGCATAATTAAAATAATAAAAAGAATAACACAATAAGTTTGTGTATTTTTAAATATAATATTACTTCAAATGTAAACTTAATACCTTAACAAAATTGATAAACGATGCCATGATATAACTATTTGGCTGTAATAATTAAGTTAACTTGTTTGTGGCATAAACCAAACTAAAACACGACTTATGACCCACTTATAACAATTACTTATGTATCTCTTCCATATCACTTGCACACGTTCAGCATTTTATCAGACGTGTGGTACCGTAAGAAGTTATTGTAGAACGAAACGTAACATGTAAATGAAATATTATTTAAGGATTGTTCAGTTCGAGCTGCGAAATAGATGACAACAGTACTGTAAATGACGTCCTTGCAAGTGAATATCTATGCAACAAAAAAAAAAGAATGTGTGAATTGCTATGATTTCTTTTCGTGAGGAAACAGGATATGAGTTTGGTGGAAGAGGTGGTTATGTACTTACATAAATGTAGATGAATTCGTGTAGCGTCAAAAAAAAAGACATTTATTGCAACTTAACTAAAGGTTAAAAGCCAGCACCAGCATTTATTTTCTGTTTGGCATAGCACTGATAGAATTTTATTACCAGAGACAGAGACTACATTCATATTTAATATTATAGAATGTTCAGTGAGGGAAATATAAAAGCTGCTGTCCTAGCATTCGGGTTAGTTTGTTATTGTTGAAGTTTATTTTTGTTATAGAATGGAACAAATATTGGAAGACTTGGAAACAAACCCAGCCTTATACCGGGTGTTTCAGTGAAGATGCACCAAACTCGGTATGTTGGTAGATATCGTGAAAAGAAATAAAAGTTTCCTATAATATTTTTTTTTTAAATGAATAAGTTTTGAGATAATCGAAGGGAAAGGAGAATCGTATATTTTTAAAACGTACAATAGATGAGAGCGGCCCGAATTCTTAACCTGCCTTAACGTTCGTGTAATTGCTTTATTACCCCCATAAACTGTCGCGTCTCAGATGCTATGATGAAACACATTTAGTCCGTTCTGATTCGCGTTGTAGTAAAGAGTAGGTTATTAATCGGTGTACTTTTCATTTTTTTAAGTTTATTAGTGTATGTGTTGGTGCGTTGCGATGGGCGATTTTACGTTTCAAGAGTACGCGGATATGCATTTGTTATACGGGGAATGTCGGGGAAACGCGCAATTGGCATCACATCTGTACGCGGAACTGTTTCCTAATCGTGAACGACATCCGCATTATCTAATGTTTGTCAGGGTAGCTCAGCGACTACGCGACACAGGCTCTTTTTTACCTGAACAAGGAGTAAGGAACAAATTTGATGTAATTACGGTTTGCATAAATGTTAGTGCGATGAAAACGCACGCTAAATGCACATTCTTTCAAAGTGTTCATCTTTAACACGAATTGCGGTCAAGGGCAGAGTTAAAAGCCTCTCATAAATTTTTTCGTTTACGATAGATATTTATTGTCTTCTTGCAGCCGCGTGCCATTCATAAAACAATTTAAATTGCTCGTCTTGTTTCACGGCCGCAGAAATTTAAATCGCTACGGTATTCATGAAAACATTCACTCAAAATAATGTAAATTTCAAGTTGCTCCGATTACAAAATTGTATTAAAATATTTTGTTTGAAATAATGTCAAAAACGTTTCCCCGAAGTTTGGTGCATCATTACTGAAACACCCTGTACAACGAGAACAATAAACCACAGTAACAAAAATAGCTTCCATCATGAACTGAGCACATCATTTCATTTGCCATAATATTTTCAAGAAATAATATGTGATCAAATAAGTTTTAGATTAAAATAAGCATCTACATGTATTAAATTTATGTATTGGTATCTGATGAACTTTCGAATCAAACATTATTATCTAATGTCCAATTTTTCTTGCATTTTCAGGTGTACATATAAGTGCGGAGTGCCACCAAAGGGGTCACCAATAGATATTTAAATAAACGTTTTTCAAGATAAATTTATGACAGTACTAAGCAAGAACAGATCAATTTCAGGACTTGACCAGTGTCTACAAAGTGTACAAAAGCAGACAACCATCAATGTTAAATCATTAAAGTTCTTGCACAGAATGAAAGAGAATTTATATTGCAAAAAACTTATTCTAAATTTCCCCCAAAAATACACTTGACCGGTTATTGCGTTGTACCCTTTTGAGTTTAATTTTTAGATTAGGTTGCAGATCAATCAAAGTCATGCTTCAGAATTCCACAAATTAGACCTGATTTTTATTTGATCACTTCAAATAAACAATAAACACTCTGTATAAGGTATTGCGGATTACAAAGTACTTTTTTTAGATCTTCAATTTTTTTGTTCATTTATGTATGAGGCGTCAACGACTCAACGGGAGAATTTCTGCCCCTTTTAACATTATTTTTGAATTCAGAAAAGTTTTTACAGGTGTACACAGAACAGTAATTGAGCAACGCATAAGGAGAGTATTTTATTGTAACTAGTTCTTTGTCTATACTACAAAATTACAAATAGGTGTAAGAAACAAATTTTTAATTATTTTTTGGGCAACTTTTATAACTCTTGGAAAATTGTCCCGAATATAATGATCACACTGCGGCGTTTGTCAGAACATTTCAGAGCTGGAGTTTTTATTTCATGCCCACAAGTTAATAAAACAAAATAAAATATTTCCCGACTTCCAAGAAATTGTTTCATGAACTTCGTGATATGTGTTAAAAATTTAATATTACATTAGATCCCGACCTGCTAGTGATGTCATCGTCGCCGTGAATCATATAGTTTATACGTTGATTGAAGAAATATAAAGATACGCAAGGCTTATGCAATATTGCGTTCCCATTTTCACGGGGACACAATGTGACAGGGGGGAAAGACGGGTGTCCCTCTGTTCCCTGCTGTCTACTTTCTAGTGCTGCTATTTGGTATCAACGTACTAAGTGGAAATTAGACGATCTGCGCTTTACATTTATTTCTAAAATAAATCAATGTCAAAATGTTGGGAGGAATATCGGAGTTCATTATTGGAAGGGAAGGAACATTTGGCGTCATTTTATATCTTAAATAGGCAACGCAGCACGTCGAATACTAGTAGGTTCTCGATCCATGTCGGATTCTGTGCTGGATACGAAAAAATACATACGGCAACGACTCTTTTTAAACTCCTTCACTCAACGGTTTATATGATATTTATGATACGGCGGCGGCGGACAGAAGAAGCCTTGCATAATATAGAACTCGAGAAGAGTGCACTATTGATTTCTTTGTGTGTATGAATAACTAATTAAAATGAAGTTATATTTACATGATATAAGAAAATAAAGTTTAATTTTCTAAATCTATTAATACGTGTTCTATTAATAACGATTTTTTAAAATTAAATTAATTTACCTACTCTTTTTTAAAAAGCTATTTACAACGTACACATTTTTGTATAGTAATCTGCTAAATAGTTGTGTATAGGCGTTTGATTTTAAAATCGCAGCGCTACCGTGGATAAATCTGAACCTCTGTAAGCTACACGGAAATTTGTAATGCACGTGTTTAAGTGCGTACTAATACAAATACAAATACACAAGTTGATTTCATGTGAATGTCACATATAACACAATCCTGATGCATCATACACTCAGGATCGACGCCAAAACACGATTTGTTGTGTAGCATACAAGGGTTTGTTTAGTTGACACCAGGTGGCGAACGCTTAGCTGCAAACTCCTATAAATAATTAACTATAATTCTTATTTATAGGTCTCTGTCATGATGACACCTTAATCGATTTACGAGTTATTAACAGGTCGGCGGGCGCTTTATATGCGTAAACAATGTTTTTCTGTGGGTGTAATAAAAACAGTGTGGAATATTATCGGAGAACTCATAACCTTATGTTTTATTTATAAACTTAAATGTGCGCATGAGATAAAACAAGTCCGGCTCTGAAATGTCCTAACGAACGCCGTAGTCTGATAATGATTATAAATTTATTTAGTAAATTCTTAATACTCACAACAAACTATGTTAATTGTCAATATTATGCAACTACTACAACTGAATAGCTTTTAGGGTGCTCTCTAATTGACGTTAGAAGTAAAAAATTGAATGTAAGAAAAACCGAAAATTTATTTTTAAATATACTCAAAATATCTTAAATTTATAAGTTATAAATCTTCTAGGAGAGTCACGCCGATGATTTGTTGAACAGCACTGCATTTTTATTTAAACAATAAGTATCACTTTATTCTTTGTAACTAATTTTTTTTAAAGTTTTATTTTCAAAAATAAGAAAGTTAAAAGGGGGTGGGAGTTCCTGCATCGGCATTCCGTGTCTGTGTATAGTTTTACAGTATGTAATAATTACATTCACACTTTACACATATTATAAGAAGTGATCAAATGAAAAATGAATTAGAGTTGGCGATGCAACTAAACACGCATGTGTGCATTTAGTTGATCGAACGTTCCTTCAGTCACTTTGACGTTTCTACAATGCAAGAAAACAGTTTTACTTTAAAAAATTAATGCAGATGCGTAAAATGACCACTGCCTGCTGCATCAAGACATGTTTGAACTCTATGAACTGTGTCTATGAATAACTGCATGAGTAACATTAAAGGACATTTCCGACGCGTTATTTGTGTTACAATTGATTGACAATTAGTATTAATATGACGTTATCTAAGACATGCATGTAAATTCCAACGCCTACCCTAATTCATTTTTACGCTTGTTACCCTTAGTTACCATATGTAGTGTTACCAACACCTTCAGCAAAGAAAAAAAAAGTCTTGCTTTTTAAGATATGAACTTTAAACTGTTAATATTCACAGTATTTGTTATTCTAATGTTATGAAGGCGTAAGAGACAATAAGTCCTTAAGCAATTATTTCAACAAATACGATTTTGTTCAAAAAGAAAAAAATAAATAAATGAAAGTAACATTAGTAATATGTTTGTTTCTTTTATATAAAAAAAAGTCTGAATCCGTTTACTTTTTACTTTACTTTGTCACGAGGTATTAATTTTTAAGAAAAAGTGGAAAAAGATTGTCCCACATTTCAATCAGAGATACATATTTCAAAAGGTGTTTTAGAATTCTATCCAGGAATATTTAATAACCCCAACTATATTATACTTACTTAAATTACCTCAATTTAATATTTGAAGCGAAATTTTTCTTCAAAATGTGTCTTAGAGTGACAGTATCACTCTGTCACAGCAACTAACTTAGTTAACTGAAGAGTTATACGTTTCATCAAACTATTATGCAAAAATATTGAATACAGTGAAAGTTTCATATGGTAATTTGCTCACTAGTTATAAATAAACCTATGCATAAAAGAACTAAACAGTTATGATAGGTCCAGTCTTTTCATCTTTAGTTAATTCGGTTTGTTCCCATAGTAACAATTATGATCACAATCGTTACTATAGGAATTAATCAGTAGGTAAACTTAATTGGAGATGAAAAGACCGGGCCTAAGAAGTGAATATTTTTATATCAAAAAATGCTGAACTTCAGCATGTGTCCAAAATCTAATTGATTCATGCAATACCTGCACAGTCTGATAAGGTGATTGCTGTATTTCCATTCTAAGTTCTTTATTTTCATTCTCTAAATATTCTATTAACTTATGTAATTTCTGAACTTCCGTATCATAAATGGTCTTCGAACAACTAGATTCCTCAACGGTTTCTAAAAGAAATAAAGTATTAAACGCGGTTTCAAAACATAGCTTTGCAAGTAAATACCGTGTACTAATTGCTGTAAGGTTGCTATTTCTTCAGCGGCCTTGCGCTTTTCCTTTTCATAATTTGATTCTAATTCTAATTTGGCAACACATAGTTGGCTTTTGACATCGTCCAATTCGGCTTTCATACTCTGCATATCTTTCAATAGCTTGGCGTTGTCTTCACTTTTACGATGTAATTCATCTATAAAAAAACAACGTCCTATGTGTCTTAAGTCTGCAATACTTGCCTTCTTTTTGAAGAAATAGTTCCTTCATCTTCGCTCGTTGACTGTCGAATTCTTCGCGGATCTTTTTCTTTTCATTTTCTAACGTCTGTATTCTACTTAAACCTGCAATATAATCAATATAACGTTATTCCTGAATGTTAAGGAAAAAAGTGCATGGTTTTTTACTAGTGTCTTCAGTGTCTGGAGGTAGTTGATCTTGAACTTGATCCATCTTGCTGCTTGGTCAGTGACAAATGGCGCTTGACATAGTCCTGGTGTTTTTAACATTCACATTTACTGATTCAGTACAAAAACATTTAATTACTTTGTGTACTCTGGAGAATAGTCACTTTGATAATTGATAACCTCCATAGATATCAAACTACACAGTTAATAAAAATGAAATCTTCCTAAGAACAATGAACTAAGCGCCATCTCTTAATCAGGAACAAGTATTGGCGGGAAATTTAAATCTTGCACTTTTTGCTATTCTTATTATTTATATTTACAGTTGCGGTTCTTGTCCGATGAAATTTGTATCACAATAGTATATTGTAGACCGAGGCGGTAAAGTGCTTGTTTTCCAGGTCGAGAGAAGATATGGACAGGCGAGGCAAAGCCGAGCCTGGCCACACTTCTCGAGACCTCGAAAACTGCTTTACCGCCATGGTTTACACATTATTTTTTTTCCTACACAACATTATAATTAATTTTGTTAATATCACACAACCGTTTTTTTTTCTCGAAGTAAAAATATTAAAATTGAGTTACTATTAAAGTTATTATAGATGTTTTAAAACACTGTAATGTGGTGTCAGCGTAGCCGAGCGGTTAAGACGGTGGTTTAATACAACAGTCTCTTCGGGGGCATGGGTTCGAATCCCATCGCTGCCGAGTTGATTTTTTTTTCTTGATAATTTTAATCCTTTTTAAAACCAAATACCAGTGGAATTAAATTAAAAAAACGTACGTTTGTTAATTTTTTGATGTCGATGAGAATGCATTCCAGAAATTATTGTCGCGCCACCTAGTGGTAAAGCCTCGTAAATTATTTTCTCGGCTAGGCATTTATGTTCATTTTGCCGGGCTAGCCGTGGAAACGCTTGCTTTCTCCTCTCTGATGAGCCGGTAAAATTGAATTTTCTACTAGTGTAGGAAAAAAAATCTTTTAAGCGGACACTAAATCGCGCACTATACACTTTACGTTTCGCAGTCATTCGACAGCTTCGTCAGAAGTGGTCAGAAGTGAAAAATATGTTGTCAAAATAAACAAGGTTGTCAACGGAAACTGAAAAAGTAACTTGATTTTTTTTTTATATTATATTTATTTTTTAATCTAAAAATAATTTGAACATTACAAATGTTAAAAAATTGACAGATCTATGTTCTATTTAAGGAATTGAGAAAACTACAAAATGTATCGTTTAAATTTGCAAAATCAGTACGTTCATTAATAGAATTCGACGACATTTTTATTTTACACATTTCAATAAAACGTCTTTTGTGTATAGTGCGCGATTTAGTGTCCGCTTAAAAGATTTTGTGATACTTCTTATTATTTATGTATAAATTTTATCACATTTTATTTTGTAACTAATTTTAAGCCAAATAAACTTCTATGTTATTCAAAGTCGCAACATGGCGTCCGATCGCTGGCGCTAGCGGTTATACAGGAATTCTTATTTTGTAGAATCCAATTTAGCAATATCGACAAAAATTTAAGTATTGAAAGACATTTGATATTTCACAATGCAAATTGTTTTAAAATTATCAAGTTTTTGGTGCGTCGGATTTTTATCGTGCCTTCAGGATAATTATCGAGAAGTTGGTAACTCTGATGAAAATTGAATACGTGTCTTTGGCGCGTAATTTTTAAAGTGTATACAAATAAACTAATAATAATAATAACACTATTTATAATAATTCAGAATTAAAAAAAAAAGTGTAACAAAAAAGTAATTACAGAGAATTTAAATCCCCAAATTTTCTTAAAATTTTTAAAGTACAATCAGACATTAAAAGTTTATTTCTAATAAATAAAATTCTCTGATGAAATTCTGTAGTTGTTCAAGTAATAAAATTTACTTGAAAACGCAGCACAATCTAGTGCCAATTTTTATAATTACCTAACGTTTTCTCCAAATCTTGCTACGTGTCACTTCTCTCTGTTGCACCTGCGTTTAAGTCGTATGACGTAGCAGAAAATCTACTGTCTGACTTATCCGCGCTGTCATCCCAAAATTCATCACAAAGGTTTTGTTACCTTCGTTTTGAGGTCACGATTTTCTGCGATGTTTTCGTACCCGTGTGCGACGCTGGACGGGTTGGATTCAAATTTTAATGGGCAATAATCGCTCGAAAAAAAGCGTAGCCGATTCGCATAGCTCTGAGAACGTCCGCAGGCCCAAGCAAGTCAAATTTCAGGAGGTAAGTCCCGATGCGTTTCTAACCTGAATTGTTTGTTTACTGCGTCATCGCGCACCGTTTCCTTGTGTGATGCTTTATCACTTTTTTTCTGCAGATAAACGCAAGCTCGACGAACAGTTTGTTTGGGAAATCCTTTATTAGCTTGGGTAGCCAACAATCAGTTCGTAGTGTATCTAGTGTATCTAGGCCTTGGTCAAGAGTATCTAGGAAGAGGTATAGTGTGTTTTATTAATTCTAATTATTATTGGATGAATTGTTTTTGCCTTGCTCTTTCGATGTAGATATATGAAACAAAAACTATGGAATGTTGCTTTTACTCTTTATATTATGTAGATGAAACGTTGAAATGTTCGATTAAGTAATTTGTTTTCTGTTAAAGACCGTAAGAAACGTGTTAAATGAATTTCAAGACATTTTAAAGTGAAAAAGTATCTGCAGTTAAGATGAGAAATAAGAAATTTTAGAGAATGTAAAGTATCGTACATAATAATAGTTACTTTTTTTTCAATGCTAATGAGATATCAGGCCTTCGGCCTTTTTCACAATGGACGTAAACATTAAAGTTTCATAAGACGTAGTAATTATTTAAAGTTGAGAACGCACACGCATATGTAACTATTCAAGATGTACGAAAACTTTATGTACGTTTATAATTCTTTACATATTTCATAAAACAATGTAAGAAAATTGAAAAGTTTTTAATTTTATGTTTAGTTTATGTGGTGTATGTAGAAATTTAGCCACTATAGAACAGCCCAACCTTAATTGGCAGAACACACTCTTACGTCACTTACTATCTGCAGTAATTCTCCTATAATACTATCCTTTTTAAGAGCTCCTGCGTTGCGAAGTGTATTTCATGCTTTCAAATGAACATAACCAAACCTAAACATTGATATTTGTGTTTGTGGATTTATTGTGTGCAGATTGCAGAACATTTGATTATTTCTTTTATTTTAAGAGCTGTTCTTATCAGAGCGAAACTGCTTAATTCCTTAAGAGTTGTGGTAAGTGACAACACTGTGCTCCATAAGCCCAATAACTCTCAATTATTAAGGTTGGGCCACACTGTAGTTGTCAAATTTGTATTGGCAGCACTAAAAATATTTACATTTACCATTTCCTTCGCAAAATTACAAGTAATAATAATTGAGGCAAAAAATAAGAATTCATTCCATCACTTATTATCAGGGATGGAAAATGTAACCGGAACAGTTCCACGGTTTCCGTGCATCTAAGCGGAAGAGAACCAGTCCAAGGAACCGAATTCACGTTACCTTTCCATCCCTGCTTATTATCCTCTTTAATAATCTTTAAGGTAGGAATATTTTAAAAATATTGCTGCTAGAATGATGAGTATAATCGCTGTCATAAGCAGTGACATATACTGTAATTCATTCATTATCTAGTTACCATTGCAGTATGCCGTGAAAGTCTAGTGAGAATGTGGTACCCATGCATGTAAATAAATTTTGACAATGAATGTCATATCGATTTAGATTTAAAGGTTACTTGGATTTAGGCAATGTTGCGATATTTTCTTTTCATCATGAGGTGTATTTACGTCCAAATTCACATACATAAATTATGAAACGTTTCCCTTTACTTTTAATTTTGGTTTGGTTAGTTTTCAAGTCTGTTTTCTTGATCTATATAATTTTAATTGTCACAATTTGGCGTACGTTAAAATGACATCAAATTAATCTGTCTAATTTTACTATGATAGCCAACCTTCTAACTTAAAATAACGGCCCACTACGATGGTAAATAGATAATGAATGGATTATACGTTTTTTTTCCCTATAATACCTGTCAAATGTTTCTGATGTTGGTACCTGTTACCTGAATGTTAGGACACAGTATACTGATCAATCAGTAGGGACAGCTCGTGTCGGCGCCTTTGATGTTTATACTACCCTTTTCACATTCAATATGGCCGTTATTGGCGGGCCTTCATTTTATTGCTACTAGATGTCACTGGTTCAAAAAGTGGCACGAATAAAAAAGGTTGCAAGTAAATCATAGAATGCGATGTTGTTTTACTCAATTTCAGGCTTTCTACACAACTCACAGTATAAGTAATTGCCCAGTAACGTCACTTAAACGTCAGCGTAAAAACATCCGCCATACTGTTTGATGTCTATATGGAAGTGTAATGTAAGTATATAATTTGCAAATCGGTAGGTATCAAACAAAATGGCAAATGTGACAGTTATACTCGAGTGACGCTACTGTATAGATACTGTGCTACAATAGTTGTCAAATTTGTATTCGCGACCTAATTGTCAATGCGAGAGGTCGCTGTTTATTGTAACATGGCCGATAAAAAGGTTAACAATAGGCCTGTTTGTTATCCTGAACTGGTATACACCAGTGCATACTTTTTCACAAAATACGCTTTAATGCAACCTTAAATGTTTGTGTGGTATGTCAGTATGGATGTGTATGATTTGTATTGACACATTATCAAAGAATTTAGGCTTCATTAAGACATATTTCGTAAAAAAAGTGTGCACTAGTGTACACCAGTGCAGGATAACAAACAGACCTACTACTGCAACTGCGTTAAATATGAAAGTTTGATTTGTGCATGTTCTCAACGGATTGATTTAATAAACCAATCCGTCATGGTATCAATATTGACCACCAGAGGTCACCTACTTTGTTTGATTTCGCGAAAACCATTTCCTTCGCAAAATCACAAGTAATAATAATTGAGACAGAAAATAAGAATTCGCTTATAATTCTCTTTAATAATCTTTAAGGTTGGAATATTTTAAAAATATAACTGCTAGAACGATGAGTACAATTGCTGTCATAAGCAGTGACATATACTACGTCTTTTTCTATTATACCTGTCAAATGTTTCTGATGTTGGTACTTGTTACCTGAATGTTAGGAAATTGCAAACATTTCTGTTCTATATTTAGGGATAAAAGCAGACTTTCAACAGAAACCCTAGAATTTTGACACTGACAGGTATTATAGAAAAAAAAATCAAAGTAAAGTATATTCACTTTTGTAATGAGTAACTAAAGTTACACGATTTAGTAACTTTTACCGTTGAAACCTGACTTCTTTTAGTTCCCGTATTATGTAAATGGGACTTTTATTTTTAGGTTATGTTGGTTTCAATTTTGTGCTGTTATTTTGGATATTTGGCTACCTTCTCCATGCTTTCCAACATTTTATTGAATGCATTATATCTAAATGTGGTTCTTTGTTTGTTTCGTAATGAATTTCCGGATCATTTTTGAAAATTGAATTTTGCAACTGACAACTAAATTGTGATAAACGATAATTTTAAACTTTAAATGCAATAACAGTCGTTTTTGAAAGACAACATAAGAACAAAAAATCACAATTAGTTACTCATTACAAAAGTGAATGGAGTTTATAAAAAGTGAGCAAATAAAAATCAGATTAGAGTAGGCAGTGTAATGTCTGTGATTAACTGCATTAATTAGTGTAACACATTAGCTAGGCATATCACCAGCATTCATTCATGCCATTCTTTTCTTCGACAATCTTTCCCTTCAAGAAATTGAAACGAAACAAATCCTGTTCTAACCCACTAACACAAACTGAATCTTGGAAATAGTGGAGGTTAAACAAGTCTACACGAAACTAAGTTTTTATCGTGACGGTCAGGAACATTGGAACATCCCTAACATGATTCTCGAAGGAAGTAAGAATGTTGGCTAGTCATCTCGTACTTCACTAACACACGTTCTTTCCTTCACGATTGCACTTTCCGGCGGGAATGAATGCTCGTGTATGGTTAGCTATTCATGGACTGTCAAATTTATTGACTTTTTATTTCATCACGGTAATAAATTTTCTTTGCACCGCCTACTCTGATCTGATTTTTATTTGTTCACTTATTATAAAATTGTTAATGCTACGTTTATTCTGAATGGATTGACAAATATATTAAATATTTACGTTTATGTATTATTTACAGTGTTTATAGTTTATATACTCCTTATGCTTATGTCCATTGTGAATATTGTAATTTAAATAGGTATGTCAGAAAAAGATCATTAATATTGATATCTGTAACTTACTTATTATTTACATATTTATTAAAAGCGGATCTTTCTGTTAAATTGTGAATAAATAAAATGTTTGATATACCTAGGCAGACACAAACAGTTTCAAAATTGTTCCAAAATTTTCTGCTTCATAGATCAATAAAGGACAAATTTCTGACTTGTCCAAAAAGAGGATCAAGACTAAAAAGCAATAAAGTATTATTTCATCTAGAAAGAAGAAAATACACGTCATCAGATTGAGAAGCAGGAGGGTAAAAATGGAAAGAAATTAAAATAAATGACGAAGGTAAAACTCTATTGGAAGAATAAATATTTATTTTCAAATGAGAATCCTGAATAATGAAGAAACTGAAAAAAATAAAAATAATGAAAACGTGCAAAGTCTTTTGACAAGAAGAAAAAAGCTTGAAAATGAACGGTTCACCATTGCTAACTTTTTTATTTTTTAAGATAGAAGTTCGGTTAAATTCGAAAAAATTCAATTATTTGCAAACTCATTCTAAATTTCTAAACAAAAAAAAACCATTGCGCTGCTAAATTAAAAGTTAATTGAATCTAAGGGAGGACAGCAAAGTGCATTACTTACGTTTCACGGTCAAGGTAATTTGACGGTCAATCTAAGGTTTTTAAATGGAAACACATATTTGTTATATTTTTATTCCCTGTACAAAAATAAACAACTTTTGTATAAATTTTGCACAATTTTAGCTACAGTTTGAAATAATATATAATTTAAATTTATTGTAAATAATACGGAATATCAGGTGATTTGCAAGCATTTGCCAAGTAAATATTTTGGAGTTCGTATTTTAGCTGATCACGTGAATTCCGTTTATAGGTCAAGTTCACGCCTGACGCCGCTCCGTAACAATCATAAAACTATACAACACTTTTATGACTGTATTTATTTCGTTCACCTGCTGCTCTTTCTTAACCGTAGGGACGTATCGTCATTTTGGTGATAATTTCATTAATTATTTCTGGAAAACTGTTTATTCTTTCACAATTTTATCTTTGTCGGTCTATTCAAGAATCACCCTGTATGTATTAACTGCTTATTATATTTTAAATAGTTATATACATACTGGGTCGGCCTGACCACCACTGGCTATGCGTTTATCATGAGTAAATGAAGGATAGAATAGTAGAAAGCGCATGAGTAAACGACTGCGGCATTCCTACCTTCGCACGCAACATTGTAATATCTCTATTTCATTTCCACACAAGTTTCAATGAGCCTCTCCTTCATTTACTCACAATTAACCGTATGCCTAGTCTTAGTCAGACCAACTGTGTATATGGTTATAGCTTAAACTTGTCCCTTGCAATAATAATTGTAGTTAACCCTCTATTTGTCACGCATCTTGTTGATTTATTAAAAACAATTATAGTTATACAACCGTAACATAAAGGAGTTATTAGTTTTTATTGCCGTACAAATTTTAAGAAGCGTCAGGGGCCTAATTCTTGAAATCACTCGACAAATGTCGTATGCGACATGACGTCAAAATGACGTAGACTCTCATACAAAACTATACAAATCGTTCGAGAATTGCGTCATTTTGACGTCATGTCGAATACGACATGATGTCGAATGATTTCAAGAATTGGGCCCCAGGTACCCCACTTGGGTCTGATAAATCCAGGCGCCCCTAACGAAAAATTAAAACCATAATTAAATACCATGTCATCTTAAAATATTTTCAATCTGCTTGAAAAGTCCAAACTTTTTGATCTATTAATAAGATATAGTAGCTTATTACTGACGATGAATTTTATTATTGAAATGGTGACATTGTAGGTGGCGAGAGTCGACATTAACATTACCCTATGAAGCAAGCAAGACAGCTTGGCCAGTATCGCAGTTAGAATCGTATTTTCTACCTGTTTTTCCTGTAAATCCATCGGTTAGCGAACGGAATTACAACATCATCGCAGAAGTAGCCAAAGGTGCATTTGGAAAGGTCTTTAAAGTTTATGACATCAACGAAAAGAAACATTACGCTTTAAAAGTTCTGTCTAAGTCAACTGTAAGTACTTCCTGATTTTTTGTATGTGGAACAAATTGCACTTATTGGACGTATGTTTGTAGATTATCAAAGAAAACGCCGTTCATCAAGTTAAAGAAGAAGTGCAAATTCAAAGTGTCTGTGGACATCATCAGTTTATTGCTAACTCTCCATTTTGTTGGCAAACGAAAAGAAATTTGTATATTGGTATGTAATCTTATAAGATTAAGATTACGGTATTATTTCTTATGCAAGATTTGGTTCAATTTCTACAATAAACATGTAGAACAAGAAATTTTTGGGCTTTAATTTAAATCTTGATATTGCACAAATTAAATAGTTTTAAGAAATTGAACCAAATCTAGTATAAAAAATAGGAAATTGTATAACGGCCTTTATTTTCAAATTGTACTCAAAAAATTACTAAAGAATGATTTTTCTCCAAGTGATGTGAATGTGTGAGCTAATTTATTTAAAAATCAATTAAAGAATTCACTGCAACTGTTTTTAATTACAACACAAAATTATTTTCTTTAGGAAAGGAATTAGAAGCAATAAAACAAAATTTGAAGCATGATTGAATGTAGAATTTTAATTGATTTTGATTCTTCACATTTTTGCAAATCTATTTGTGACATAATGTTATTTGAATTTTTTTCAGTCAGTGATTATATCGAAGGAGGTGAATTATTCAAGTTGCTCGACACCTACAGAATATTGCCTGTAGTCTTAGTCCAGTTATACGTCGCACAAATTGCTTTAGTACTTGGTAAGTGGAGGTTTTCTCGAAAATCCAATTTTAAAAATTATCATAATTACTTTGTATTATACATTTTAGATTTTCTTCACAATGCTGGTGTGATATACAGAGACCTGAAGCCCGAAAACTTGTTATTAGACTTAAACGGTGACATTCAACTCGTCGATTTCGGCCTTTCGAAGTGGTTGTCATACGGAAGCAAAACAAAAACACTTTGTGGAACGTTGCGTTACATGGGTATGATATTCTTCTAAGCTGAAGATTTTTAAATTGCTAGAAACACTTAATATTATTAAAAGACAAGATAGAAAAGTACACAGTGCAGATTTATAGGATAATATATTTAAAAAAGAAATAATAAAATTAACTCAGGTTATTGAGCTGTGATTAACTTTAATCATTATTATTATTATTATTATTAATGTAAGTTTAAGAGCTTAAAATAATTAAGTCAATTTTGTATTAATTAATTGTTGCACGTTTTGATGGATGTTTTCAATTTCTTTTTGATTGTTTTTCTAGACTGACTTTTGGTTTTAAGCTTTACGTGCAATTAAAACTGAGATACCATTCATGTTTTACATCGATTATAGTTTTTAGGTCTTTAACCTTGTATTTCACGAGTTCCTCTTTCGCACCCCTTACTATATGTATTAGTGTTGTAATTATTGTGGTGTGTTAGCTTGTGAATATTTTATGCTAATGCAAGATTTAGCAAAATGAACGCACGCTCACAGATTTTTGAGTTAACCATGGAGGGTCGTCAAGTTGACGAAGCCGTGGCCAGCATATTTCACACGCTTCTCTTTCATCGATCACTAGGCAAGTTTTTATATAATACCGAAGGGAATTATTCTGTTGGTACCGTTGGATACACCGATGTTGATTGTGATTTCATCGATCTAACATACGTTTGCTGTACGTCACCACATTTAGATCAAACCATCAAGAAGGAAATCTCTTGCTTCTCAGAGTTGCTACGCGGAAATGAGGGCGCGGGTATGGGACAAATTAGTTTAGAATTCTTCCAGAAAAAACCGAGCCGGTGGATGTTTTCACACGAGTGCATACCGTGGGAAGTTTGGACGCTTCGATTGGAGTTAATCACGCTGAACAATGAGGACGAAAAGCAAGTGTGCAGGGAAAAGGTCGGCGAGATTCTGACCGACAAAATACTCTACATCACTGAAGTTATGAACAGACACGACTATTTACCTAAAATGCCTAATCAATCAGAATTGGAACTTATATTCGACACGTCATATCAGGATGTGCAACCGTATTTGTTTAAATTACATTACTCTACGTCTGGTCCTTCCTCCGGTTCATCAGTCGGATCTACCATGAAGAAATTAATAAAAGAAACACTTGCACTCTAAATTAGAATTTTTTATGATCACTTGTGAATTTATTAGTGAAATGAATTTGAGATCTCCATGTTTGTGTTTGTGTAATAGTTGCAATTAATTTTTGATCTTGAATGGACTTATTTTAAGAAGGAATCGCATTTTGAATTTCCTTTTTGTAAGCATAAACTCAAGTGTTGAGAGAAATTACAGAAAACAAAGAAGCAGTTGGTAGAATAGATTAAAGAGATTTTTTTTAAAATTTGCATGAGTGATATGATTTTCATATCATTTCTTGGACCTTGATGTTTTCTTTTGCAATTGATTATCAGAAATGAGTGATTTTTCTTTTTATACAATGTGTTCTGTAGCAATATTTTTGAACGCAAATGGTTACTTTGTGTTTTGATTAGAAATGTTCAGTATGGGTGGCGTAAAGCTGAAAAGAAATAGAACTCGTTCACACGCACGTTATTTCTGATTTTTTTTTACGTCAGGTTTGTACCTTTGAAAAGTATGATAAATGTTCATCAAAATTTAGTACTTCAGAACAAGACATTTTATTTCTGTATACCTACATGAAGAATTTAAATTTAATTTTAATTTTAGTGATATGTACAGTCGCGAGTACAAAAAGCGGGACACTATTTTTTCTTAGATAGTATCCAGTTTAAAATGACAGGTCTGACGTTACACGTCATATAACTTAGGTTATAATGTCATAATAATCAAACTTCTAACAACTTTAGTAAATTATAAAAATGTAATTGAACTTGCAACTGCATTTTAATGATCTAATAACTTCAATGATAGTTTGTAAAAATAACCTAGATGCAATTGGTTTGATCACGGCCGCCTAGATTAATAAAGAATCAGTTCTTTATCTGGCCGGTCGCGTTTGAAAAAAGTCTGTTTTACGAAAACTTTCGTTAGCGTGGCTCCCTCTGCATAATTTTGAATTGAACTTCCGCCGTTGCCATATTTACTGTGTTTAATGTTAATTTTATGACAGTTTGAATAAGAAAAACCATAAATATTATATTGCAATTTCATCACCCAAAAACGTTGCACTTTAACAAATTATGCCCTAGTTTGCTCACAATCACTTCTGTGAAGATAGCAAAAGGTCCTCTAGTGTGGCTCCCTCTTCGACGTAGAAAAACGGCTCTGAACTAAGAATGCGACTAGGCGGATAAAGAACTTTGCTCTTTTTTAATTTAGGGAGCCCTGGGTTTTATATTAATATTTGGTTAGAGCGCCGTTTTCATTGATCACATAATAATGACATTTCAACGATTACAGTTTTCTGTAATCAAAAAGTACAACCAAGTAGCTAGATTTTGAGCATTTTAGTTTTAAGCCATGGCATATTTTTCATGCTCGCCACTGTATATAAGCTAATTAAAATGTAGAGGAGAATAGATGTTAAACATATTTAGAAAAGCAGTTATTTATAAAAATATTGCCTGTCTCAGTTATACAGGGAAATTACAAATGATTTCAACCCACGTGACCTCGCCGTATAGGCAGCACATTGTACTCTGTTGGTAACAATGCAGTGCTTTGCATTAAATCGTTCGAAGATGTAATGCCTGTGATTTCCAAAGGCATCGTAATTTACATCAGCATCTGGGAATGGTTGTTTAAAGTGGTTAAACACAACAGGACACCTACAGCTACGAAAGTTAATGACAAAAATTTTTTTTACTACACGCTAATGTGTTGCCACTTCTAGACAACAAAACTTAATACAAATTGGTCACGTGGGTTGAAGTAATTTATGATTTCTCTGTATTAATAGTTGCATTATGACTTGCATTTTTTCTGTTTTTCGTTAAGGCCCAATTGTACAATTCCGGCTTAACTTTAAATCAAAGCTTAAACCCTTAACAATTTTTGAAATAATCGCTGTTATGGCTTTAAGCTTCAGCGTAAATTTAAACTGGCATTGTACAACTGGGCCTAAGAGTAAGTTTTTGTAAATTTCATCTTATGAAGAATTTTGATCCATTTTTCAAACGTATGGATTCAGAATGTGTACAATCACACTGTGGATTTTGCTTATACAGGGTCTTTATAATTGAATGTATAGTTGCCTTCGATTAAATAATATAAACGGTTGGCAGAACTGTCGCAGCACTAAATTTAGTTATTAATTTTTTCACTGTAACATTGAAATGGGTTGTACAGTAGCGGACAATAAAATCCGGGCACGTTATTTCTACAATGTAAACTAAACCTTACTTTAATATTTTTGACGTTTAGTAAACGTACAAAATGTCATTAGCAATTCTGGCGTTTAATACAAATTTTACTATTTACTATTCGTATTTATTTTTTGTTTATATTTTGTATTTTCGTAATATATGAAAATGCCTCATTTAAGTTTCGCTCAAAAAGTTACAATACTGGGTTGCGTTCGTAATATATATCTCCGAGTGCACCTTGGGCGTGTAATCGCATCTCTTTCACTCAAGATTTTTGACTTATTTTGTGTCTCGCTCATCTGTTACCAGAAGTCTTGTATTTACATTATTTCCATGACGATGGTCGCACTTTTCACGACCCACTTTTAAGAAGGGTGTAGAAAATGTATTTTTTTTTGCTATGGAAATCACACCTGATTCAGTTTTTTATCATTCTTAGATGAGAAACAAAACACATAAACTCATTTATGCAAGAGAGACTGCAATACTAGCCGAGAGTAACTCTAGAGTGCCTTTTATAAATACAGCCCAGACTTTGCTAGGTGAAGGTGGCAGTTAAGATGTCAATTTATTAAGTTTGACCTTTCAATTTTTTTTTTACGTTTTGACAGTAAAATAACCTCAATAAAAGCTTGATTTACTAAATTTATCTAAATGCGTTTTCGGAAATTCAGTCGGAGCAGTCAGGTTCTTGGAAAAGCGTTCGTATATTAAACCTGGTTACTTGTTCTGCATTCGAAAATTGGTAACTCTAGTCATTGAGTAGGGTTGCATAGGTTCTGTTATGTGAGGTTATGTTCATCTGTTTCCTTTTTTAAAGTTTGGGTAATTTGAAATGTGTGACATGTACTAACGAATAATTTGATCTGTTCTAATTAAAGTGTTTAATTATTTCACGTTCGAAAATTCACCAACCTGACTACTAACCTGCTAGGGTTAATCTTTCCAATCAGAGTTATTTTCCGAAAACGTCTTAAATTTTTGCCCGCATTATATTGAAACAAAGAGAAACAGAAACAAAGTTCATTTACATTTAAAACAGTATAATGTACTTTGGTAAATACATCATACTTTCAGAATGAACATACAATACGTCATTTTGTGCTTTTGTGCATTTTAGGCAACTGTTAGGTAGTTGGTTACTTACGTCATGGGTCACGTGCGATTCAAAATTAAATGAAGCCCTGATATCATTTTCTTCACTTTACTCAAAATCGATTTCAATATACATACATATTTTTAAAATTAAAATTCTGAAAATTTTAAAATTTAATTTTCATTTTTTAAATGTCCGAGGAAACATTTGGTTTCAGTGAGTTTTCTTTCATTCTACTGAGTATTATTTGAGTATGATTTGCATGTGTATCATATAAATAGTGAGCAATAATGAATGAAGGTCACATGGTCTCTCATTTGGCAACATTCACTTTTAAGGCCTGGTTTATCAAACACAAGTTAACTTTAAGTTAAAGTTAACCTTTAGTTAATTACCGTAACAACAATTGCCTTCGTAGTTGTTACTATGGGAACAAACTGAAAGTTAGACTTAACTTGTGATTGAAACAGCATATAACTCGTGTCTAAATAAAAACCTGGTCAAGTAGGCTACATTTAGCAATTCTGCTATGTAAATGCAATGGATAAATTCTCGATCACAACCCACTTGACCAGGTTTTTATTTAGACTCTCGTTACAAATGATTGAACAGATCATGTGACTTTCAGTCATAGTTACTAGTATGTACAGTGGTGGCAATTAAAATCGTTACACCTGCATGCTGACCTCGCCCTTATTGACCTGCAATAAGCGTCGATTACATGAAGCTAGTTTACTGGCTGCTAGTTAGATAGTTAGCGGATAGTAAAAAAGCTACGTGTAATTGTAGTAGCTAGTAAACTATCTGAAAAATTTACTCCTGATACTTTACTATCCGCTAGTAAACTATCTAACTAGTAGCCAGTAAACTAGCTTCGTGTAATCGACGCTATAGAAGCAACGGCTACCAACTCCCCACTCATATTTCCGCTAAGGATCGGAATCGCAACAATTTACTTGGCCACGAGTGTACGTACGGTTGCTGTGAGATTGAATAAAAATCGATTCAAAGTCTGCTTTGGTTGCAGCATCGGGGTTGGCAACACGACTTTAGTATGTCATTAGTAGTGTCAGGGAAAAAAGCTAGGTTATGTGGTAGAATGACTTGACGGTGACGTTATTTCGATTTTTTATTTTGTTTTCTGATTATTATTTTTACTTAAATTTACTAATACCTTCATGATTTTATTTTTAAAGTTCCTGTCACCGTCAAACTTTTGTTGCAAAAATTTGACTGCAAGTCGGCTGGATTACAATGGGCCTCCCCGAGCATCTTCTGTATAGTTATTTCGGCCCTAATTGGGGCCGAAGAGTAGCTCGAGAACTCCACCGCAATCCCGATGACCAAATAACTTACGCAAAGATAGCATGTAATTGCAAACGTACCATTTGGATGCGCCATCACGGTCATAACCCAGCCCTGCGATGGCGCGACTAAGTGGTATCTCATTCTGTTGTCAACTCTGAAATTATCCGTGGCCTACTCCGATAATTTTTTATTTGATTCCACAGTATTTCGGTCATCAATCAACAAGTTTTTCACATGGTTGCCTACAAGTCTTTTTAAAAAATTTATTTATGTTCACTTCAATTTTTTATTTGCTTAACACTTTTTCTTTATTTTCTGTCAATTTCAGTCAGGTTATTAAAAACCTACATAATTTATACTTACAAAATTAGGGAAGTACTCATATGCGATTTAACGACCACTCTACTATAATTGTGTTAAGGTTTCAGTCCAGTGTTAATTAACGCTTGTTTCCATTTCGTCGATAGTTTAACTTGTATATTTATCATACTGTACCAATTTTTAAGTGATAAAACCAGCATAGATTTTAACAAAGATATTCTAATACAATGTAATAATAAAACGCCGTAGATTAGTTCTGTGACCTTGGAAGCCACTTGTAAACAGCAGTAGATGTGATGTGTTGCATGCATTTTTTTGAACCTTAAGTTTGTTTAAACACCTGTGATGCAATGAATGGTATTTCATTCGATAACTAAAGGAATTTTAAAATTTTATTGCTAGTGGCGGTAATACATAAAGAATTTGACGGTTATTTTGCATGACTCTTTGTTTATTATACCATGTGTTCAAAAAGTAATTACATAAGCCAAATAATGTCTACTGCAAGCTGCAAACCGTCATCATTGCTGTTGTTCTCATCACATATTTACTTTGAAAATTCAATTAAGCCCATAATTATAATGGTTTTTACGTTATGTAATTACTTTTTGAACTTTTGGTAGGTACTTGCTTTGTAAGAAAATTTTGGAAGAAAAATCCAATATGTTTGCATTGTGTACACAGAGGAATTGAATCTTTTTTAATTTAGACGTTCGCTGGATTACTTAAATAAACCGAACTCTTTATTTTAATAGTTTAATAAATAACTCACATTTTTTTTTTGTTTAAATAAATATAATTCTGCACTTTAAGATAAAGTATGCAACGACTTTAATTACTTAGATGTACTTAGGTGATGAATTACTTGTATTGTTTTTATTTACATTCAAAAAAAAGTTGACATTTGCACAATGTACAAAATGTGGATGTTGTTTCGAGAGAGTACACTGTAAGATGCTTTTGATATTTTAGTTTCTTTTTTTTTGTAGTTCCTCTTCTAAACAAATTTTTCTTTTTAATCTGTAAGTTAGGTTGTGTCACCGAAATTTGATTTGTCACTGTCCTACGAATTAATTTTAAGCTTTTTGATGTCTGAGTGGCGGCAGTCTTATTTTGTTTAGCAAATTAATCCACTAACGATAAGATAGATTACGATGTAAATACTTGTGAATAGTGTAGCTATATAAATGTTGTGATTTCATATTAAAGACTATTATTTATTTTATAATAAATGTAAGAATTGTTAGAATTAAAAAGTTCATTGAATATAAGTGGCCTTTTACTTGTCTTGTTCACTAATGTCTTTCCCAACAATTAATTTTCTTGGGGGTATTTTTAATTTGATTTTATAAATACAATATAATATTGAAAGTGTAAAGTAATGGTGTAGTGTACTTAGTGATGATGCGATATGGTAACTCAGGTAAGTGTTTTATTTTGTTTCAGCTCCAGAAGTGTTTAATCTTCAACCATATGGGCATGCCTGTGATTGGTGGAGCTTGGGAGTCATAGCCTGTCAAATGTTAACAGGGCAGGTAAGTGCCAAAAAAATATATTTTTTTTTCAAACAGAAACGTAAGTGAGGTGTAAATAAGAAATAACAGCTCGAGCATGTGGACGCGATTTGTTGTTTCTGTTTTTACCTTGAATCAGTACCTTCAACTTCCACAAAGAGATCATTATAAAATGCTCTAAATACGGACTTGTAGTAATGGGTTCTCTTGTGTATTCTATCGGCGAATTACACCCAAGATTGTTTATTACCGGTTTAATACTCATCAGAAATAAATGCGAAGCGGTCAATAAATCTTGAGAATGTTGATTGCTTTTACAGCCTTGTACATCTATAGAAAATACAGTTGTTCTGGTTAATCTATGGTGATTGCTATCAAAAAAGAACTAACAGCCTATTTAGTCACTTTAGTAGTAAACTTTTGTTCGGTAGCGATTTTATAATTTAATTTTCCAGTGGGGGGCTCTGGGACGCAGTGTTTCTATTAAAAAAAATCATAAAATATTTGATATTACCTACATGATTGTGTGAAAATAGTTAAATACCAGATGTAAATGACGTTAAAACTAAAATACGTACTAGTTGGTTATATGTAAGTTGTAAAACAGCAATTCCTCGACTTAAAAAAATATTCTATAAATAACGCCAAAGAAGGGATGTCTTCGTTCGTATACAGACATTGCAAGTCTTACGGAGATTTTTTCGTGATACCGACCATGCAACATTCCGCAGTTCAAAAAGACACATCTATCTTCTTCCCTCCCTAGACGATCGTTAAACCATCTTCGTTATTTTCAAAGACGCACCGAGATTAGGATCGTTAAATTAATGATTAAGCATAAAAAAGAACATCGATACGAACATCGGCAAATTAAAAAAAAAACAAACCAGAAACAATCAGATAAAAGTTTACTATACACAACAAACACACACACACACACACATATAGATGCCTAGAACTTGTTTCGTTATTTATTTCAATAATTCTCACGGGTCTGTGTTAACGTTTGTTTATTTTTTGTGTTTTAACAACGTCCAGTTTAATAAATCGCTATGTGAACCAGTTTACCAGAATACATACATATTTTAAACTTTTATTAAATTAGAACAGTGACTGTTAATTTCTGCATTATTTTTTCGTTGTCTGCGGAGCTAATTGGTCATGGGAACGAATTATTTAATTAAGATATTAATTGTCTTTTCATTACTCAATACGGTTTTAATTCTTATTGCCATTTTATCTCGCTGGTTCGTTTAGTTTTCGACGTTTAGCTTTATTTTCTTGTTTTAAGTAATTCAAATCAATTTTTTTAACATAAAAATTGATAACTTAATATTTGTAATGAATAAGTCACTCCACAGACGAGATTGTAAGCAAATATTTAATATAAACTATAAGCGATAGATATAATAAAATTTGCCTATATAGGGTGTTACCGAACTCTAGTTATTCAGTACTCTGGAAAAAAACTGTTGACTAATCTAAATAACAGCGAAACAAAGAAATAGTTTATTTTTTTATTAAAAAAAAACGCGTTTTAAGTAGTTACAATCGCCCAGTTAAATATTTCGCAGTGCATGACCGAGTCTATGTCTTTACAGACTGTACATAATAAGATCCACTAAAATGATTAGTCATTTTCATTGAGGCAAATCATTTCTATCCTTTGCAAAAGGAGCGATGAAACTGTAAAGTAACAGCTTTCAATTCGAATATTAAAAGGCGCGCTTTAGTAAATGAAATGTTTCTTTGAAGTGTAAACTGTTGTTGTGTACCTAGATACAATACTTATATATAAAAATTGGTTTTAATAATGCCGTTTGTCAATGACGTGCGTAAAAAGATCCATTTAACAAACTGTATGTAAACCACTTACATGTGTCTGTACAGGCTGTCCCAAAACCCTCGTTTGAGACTGAAACCAGTATATAGAAAGGCGCAAAAGAAACAACTTTTTTCAATACTTTTTTTCCCAAAGTCAATAATAAGGGAGTTATAATTCCCTGAAAGAGGGATGAAACGTATTTTTCTTTTGGCAACATCTTCTGAATCCTTTAAGTTATCAAACTAATATTTGAAACTCAGATATAAGGCACCTAACTGAACATTTACAACGCATTTGTCAGATCCTTCCTCCCTTTTAATGGGTAGTTTGAGGGGATTATTTTCAGTATTTTATGATAACGAAATGCAATGGATGTATGTTCGCTTTTAAACCTCAATTACTCGAAAACGGTTCGGTTTATCGAAATGCGACAAGAGAGCCTTCTTGTGCCAAATAATCTAAAGAATATTCTCTTCGTAAATTTTTGATGAAATAAGTAAAAATAAAAAATTAGGAATAAAATACTGAAAAGTCACCCCCTAAAACTACCCTTTAAAAAGGAGCGAGGATCTAACAAATACGTTGTAAATGCGTAGTTTGGTGCCTTATACCTGAATTTAAAATGTTAGTTTCATAACTTTAAAGATCCAGAAGATATTGCCAAAAGAACAATATTTTCCAACCCTCTTTCAGAGCTTATAATTCCTTTATTATTGACTTTTGGAAAAAAAAGTGTTGAAAAAGTTGTTTCTTTTGCGCCTTTCTATATACTGTTTCAGTCTCAAACGAGGGTTTTGGGACACCCGGTATATGGTCAATATCATTTAGAATTTGACATCAATTGCCACATATTTTACAGCACATAGTATAAATAATAAATAATCTGCGGTATTCAAGCAATAGAGGGTAGTTTTTAATTTTTGTATTAAAGCATCGTCATTTTCAGAACGAATCTTATTTATGTCGGCATACCTGTTTAAGGGGTTAATAAATGACTACGGTTTAGTAACACCCTTTATAAGACTGTGTATGTTTATGCTTTTTGTTTTTATGATTATACCTACTTTTATTCAAATAGTTGAGCGATTGCTTTTAGTAGTATAACAGAATGTATCTATTATAATGTCCGGAAAATGTTAACACCACGCGATTCTGTGTTAAAAACTGTAAAGAAAATTATAATATGTATATACAATTTTCCTCTTAACTGTCTGGTTATTAAATTATTGACAGTTGAAAACTGATCTGATATCGTCAAAAAGTACATAAAATATGCAATAGTTCAGTTAACTATAGTAACCTGTGAGCAACTAAAAATCAGATTAGAGCAGGCGGTGCAAAGAAAATGTATGTCTGTGATTAAATAAAAAGTCAATAAATTTGACAGTCCACGAATGTTACATTAATTAATTCAGTTAATCACAGACATACATTTTCTTTGCACCGCCTACTCTAATCTGATTTTTATTTGCTCACTTTTTAATTGTGTCACAAGGGCAGAAAGTGAGCAGCCCGCGGCTACGAGCTGCACAAGCGAGCGAAGCGGAGCGTGGGCAGCTCATAGCTAAGGGCTGCTAATGCGTTTCTGCATGTGTGACACACAAGTGTTTTTCGCCCAGCCCTAAATCAAATTCAAACTTTGTTTAAAACTGACGTTTAATGAAAAATTCTGTGAAATATCAAAACGCGCAAATGAAAGTCATTGTGTCGCTAGGTTACGAACTATAAATCGTGTTATGAGTTTAGCAGCCCAAGGGCAGATAAACATTACTTTCCGTCACATTTTTAGGGTTAATATGAGTTACTTTCACATATGCTAGGCGAAAAAATAATATTTTCACCTTCTTCTTTCCCGGTTTACCTATAATTTTGTATTTTATTAAAACAGATTACATTTCATACCGTGATTTTATTTTAATATGAAACATTGCTGTTCATATTACTGTGGAAACTAATTCCAATTTTAAAAAATGTCGTTGCATGATCGTCGTCGTTAGGGTTTCTAATGTCATATCAAATAAAATTTGTCCATTTTAATTTGGAACATCTGTCAGGCGAAGAAAGTTAGTGAAAATGTACCAGGAAGAATTGCCCCATGGACAAGTAACTAATGCAATTAACAACTTGGTATGTTGTGGTGTTTGTTTTGAATTAAAGAATTTCTGTTTTCCTTATGTTTTGAGTTTACTTATTTTAAACAAAAATAAACTTATCTAATGTAATTGGAAGAGTCGCTATTATTTTGTAGTACAAGTATAATATCGAAATCACTAATAACAGAACAGATTCATGACAGCTGTCAACTCGTCTTCTATTTTAAAAAGGACAGTTTCATTTACAAATTGTAAATGTTGCTATGGATTCTCAGATTCGTACGTAATAGCAATGTTTTATGTTAAAATAAATTCATGGTATAATTTGAGAAGATGTTGCAACTGTAAATTTGTATCCCGTTAACTGGGAATGACATTGAAGTATTGCAATGTCATTAGTATCAGATTTATTTGATGTTTTGCAGTCTAAATAGTTTACGAAGACGAAACTATAGCCATAAAAATACACGTTTAAATTAACGTTTTGTCAATAAATATGGAGTATCAAATTTATGATCGTCTATTGCCGCCTTAAGAGATTAGTTTTCATCAAATAAAATGTTTAGATATACGGCTGTTCATCCCTATATTTTAATTATTCCGACATTAAAACAAAGGAAAAACGTTATCAAGACATGACTCTTTAGAATCTCGTTGTTGCCACAAATTCGTATGGAATTGAAAAGATAAGTAGGTAATGTGCGTTCTTTTATTCAACATGTTGACACAACAATTCATCAAGTCAATCTTTTTTTCATTTATGGAATGTTTGATATTAAGATTTTGTGTTCTTATCACTTGATAAAGCAACAAAGAAATTCATGAAATCGTTCTAGAGTACCATCCATCTAGCGTTAAAACAGCATTCAATCTTAATGATTGTCAATCCAACATATTGTGGAATAAAAGAACGCACGTGTACTATTGTAATCAGAAAAGCCGACTATTACAGTCGAAATTTTAGTTAATTGAAGCGTGCTTCAAAATGAACTTCTGTCATTTTGGCATTAATATTATTTTGACAAATTAAATAAAAATACCCCAATTAAAAGCAACTGAATTTGCTGTTAGTTTTAGTAATCTTAAGGCTGTTTTACATTATACTTTTTTCGTCTAGAAACTTTGACAAGTTCAATACTAGAACTAACTTGAATAATGTAAATCAGAAAAAGTCATCCAAGTTTTCATACTAGAAACGTCTAGAAACTTATTTCCAAACTAGTTCTCAACCTATTTTTCGTCAAAGTTTACAAACTAGACTTGCGCATAAAGTACACGTCGCAGTATTACCAACATCCTAAAAGATAAACATAACTGTGATTGAAAATATAACCTCGAAGTACCTCCGCAATAACCAGTCCTGACGCCAAATTCTAGGTTTCGTATTTTGTTTTTGCAAATAATAAATATGCAGAATTTTTGAAATTTTCTGAAATCTGGTTTGGTTTCTTTTATAAAAATTCATTTTTGAGCATTTAACTTCTCTTTAATTTTGTATGTTGCCAGTTTTGTTCCACATTTAAATTTTCCCCACTGCGACTCCAGCGATCGGTTTATGAACTAATATTTAAAACAACCTTGAATTTAGATACTAGATTCTAGTATTCAAACTTGTTCAAGTTTCTAGACGAAAAAAGTATAATGTAAAACAGCCTTTAGAGAATATTTCTTTCTTTGGAATCGAATGAGATGGATGAGATTTTATAGGTAGGTTGACAACCTACATGACAAACGCTGTCAAGCCTAATGTTACACAACTAAATTTTTTGAAAATGGAAGTGTCAAAAAATACCGCTAAGAGATGGCGCTGTAGCTTACACTTATTTTTAGGCATGAATCGAACAGCAACACAGTTTGTAAACATTTTATAAATTACAAATACGGATCTCTGTAAATGTTTTGATGTGGAGGCCTAATTTCTGCGATCTTTGGTTATTTTGTAAAAAGTGTTGCTAATTTTCCGTGGTTGCGAGTTAGCAACTGGATATCCAAATTTATTGTATGTACGATGTTACGATTTCAAGAGCATTTTATTTTAAAGAGTTTCTCGTATGGTCATGTGGTACAATTTTTCGATAATCCGTTTCCAATAAATCCATTTCTTGAATATTATTCATGTTTTACATGAGGAGAAGAAGAAAAAAAAGGGCCGTTTCTTAAAAAAGGACCCTTGACTTTCAGAATTTCTTGGAAAACTAAGTAATGAAGTGGTTTCTTCTTTTGAATTTGTTCTCTGCATTGTACACTATGTAGAAAATACATATTACACTTAAAAATGTAGAGAGTTGTTTGCAGAGATATTTATAACTAGATAAAGAGATACAGCAGCAACTGTGGGCTAAAGGTGCATTTTTGTTGGTGCGACCAGTCGCTGCGACTAGCCGCGTGACACACCTTTAATGGGATTTACTGTTAATGTTTTCTTTGCTACGGCGAGCCGCTGCGACTAGGAACCGAAACGGCTGCGGCTTGCGATTCAACTGCTTCAGTAGCAGTGCAATCGCAGTCGCGAGTGAATTGACGTCAAGTTTTAAATACAATATGCCTAAATTTGTAAAATTTACCGATGAAGAGGATGAAATTCTCACCTCCAACGTACAAAAGTTTCCTGCTGTGTGGGATGCTGGTAACAAAGACTACAAAAGTACTAATTTCTCGACGTGACTTAGTTAATTGTTCAATATCTTCTTCCTCATCTTCTAGGAGCAAAATTGCTGCTGTTAAACGTCGCTTTTTGGTACACATATCCATAAATAATGTTCTCTCTTCCTCATGACTTTTCATTCACCAGTCGCAACAACGAAATCATGCCTAAGTTGCGACTAATCGGTACGGCTAATCGCTGCAGCCAACCGCAACAACTGGTCGCATCAACGAAACTCCACCTTAACATGTATGATGAAATCCTCGACTGATTGCAAGTCGGTTTACTTTGTTCAGCATACAAGCGTCCTGACATCAATGTGTATCTTTCTTCGTCTAGAAGCTGAAAATGCATGCTTGCGCCGGCTTTTAAAGAAGGAAAACATATACTTTAAATGTATGTCTAACAGAGATAGAATAAAACGTATTTCTAGATGTTGTCCCAAACGTATGTCCAAATTTATATACAATCCCTTTATCTAGTTATAAATATCTTTGCTTGTTTGAAAATAGAATCGGCAAGTTCGGTACCTGTTATAACACTTTTTTTGTCAAATTTAAAGTCATCAGAAGCCGTAGACTTGAGAATCTAACATATTATCATAAAGTCCCGTCATCCCAGTAGCATTTGGAAGTGTGAACGCATGTCTTTTCTTAAAGTAATTGATTAATCAGAATGACATTTCTGTTTAATCAATCGACGCCTGTCAAAACGCTGCAGGCTAAAGAATCGTGTATATTAACGAAAAATTCCAATATTAAAGCATATTCATAAACATTGTTGAAAATGGTGCCCATTTTGCTGGTGGCAAAGATTTACACGTCGCTTCGTATTGTCGAATTCTAATTCTAATGTGACACATACAAATTATAAACGTCATTCAATTTTCTAAGAAAAGACGTGCCGTTACACATTCAATGCCTACAGGGGTGACGGGACTTTATGATAACATGTTACTTTAGTAATACTCAGAAAATTTGAGACCCCAATATTTTGACAGGTTTTAGCTAACATATGATTTTTAATTCATGACTTTTCCAGAATGACTTTAAGCTTTAAGACTACACTCACACGTACAGTTGCGAAATTTATGAAAGCGTACAAGTCTTTAGGCTATATTTTGCAATATTAGAGCAGTGTAAATCGATCTCTGTCTGATTGCCATAAACGCTGACAATTAAATCATGTAAAATGACACAATGCATAATTCTACTTTCCCTTTTAGGAGTCAAGAAGACCACCCTTCTTCAAGTAATGTAATTATTTACGTTTTTCTGGCAACATTTAAATGCTGTACAATAATGTCCGGGTCACTTTGACAGTTATTTTGACTTAAGAATGAAAATAATTTCAAATAAAGCCAAATTCACAACGAGACATTTTGAGTATGTGCTTTTTTAAATTCTGCAACTGTACCACTTGGTTGTGGTTATTGTGTGGCTAGTTGTCGACGGCATCAACCACTCGCGAATCACCGTATAGTGGTTACTTGAACCACACAGCCACTACAAAAAAATCGCAACAAAGTGATACGTGTGAGATTAGCCTTAATCAGTGATTTCAAAACTGTTGAAAAACCAAAACTTCTTTAGATCCATCTGTATAAATTACATCAGAATTTTATACTCAAATAAAAATTTGAATATTTCTATTGGCATGCTCTAAGATTATGAACGTTAGTTTTTTAATGAGGGCTAATAATGATTTGTATCTTAATCGAAACCGTATTCGCTTAATTTTCAAAATATTAGCTTGCGATATGATTAAAATATGTTTGTTATATTTTTCAGTATTGCTATTATTATAATTTATTTTTCGTTCATTTCTCCATCCAGTCTAATCTTATTAAGATAATTTCCTGTGAGAGTATAAAATCATGAAATTTTAGTTGTTTTATGCCTTTTTAATTAATATATGAAATTAAAATTGATTGATTAAAATGAAATAAAAAAAAGTAAAATAAAATAATTGAATGCAAATATTAATTGAATTGTAAAAGGTGAGTCTCGTTGGATGATTTAAAATTGCGTGTTTTTGTTGTTTAAATTAAATACGCTGTAAATTATGTTTTTCCTCGATTCACCCTTTGAGATCAGATGAATTTATTTGATTGAAATAGAATAATTACTGACACAGTAATTTTTAATTGTAAATAAATGTTACCAAGTGATATTCTTTAGATTAGCGGTTTAATAAAATTTAATTTTCAAATTTATTATCTATTAGACACTCAAATTAATATTCTGTTTCAAAATGTTCTTGATATTACATACAGGGTGATACAAAACGCTTGTGCTGCTTTTTCACTTAATTTTAAAATTAATATTAATACGAAATTTGCATTTCTTTTATGATATATCTTTTATAGAATTTTTAAGTAGATGTAAATTGCCAAAATAAGAAAATTAATTTTTGTGATATTCCGATAATCGTATACGAAGTATAAAGTTAATATTTACTGTGACATAATTTACCAAAACATATTTATGTATAAAACTTTATTGAAAGCTTTAAATACATACATGACACTTACTTAAAATTAATTAAAATACTCCTACGATATCGAGAAGTGGGGAACCTATGTAAAAAAAAATAATAATTTACAGACATTTTCCTAAACGTTGTTTGTTCGGTCATTCCTGTTTTAAACTATCTACCTCTAGGACATCTATAAACTATTCAAAAATTAAAAAAAAAAAAGGAGAAAAAAGAGTATTACGAGAGAAAAACAATACAAATACGCAACAATACATCTTTCAATAACAATTATTGTGTTTTGACGCGTTACGGGTACTAATTTGAGCACAATATAAATAAAAAAAAATACATCCGAGGTCCGGTTTTCCCAGTTATTCGGTTTTAAGTGATATTTTTCGTAAATAAAAGGGCAAGCGGACCTCACACTCAGTCGTTAAAGTTTTTTCTTTTGTTTTATATATTATTTTATTTCGTTCAAGAACTTGCCTCCGGTAATTTCTCCGCTAGCGTTTCGACTTTTTCGGGAGCCTGTTCTGGTTTTTCGTCGTGCCCCAGAGATTTCTCCTCTGGTTTTGGTTCTACTTTAGATTCTTCTTGGGGTCCTTGGTTCGTCGGTTGTGGTTCTTGTTGCACTTGTGGTTGGGATCCTTGGTTCGTTTGTTGCGCTTCTTGTTGCACTTGAGGTTGAGGTTCGGGTTTTTGTTCAGCCTGTTGTTCTGGTGCTGCGGGTTCAGGTGTTGCTTCCGGCTGTGTTTTTTCATCAGATTTTGCTTTCTTTTCTTGATTTTCTGGTTGAGCTTCTTCATTTTGTGCAGGTTTTTGTTCGGCGGCAGCTTGCACCTCGGTAACTTGAGCTTGGTTTCCACTTTGAGGATTTGGTTGGTCTTGTGCCGGGGCAGGTGTTTCTTGGGCTGGTTTTACTTCGGGCGTGGATTCTTCAGCTACATTGGCATTTTCAACTTTCTGTTCGCTAGGCAAAGCAACTGTCGGTTGCACAGCGATTTGTGCGGGTTCTTCTGCTTGTTTATTTTCTTCCTGTGGTTGTTGTGCGGGCTTTTCTGTAGGTTGTGCAGGTTCTGCTTGCGCTTCCGGTGCAATTTGCTTTGCCTTTTCTTCCGGTAATGGAGCTGATTCTTCTGCAAGTGCTGCTGGGATTTTCGCGGCTTCGACGATGTCAATTGCTTTAACAGTGGGGACGTCTTGTTTGGGTTCATCGATGGCCGATTGAAGATCCGATGGCTTTTCCGGGTGGGATTCGATTGGTAATGCGACGGCGTCATCTAGTTTCTTAGATTCGTCAGGCTCGCCAGGTTGTGATTCTTCTGGTTTGGGCGCTTCAGAGGCAGCTGGTTCCTCCAGCTTTACCTCCTTTGATTTGGCTGCGATGGCCGGGATTTCTGGCTTGGTTTCTTCGACTTTGAGATCGTCTATTTTATCATCTTCCGCCGGTGCTGCTTCGTTCGCTGGTTGAGGGGCTTCAGATGGATTTGCTGGTGCTGCCGGTGCTGGAGGTTGTGGTTTCGGCACGGATTCAGGCTCTTCGTTAGACTCGGAGGATTCTGAAGAGGTGCTCTCGTTCGATTCTGATGAATCGTTTTGGACGTCTTCGCGTATATGTACTTGCACATTAGAGGTTGCTTGGTCATCAGATTTTGCTACTGAGGAATAGTCTGTGATGACTAGAGGTACCGCTGGTGAAACGCCATCTTGCTCCGCGACTGGATAGGTCAGGCTGGTTCCTACCAGGAAGATTACTCCCAATAAAAGTTTCATTCTGAAACAATAAATCAATCTTTACATTTCGTTAGATTAAACGCGTGTTAAATTTAACAATGATTGCAGGCAGAGTTATTGGAAACGACAGCAGATGTAATCAAGTCTAATGTGCATCTTCATTTCCGCAAAACTTTCCTATTTTGCATATGAATGTAAAGTCGACGTTAATGTAATTCTCGACGCATCTCTACTTGCTGCATTAAAAAATTATGCGCCGCGCCGTCTGCTTTTACTTGGAACTGCGTCTCCTCTATTATACAAATTCTTTTCAATGTAAATTTTTACTCGGACTTTGTGGAAGCTACACACGACAAATAATAATTACATTTCAGATTTACATCTTCACATTTTCAAACAAGTAGAACAGTTTGGCTTTATTTGTTGTCTGTTTGAAATTATATGTACGTAAAAGAAGGAAATTTTTTTTCCATTTTTGAAAATACCTTCACCAAAGAGATGGAATTACAACATATAAGATTAGGTGCGGTTAAGCAAAGTAGCAAAGTTTAAGAAAGGGCCCATAACATAAGAGAACTTAGCTGGCATTAGGTCTTGTTTTGTTTAA
The DNA here is from genome assembly GCA_033060865.1 of Dorcus hopei. Classification (NCBI taxonomy): domain Eukaryota; kingdom Metazoa; phylum Arthropoda; class Insecta; order Coleoptera; family Lucanidae; genus Dorcus; species Dorcus hopei. Next base: position 15,959,036 of record CM065421.1, on the reverse strand, counting down.
AGAGCTAAAACTTCTAGTTTGTTACTGTGGATAGCCAATCCAACGGTTTGAGATTAAAAATTGGGAAGAAAAAGGAATATAACATAATTAATTTTTGAAATCAAGAATCCAGTTGATTTTGGGCAATCTAATAAAGTATTCACGTCGGGTTTAGGAAGTTCATGTTTATTTAGGCAAATAGGATCTACTGCATAAAAATCAGAGGCAATGACCCCGTTACTTTTATTAAACAATTATCTAATAAGACTAGAAGGCAAGTTGAACGTCCTACATTCAGCATCGAACTTTTTGACGACCATACAGCCAAAGGAAGGTGTACGAAGGAATGTGGTGGAGAGAAAAGGTTGCGCAAGCGACGAGGAAATAAGATTTTTCTCACACGCCACACGATGCATGGCAAATAAATGTCATGCTGTAAAATTGCAGCGTTGGTAACAAGGCCAGGCAGGACAAGCCTCTCGATGATTGTTGTAATGTGCAACAGCGTCGTCCGTCCACAATAGCCGTCCGTAATAAGAGGATAACCGCATTTGGTGGTGAATGAATACTTCGAATCGAATCAACTCACGTTCACAATTATGCTATTAAATTCTTTTGTGTGTTCCGGCCGGTGTTTAGCTTTTTCTAAACGGATTTAATTTGTTTTTTAGCGGATGCGTGAGTAACAATGTTTTATTTGTGCGTTCTCACAACATTGCACTTATTTTTTGTTGTTGTGGTTTCAGACATTTGTACTTTATGAGCTGGTTTCAGATTAACATCATTTTGATAAATAAAGGCGATATCAAGGCTTTAATGTCAAAAAAATATTTTTTCCCCAAAATTTCAGGTCATACCAAAATGGTAAGTAATTTCGAAAAGCAATTCATGAATCTGGAATGACTTTTCTGACTTTGTGAGGAACCCTCAGATTTGATCCATGCATTGGCAAAAGCTGTAAGTTCATCACACATGAAGATACAATCCTGTTTAATTCTTGATTCCTTAAACCTTTATAATCTTTTGATTATTAAGTCTTTACAAAAAATTTGACTTAAATCCTTTCCTGATTTTATCCTTTTTACGTTCCATTATCATCACAGCTAATTGTGTTTTGATATTCTTAAAAACTATTCCAGCAGAACTTTCTATTAGACCAAACCATATTCACTTCAGAAATAACTTTATTTCAATTGGATTTTCTGTCAACTTGGCTGAACCAATTAGATAATTTTAATTTCGAAATACTCAGCTTTCGTATTTATTATCTATCTATCAAAATTCCGAATTAATTTTAAAAAGTAATCTCAAATCCAAATAGTTTCTACTTAGAGACAGAATCCCCTTCTTATTTCAAAAATGAGCAAAAAAAAACATTTTTTTAATGATAAAGTCACGTGGTCTCTCGTTCATCCCTATGGTGACATATAAAAGACCACATGCTCTTCAACTTTTGATATGCAAAAGAATTCTCATTCTTCGAATCTGCCTTCAAACACCTATCAAATTCTACAAGATCTTTTGACACCAAGCCTTGGTAAAATCAGCTTTAAATGGAACGAAAAACAAAATGCAAAATGAAGACGACACACTGGACGGCCTACAACAAGATAATTTGCTTTTGAAGAATTGAGTGAGAGTAATGGAAGAAAGAAACTGAATGGAGGAAGATAAAACCCACCCAGGATTGTGATGCGGAAAGAAGAAAGGACAGACAAGATAGTTTGATTGGGAGTTCTACGAGATTGACTGAGAATAACAGAAAGTAGAACAGATAACAAGCTACTAGAAGAAACTAATATGAAGACAATTCACTGGTTGGCGGCCTATAACAAGTTAATTTGCATTCGAAGAGCTTTGAAATTGAATGAGAGCAATGGAAGAACTGAACGGAAGAAGATAATACCCGTCCAGGATTGTAACACGGAAAGAAGAAAGGAGAAGACAAGTTGGTTTGATTTCAAGATCTACGAGATTGAGTAAGAACAATAGAAAATAGAACATTGATGAGATTAAGACTAAACCAGAATTTTGAAACGCAAGGAAGAAAATCCCAGAAATTCTTCAAAACTGAGTTGTCTCGGTATTTTTTGATTTGTAAGATGCATGTCGAAGGGAAAGACAAGATGGTTTACATCAGAAGATCTGTTAAATTGAGTGAGAATGATAGAAAATAGAACTAAATGGAAGATAGTAACAGAGAAAGTTAAGACTCAGTCAGATTTTCGATGCGCAAGGAGGAAAAGGTCAGAAATTCTTCAAATTGATTTTTCTGTGTAATTCATAGTTGAAGGAATAGACAGAATTGAAAGACCGATGAAATTAAATAGGAAGAATAGAAGATGGGATTGAATGGAAGAAGGTAAGAAGTGCCTAGGATTGTGACGCACAAGTTTTCTATGTAATTTCTTGTGTGTATAAAAAGAGAAGACAACTCGTGGATATAGTACTAAGGATATGGATAATGGTGGCAAAAAAGTATATGTGAACTATGAATGCCACTTGTAAAGTTTGATTTTCTTCACGTTTCTATTCTTTTCTTCAAAATCCTTACCTTATTACCATTCCAGGTTTTCTTTTGCATTCTTTTTTGGCGTTTTCGTTTTCTACAGACATTCTGTGTCCAGTCTGCTACCATCAGCTAGCCATAACTGATGGTAACAGACTTTTCTCTGCTGTTGGTTTAATTTTTAAATGATTTCCGGTGATCGTGTTTTTAATTCTGCTCAGTTTTATGATATTTTTTTATTTTTCTCAAGTTTTCAATTTTATTGCCTTTATTATAACTAATTAAAAGGACACTATGGGGATCTCGTAAACTATAAGGTAGACAAAGATGGTTATATTACAAAAAAGTTGCTCTATTTAGGGGTCTACAAAATTCTGTATTTTTATATTAAAGGTGGTGGACCGTCTTGTAGAATCAAAAGAAATAGGTTAGGATTGACAATTTTTTGTACTTCAACCGTCTTCTTATCTCTCTATGTCTTTGTTCTCTCCACAGTTCAACTCAAAACCCAGCCATGCGATGTCGTGACTATGTGGTACGTCTTTGAATCTCTTAGGCAGGGTTGTACAAAACATTTAAGTCAGGATTAAATTTAAGCCTAACTTAGAATGTAACACTTGTTGTGACGTATAGCATACTGTGTGCCACATTCTAATTTAGGCTTAAATTTAATCCTGGCTTAAATGTTTTGTGCAACCCAGCCTTTTAGTTTACGAGAGATCCCATAGCGATCCTTTAATAAGTTGTAACCCTGTATACAGGGTGATCCACGGAAAAAATAAATTGGAAACTATTAGAAATTTCAATGAAGGCTTCTCCCTCTCTAGTTTTGAAACGGATCATTTCTCTTCTTCCTCTTAAGATATCTTTTTGGAATGTTTTCTATTCCCTCACTTATATTTTTATTTTCTAGGTCTTTAACTCGTAGTGATGGTGGCGTGAAAAGGACAGGGAGAACTTTAATCATTATTTCAAATTTAAACCAGAAAATTATAAATGAATTTCAAAGTTACAGTTAATTAAAAATTATTGTCTTGAATGCATTTTGGTCGTACTTGAAAAGGACGAGTCCGTGCCCGTAATTGAGGTCGTCTATTGCATCTGCAATTTTGCAAAGGAATTACAGCGATTTGCATAACTAATTCCTACGCGTGTCAATCAGGAGATTGCGCTAATGCTTCATTGTCAGGAAATAAACGTTAATATTCATCGGAAATTGCACAAAGACCGACCTCTGATCTTTTACTCGCTGCTTTCTACACACATACTTGATCTCCTCGCAAGGATTTGCTTTGGGCGGTTTCTTTTTTATAATTGGTACTTTCATTTCACTTCATACGTTTGCTTCCCAATAATAATTTAGTGAATTTTTAAAAGTTCACTTAAATTGATTTATCAATTTCAGACTGTTGTCTATTCAAGTAAGTTTGGCAAAGTCAAACACGATTGTTGTTACGTCAGTAAATTAATTTACGGTAACTAATGTGATTTTGGCTATTGGATGAAATTGGGCAAGTAATTTCGACGACATGAGGCCACCATATCCGGGAAGAACACACGTGTTCGACTTCCACAATTCACGTTTTTAAAGACGCTTGTTATCCTGACCACCCACGTAGGCTTAATCTTCTAATTCAGAGGACGTTCAGTACTTATTAGTTAATGTGGCTGGAAATTATCATTGCCGTCAGTGTAAATAACTGGATACGGAGAATGCAATTTTATTAATTTCTCAATCCTTCCTCTTGCCTGGGAAAATAAACTGTTTATCCAATAAAGTCCTCTCATTATTAAAAATGAAGAAATCAGTTGGAATTAGTTTCAAACAATACATCTCATTCTGATTTATGATATTTCCACAACCAAAGTTTTCAATTTTTAATTAACTGTCAACGATAAATTCAGTCTCACTTTTCTGATTTAAATTTGGAAGTTTTTTTTCAATCTGTCGTCTTGCAGAATCAAAAAAAGGAATTGTTTACTTTCGCCGTTGTTACTTACGAATAAAAAAATTTTAAGCAATCAAGCGCGCTTAACAAACCATTAATAATTAAGACAGGAAATGATTCTTTTTAAAACTCTATAGGATGATTCATGGGGAGCCTTCTTTCTTTAAAAATTTGTGAATTTTTAATGAGGATTTTTAATTTGTATTAATTTAGTAATAAAAATAAACGGAATAAATAAAAATACGAGCAATAGACTTAAACGAATGGAATGTTTTAGAAATCATTTATTAAAAAAAATTATGCATTATGATCTTGTACTTGACGTTCTTGTACTTGTTGCCTGTCAATGCACGTGTTTAGGAAAAGTAAAAGAATTTACAATGTCAATGAGATGTATATGTATTCGTAAATCACGTGTTTTTTAATCGATTTAGTTGGTGGTGCAATTACATGTTTTAATTTATTGTTACAGTTTAGTGTACAAGATCCGGTTCCATATCTTAAACAATTGTATCAAAATTTAATTATGGGAAAAAGAACATGTTCTATCTCCAAACCGTATGTGCAGACCAAAAATTTCCTCTTTTGTAGAAATTGTACAAGAAATAGGGAAGTCCAAAACGGCCTTAAGAAAAGGATCAGCTCTGAGAAAGAAATAACAAAAATAAATAAATTTGGACTTTGTAAACCTAACTTAATAGATTTTGACCCATTTGAGGAGTTTTTAATTTTAAAATGCATTTCAAAATTGTACACGAAATTCTTTTCTAATTCTAATTTGCTTTCAATGTTTTACCTAAATTGAAAGCTCTCCAAAATTCAAATCCAAATTTAAAATTATAAGTAACATCGACAGGGCACGGATGTGGTGATAGTAAGAGGCGTTTTTCTTTTTTGGAAGGTGCCCCAAGGGGATGAGTTTCAAAATAATATGTCGTCAGGTCGGGAAAAATTAATTACAGCCGATAATGATAATGAACGGTAGTAAAAATGAAAGTTAAAAACAATTTTCGCCGCAATCTAATAATGACACACTAGTATTTACCTACTACCACATGAACTGTTATCCAAGCATGCATTAAGGTATGCAATGATTAAAATATTACATTCAAGGTTTTCCGTACTATATTATATGAAATGGTGTAACAGCGCAAGTAAAGGCCAATGCGTAGATAATGGTAAAGCCGAGTTCACCGAGCTCGTAAGACGGCGTGATTGTGGTTTTCCTTTTTAGGAACTTTCGCCTGCGCAAGAAATGAGTTTGGTCATGCGGAAACTGGACGTAAATGAACTGACATTAGCTCTTATTATTATTGTTATTAATATTGCATCATGATCGTGCGTTGATGATAATGGAACTTTTTTTTCTACTGATGGATTCTCTGCCGGCAATGAAGTGGAGTCACTGACTGAATGTCTGGTCTATGCCCTCAGTTTTTTCTTTCGTTTTGCCTTTTCGGTTTTCTTTACCGTTAGAATTGTGTAAAAGACTTGGTTAGAACGACTCGGAATCTTTTGGGAAAGAGAACAAAGCGGCTAATAAAAGAAGAAAAAATAATGTACAAAAAACGCGAAGAGAAAAAGGATATGACCATGACTTTTTTTTTTCAAAATTAAAATCAAAATGATGTAATGGAGGTTATAGTTGAACACAATTAAAAAATGAAGACTTTCATGGGAAACCTTATCGATTTAAATAGCTTAGAACACTTAGCTGCTTGGTATTGTGTTGAAAACATTTAAAAATTCATGCAAATACCAAATGGGCGCAAGTTGAACCTTCACCTTCAACTCAACATTCTTATGTGCAAGCCAAGGAAAAAATGTTTGTGTTCGAAACCATGAACCTAAAAGGTCGACGTCCTTGCACTCACCAAGTTTCAAAACAATTTAACCAAACAACTGTTTAGGTGAACAAAAGTTTGCGAAAAGTTTATGGTGTCATCCTCATCATTATCATTTATCAAGTCATTTCATCAAAAATAAAATTTTAAATGTCCACTCGACTTAAATTTGAAATGAAGAAGATGATGAATGTAATACCAATTGGTCACTAGAAATTGAAAAAGATTAGAAACTAAGGAAAATCTGTTTGAAGTAAATAAGTCCCAAGTCAAACAAACATAATCAAGATCTTAATGACTAGGAAGAAAAGAAAAATGATGATCTATCTCTTTGAAAACTTTCTAAAATAGGTTTTGGTAAATTTAGGGTTGACCAGGAAGTTCTGGAACAAAATGTGAAGGCAGGATTTTAAAGATCGGACATCGAAGTCAGCTTTCATTTGGGTTTGATGAAGACCATCAAAAATTAAACAGAATTTTATGATCTGTTTGAAGGAGAAAAGACCAAATTGATTCCAGACATAATTAAGTTATATCACAAAATCTTTTAAGCGGACACTAAATCGCGCACTATAACACTTTACGTTTCACCGTCGTTCGACAGCTTCGTCAGAACGACGGTGAAACGTAAAGTGTTATAGTGCGCGATTTAGTGTCCGCTTAAAAGATTTTGTGATACAAATTTCATCGGACAAGAACCAACTGTAAATAATTAAGTTAATTGACTGACCAGAAAGAAAAAAAAATTCAATTTACTTCAGAATTTTCTTCGATAGAGATTACCAAAAAGAAAGTTATAGCCTAAGGTATGAAGATAGAGCTTGGGAAATTAACTATCGACATTGACTCATACTCAATTCACACCCGAATTGACAGTTTTATGTTAATTTGAAATTCAGAAACGTTTTAATTTTCATTTTAATGATTGTTTGACTTTCTATCGTAAATCACTGTTGATCGAAATAACTATACTGACCATAAACTTGATTATACCTATACGTATCGTCAAACGTCATGTTTGAGTGTGAGTTCAGTATGAGTGATGTTTCAGAACTTGGGACCTATACTTAACATTGAAATTTATCAAAATTCTATAAGTTATCTCCTGTATTGCGAGATTGCAAAGGACCGTTTTGGTCAAAAGGGATGTAGTCAAAGAAAGTACAGTTTTGATTTGTTTGAATCCTGTAATTGTGATGGTTGCCAAATACCCTAGAATTTGTTTAAAGGAACAAGACCGAGTTGATACAATTAAATTTGTGGATGAGTAGAAGTTGATTGGCGGAAAAAAAGTTTTCAAAACGGATACTCACTAGCAAACTCAAGGGAAGGACTTCCATGGAAATGGGCTTTTGATTGCTTATGAGCAAAACAATTTGTAGATAGATGATGACATTCTGATATTCAAAAATATAATGATTTAGAAATATCATCCTCGTCAAAAATGGCCTCCTTATTCATGAGCTTTTATTTGAATCCGATTGCTTTGACCTAAGTAAAGCCAACAGAATTTTTTTTTTACAAAAAGAACAATCCAAATGGCGGTGATGTCTTCAAATCTGAATTAAGATGTCGAATAAATAATGTTTTTAATTCTGTGGAGGACAAAAAATTGAAATATGGAAAAGATATTAAAAGAATTAGATCAAATCTATGTATAGGAGAGAGATATACCTTAGATTAAAATTTGAATAGATTCTGCAACATCAAGGATGGTTTGAAATAAAAATCGAAGTAGGTCTTAAAACTCTAAAAGTTAAGACCCAAAATGTTATAGCGACGTAAAACAACACAAATAAAGTAAGAATTAAAATTAAATAGTTGCGGTGCGTTAAATTAAAAAGTCGCTTTTTTCTCAGTAAAAAGTTTTGCCGGTTCAACTCCTGAGAAAATTGCGTTCTGAATTCCATTGCGTGCAAACTCAGTGGTTTCATAATTTTGTTTTAGGGTCAACTAGATTGTTTTTCCAAGTTTTCGATTGAAACCAATTATTATTTATTGCATCAGATAAAAGGCGAATTACGCAAATAATGATGTTTCATATCGTTCAAGAAAAAATACTTCACACGCCGACATGATTTGCAAAGCTGAAAAAACTTTGCAAGTAAAATATTTTATGAATTGGATTTTTTCCCTGAAAATTATTAACAATTGTAAAAGTAATATCTACGAATAACGAAGAGGAAATCGAGATGATTGAAAAAGATATTTTAACTGACGCTTAAGTTTATAACGTCTGCCAACTATGTGTAAGCATAAATCTTAAAAAAAATAAACAAAAAAATATATAATAAATATCAATAGTTTCTGCTAAAGTATGAAATCTATTTTCATAATAATGAAGGCATCTTTTGAATTTTAATAGTTTCAAAAAATAGTGAAGATGAGTAGGGTTCAATCTTAGGCCCTTTGTTGTTCGCAATCTTTAATTTAGTTTCTTTAACATTTTTGTTGAAGCAGACTTATTTAAGTATTGAAATATCTAAAAATATGCCAAATTTGTAGAAGTAAAAAATGCAAAAAAGGGTGAAATTAACCCCTACCTTAATTATCTTCTGGGACTATGTGATTGTAGACTCGTTTGGTATGAGGGGCTTACACTGCACTTGGTCACTGGACAAGTTCTTTTGAGGAGTATGGAAGTGGTGGTCAGTTTTATATCCTACGTGCCCCTCCCCTTGACTACTGTGTATCTGTCTTAATGACTTCTCGAGGTGCATCTTCTCTGCGCTACGATTTTTTCGTTCGACGCTCAAAAGAATATTATTATCCGTTCATGCGACTGTTGCTCGTAGCCGTCTTTCTTCTTTTGGTTTTTTGCTTTTCGCTTTATATTTATTACGAGCGCATTTTTTCTTTTAGTTCTTCGCTTCTTTAAATTGAACGCGCAATGAGTTTGATATTTGCAGACTAATATTGAAAGTTCAGACTGAATAATGCAACGCCGCTTGAAAAACACTTTTATTATTATTACAATGATTCATTTAGTTTGCTTGTAGCTGATAATTGTATTCGAAACATACAGTATACGGTTGAAGACAAATTAACATGACATTACCCTAATTGCAGTACTATAAACTTTGAATTACCTATTATGTCGCGGGCACATATGCATTTAATGTAACGCCTAACGTGATTTTTAACATCTAATTTGACATAAATCTGCGGTTACACATAAGTTTAATATCAAATTACTCGTTATAAATTTGTTTTCTTTTCCATATTATCATATCAGAAGTAAAAACTACACCAAACTAGTCAAATTAGACTTTGAAAATCACGTTAGGCGTGACGTTAAACGTTAATGTGGCTGCACCGTTAGCGTAATGACGATAACTAAATATACATACATATAAATAAAATGAAATCAAAAAAAAAATAAAAACAAACGTGCAGGTAACACACAGGTTCTTGGAATTTATGAGTACCAAGGTAAAAAGTAAGTGTTTCTTTTTTCCCTAATTTGTTCGTTTCTTATTATTATTACATGTTTTCATTTCATCGAAAATGTAGAAATAATAGATTGATTCTCTAGAAAATATTTTAGGCAATTTTTAACACGTCGGTGAAAATTAGCGACCGGTTTTTTCTTTGACGATTGAAACGAAAATATTGACGAAGTTTACGTAGCGGTATTTATCTAGCGGAATTTTTTCTAATTATATAACCGTATTAATTTAATAATTTTATGTGAATGCACGTCATAAAATAAATACTTATTTACATTCTCCCGAATAATAATGAACAATATAGGTATAATTTGATACAATTGATTGATTACAACTTGAAGTTATTAATAAAACCACCAGTATCAATTTAAAATTTAACAAAATTATTGAATATTTGAAAATTATAAGTGTCTACATACAAGGTGTGAAAATAAAGTTATGTCAATATGCAACGAGTAGGTATCCACGCGAATTGCGAGTGTGTCCGTGATTAATTCAAAATAGATTTGCACTTTTCAACTTTTAAAATTTAACTTTTAATTTTTTAAAATTGGCAATGAAGACTCGAATGTTCTTTAATGTGCAAAAAACGCATGTGAAGAAGGTCTGAGTTTCCTTTGCCAATTTTCTTTTCACTATGAGAAACATACGTCGTGTCGGTTCTCCAAGTTTTATTTTATTTAGTGTTTAATTTTTTATTTCTAATAATTATTTTTTCTAATCGGAGAGTACGTTTTAAATGGAAGTCAATTTATGTTACAATTACTTCACTCATAAGTAAACATCCTCTACGTCTCTACACGCGCGACAAATCACCTTTTCCTCTTCAGGAAATGACGTAAAGGAATGACGTAAAGAATAATTTATTGTAAATTTACATTGTTTTGACGCGTCGCTTACAATTTCCATGGCTTACTGCGAGGTTAAATTAAGTTAGACATTATGCATCTTAATACCGTATGTCCAAATCAATTTTTGATAAAGATAGGCCGTCGAAGTTTAAACGTATGTCGTTAACCAAGAGTTAGTGACGTTAGTTTTGACGTTAGTGACATGTCAAGGTGTAAAATGTGGCAAATTAAACTTCGATTTTACTTAATTACTCAAGAACTACACAATATTTAAAGTAAATAATAAATTATAATTTAATAGGAGAAAGTTACAGTAATTGTAATTGGACAGCAAGCCATCAATTCATAAATTGATGTAGTAACCTGAAACAAACGTTTTGTCTTCTATGGCCTACCTTTACCAAAAATTTATTTTATTTGGACATATGGTATCATTTAAAGTAAACTCCTCGAGAAGGTTTGTTCCTTCAGTGTTCAAAACAGCTTTTGAAATATCGTCAATGTCATGGAAGTAATTTGTTTTTCAATATTTTTTTTTACCTTTGGGGGAAAAGTTATTGAGACTGAAGGCAGGAAACAGTTAGCTTCACACAGTCAACACAGTTGGCTACTTAGCAGTTAAAAACTCTCTCACAACAGGGTTGCCAGGACTGCCAACTTATGTGTACCAACAAAGTCGCGAAAAACGTAACAGATCCAGGTACCTTCGTACCATTCAAGATTTTTCTCTTCTAGGAAAAACCGCTTCTGCACTGCGGAGTATGTTTATTAATATCATCTTTTGTCATATTATTTCAAAATAATCTTTGAGTACCTACCAGAATCTACCCACTCTTTGAACCGTACTTTCTACGTACCAAATTTTGTGCGAAAGTACCAAAAATGGTACAAAAGTACCCTGCTCACAAACAGTGTTGCCAGCAGCGTACTTTTAAGCGTATTAGATGGCGCTTTGAAATTGTATTAGATTGAAATTATTATTCAGTAAATATATTAAACGATTAAAAAATTTAGAACTAACACGTGATATAATGATATAATCTATACTGAAACTGCTAAGGCATTGCCGTAATTGCGACGCCTCAGCAACGTTACCAACTCTTCAATGAACTTTCCCCTAGACGTTAAATGAAAACCTCCTAAGTTTGTATATTTTTTTTTTATCTGTGGTGATTACCCAACAGGGTCCTAAGTCAAAGACTTGTCAGGACCTCAGGAGCGGGAGAGTATTTGAGTGTGTGTAAAGTGTTCCACGGCTTTGTTACTTCCAACCTCCTCGCCGTTAAGGGGAAGCAGTGTCGAATTTTATCCGCAACACTGAAGGGTGCCTTTGAAATCGATACCGACCACCCCCGAGAAAAATCCCGAGTGCAGTTCGAACAAACGACCACGCGATTGCAAGGCCGGTCCTCTTACCACTGGACCGTTCAGGCGTTAATTAAAGTGTTTAATCATTTCACGTTCGAAAATAATGTAAAATAAAAATAATCTTTAAAAAGTTTCTCTCTTTCAGAAAAAATTACCTCAAATTTAAGGAGAAAATTACTTTTTTAATCCCATTAAAGAACATTTGTCACAATAATTGTAATATTTGCAAATTTATACAGGGTGACTGGTAAGTCGACGTATTCCTTTGAGAGCGTGTTCAGTGAATCTTGATATCAACACGAAAACGAATTTCAAAATTTCTGACTTCAATGAAACTTCTTTAAATCAAAACAAGGGAACATTTCCAACCCGAAAATTCAAAAACATTTGAGACTTTGTCGGTTAATAGTTCACCCTAGCGCTAGGGCGAGCGCGCAACAATTCTTTTTACCTGCCCAAAAATACTTTAAGGGGGCAAAAACACCCTTTGAAATATCTGCAATTTTCAGTTTTCTGTGAATAACTCGGCAACCAATAGAGATAATAATTAAAATTACAGGGCAAAATATTTATCTTTTAATGCCCCTAACATGTACATAAAAATTACCTCCCCTTATAATTTGAAAATCAAAGTTTTTTACAAGATGAAAATTACTAATATGTCTGCGCGATAAATTCAAACACCTTTCAATCATTTATGAACGTTCTGTAGATCTTTAAAGAATATTGCATCAACTGCAGAAAATGGTAGATCGCATCCAAAAATATAGTATCCCAATAATTTATGATTTTTTTTCTTTTTATGGTAGAGACACCCTTGGGGTGCTTTCCAATTGCTCGTAAGTAAGGTATGAATTTCTCGGAGCTGCTTCTGGTTGTTCCAAGTGCAATTGGAACATATCGGAGCTGCTCTGAAGTTTTTTATTTCTCTTTTTTTAAGAGAAATATTGATGTTTCGTATTGGTTTATTTAAACGAACCTTCGTACGCCAGATTAATTCATATGGCCTAGAAGCCCGTGAATCTTCGTTAAAACAGCTCTCGGAAAACTAATTACTAAAAATTGTCGCTGGTACGAAGTTAAAAATAAACTTAAACTTAATTATTAATTTACAATGAATTAGCTTTTAGATTTTAACAGCCGAAAGTTTCACTGGAAACCACAAACGAAAGGAACGCGTAGTTTTTATTGGTCAGGAGGTATTTTCAAAGGGCGGCTGTTGATATTCGCAGACCTTCTGGAAGCAATTTTAGTTGAACCTTTTAGGTCTTAGGAAACGAAGTATAAAATTTTACAATTTAACAATCTGAGAATGGAGTCTAAACGTGACACGAAGCAAAGCGGCCTGACAAACTTATCGGCATATTTGTTGTGAGAAAATCCTAATTTCTACTTAATTAACATTTTAAATCTAAATCCTAAAATCTTAACACAATAAGTTCTTAACAACTGGCACTAGCTGATGAAGATGTAGCGGCACTTACAGGTTCTGCTTCTACATCTTAAAGCCGGGTTCTCACTAGTCAATTTCATTGATCAATAAGTCTGAATCTATGTCGTTGAAAATTGAATTGAATTCGAAATGCGTTCACACTATTCAAGGGCAATGAAGATCAACTTCGGAAAGTATCAGTTTCTCTATGGTATTGATTCCAAAAATTTAGGCATGTGGTTACCTCGCCATTTGAAATTTGCCTTGCCGTTAATATAAATAATAATAATAATGGCTTTATTTCCAATACAGATAATAATTACAAATAGAAATTATAACTGAAAGAAAAGAAAATAAGTACAGTTGTGTTCAAGAAGGTCTTGTATAGCTACGTTTTAAATATCCTTGCTTTTGAGCGGCAGTTGGTTTTTCTATTTTTGTGTTCAATGATATTATTATTACCAGAAACCGTATATGTAACAAAACAACTTGTACAACAATTTTTTGACTTCATGAATGCACATACAAGTTTACACAGTACAAATTCTGTACAACACTTTTTTGAACACGACTGTACCTATTGGAAAAAGGCAAATAACTCTAACACAACACCTCCGAATTCGTCAAACTGAATAATTGTTATGAACGCCGTTTTAAATTATTACGCAATTGTTTGTAATGCAGAGTGTGCCTATTCGACAATGGTTATCAGCTGTTGCGACACAGATGATGCAAGATGCACGTCATGATTATTGGTAGGGCTGGGTTGATGTATCGATACGCCAGCTGTATCGATACACATTTTCAGCTGTATCGACATATCGCATATCGATACGTATCGAAATATCGGATATCGAATATCGATACGTATCGAAATATCGATACGAATCCAAGTGTTGGATATCGAATATCGATACGAAATATCGGATTTCTTATCACAAGCTTAAGCAATAACGTTAAACTAAATTCATTTTATTTTACCGTTTAGAAGATATTTAGTTTATTTCAATTTTCTTGGGACTTGAAAAACTGGTCTTACTCGGTTTTTGCACCAAAGTTTTAAACCTCTGTTCAATATTTCGAAACGTATCGATATATCGATATATATCGATCCGATATTTCGATACATATCGATACGTATCGGTAGCCGATACTCGATACGTATCGATATTCGATATATCGATACGTATCGATACAGAAATCATATCGAATTTCGATACACAATTTCCCGTATCGCCCACCTCTAATTATTGGTCGAAGGTGTACTTATTTGTTTCAATATAATTGAAACCTCGATCTGACCCTTCTACCGTTGTTCAATTTCATTGAATCAATCCCGTTGATAAATCAAAGTAGACTTTGATTTCACTTTTCACTTTTATTGAAACGAAAAATTATGGATCAGTTTCGTTCACATTAATCAATTTCCTTTCGGGGGTATAGATTCAATCTTATTGATCAAAGAAATTGACTAGTAGTGAGAACCCGGCTTAATAGACTGAAAGTTTCATCATCAACTTCAATTGATGCATTCTTCTCGTAATAAAATAGTAAGGTCTATGTATGCACTTATTACATAAAATGTAATTGACAACAAAGATGAGCCTACTGCTACTATTGTTGTTATTATTGGCGTTACAGTATCCTCAACATCTAGAACTGTAATTTCTTCTTCCGTATTTTGTCTTTCACAAGTATTTTTATAAAAAGTATTGATATTAAAAAGTACTTCCTAATTAGTTATAAATTTATTCTAGCGACTGGTTTCGGTAAATGTTTTTATCTTCATCAGGCAGCTAACGTCTAATCTAAAATATAAATAAAATAATAAAATAAACATCATTGGTGAGAAAAAGAAGGAATACTGAATCAAATGTGAAGTTACTAACTACAACTAACTTCTAACTTCACATTTGATTCAGTACTCCTGCTTCTTCTTGCCAATAATGTTGATTTCATTATTTTATTTACATTTTCGACGTTAGCTGCCTGATGAAGATAAGAACACTTATTCGCTAGAATAAATTATTTATAACTAATTAGGAAATACTTTTCAGTACCAATACTTATAATTACCTACTTTATGGACTTACAACAATTTCTATAAAAGTTCACATTCGCTATTAATAGGTCTGTTCCGTTTGACAGAATTTCAAGTTCCGAATCGTTCAAATCATGCGCAGTATGAAATTTATACCCAATTTTGTGCACTGCTC
Source organism: Dorcus hopei (assembly GCA_033060865.1). NCBI lineage: Eukaryota > Metazoa > Arthropoda > Insecta > Coleoptera > Lucanidae > Dorcus > Dorcus hopei. The sequence continues at coordinate 15,943,439 of CM065421.1, read as the reverse complement.
ATGCTCAGTAAGATTTTGAACGGTTCAGAACTCGAAATCTTGACGAATGGAACGGACCTATTACTATTTCTGTACCTGTCCCGGAAATGTATATAAAGCTCCAAGTATTTCTTTTCTACGTACCATAAGTGTCCCAAAATTAAAAGTTAATTCCCTAAGTTTGATAGCTTCAGCTTACGAGGCAAGAAGAAATTGTTACACTTGGCAATGTTGCTTCTACATACGATTTATACGAGTAGAAGGGTTTTAGACTAAAAAATTTCAAATATCTAGTTGCAAATGCCTCAATTAAATATTTATCCTGCTGGACTCTGTCTTGCTGTTTTTAACAATAATCCAAAAAGCAATCGTGGGACGTTGAAGTGCGTTTTAATTATGTTTCATTAATGATATAGATTTGCCTAATGATTTTAATATAACAGTTTCCAAATTGTTTTCAGCTGTTTAATTCGCAATTTTCTTTTAAAAGTGTTTGTTATCTTTGGAGGGTTCATACAAGAAAAGTACAGTGCCAAAGGAAATTTTTGGTATTTGTAGTTTTAGACTCAGGAAAATAACAGAATAGGTTTACCTGAAGCTTTATATGCATTTCTGGGACATCCTGTATGTATACCTATGTGAACATTTATACATATTTATCTATGTGCAATCTCGCTTTGATGGAGTGTCTTTTTATTTCATATTCTGTGATACGCACCAAAGCTTTTATTACAAGGGCCACGACACCAAATTTTTCTTCCTCCCAGAAACTATTACCTAGTGTTTTCGATTGACTGCACTAGGATACCCTCATAGTCTTTTCGATTCGCTACTCTGGAGCACTCTCAGAGTATTTTCATCTTGTTTTAACCTCATGAAATAATAGAAGATGGAGATACTCTGAGAGTGCTCTAGAACAGCGAATCGAAAACGCCATCAGAGTATTTTCATCTTGTACTATTACATGAGGTTAAAACAAGATGCAACAAGTACAACCAGTGTAGGTGATTCGAAAACGCTATAGGTATGATATTTTCTACCACTTGACATTGTAAATAATATGTAAGAAGGTAACTAATACTTTTTTGAAACTGAAACTGGTAAAAATTAATAAAACATAATAAATCCAAATACCCTAACCTCAAATGATAAAACTACATGAAAACTACGTAGGCTACATGTAACAAATACATGTAGTGTAGTTTATGTAGTTTATATTTCCGAACTCCAACTATTATGCTGATTCGTGCCATTTCCGATTAAGTTATGTCATTTAAACTGTGCCCAAATCTTTGCCCAAATACACCTTGTGTCCAAATAGGTAGTAAAAGTTGGTAATAGTTCCTTCAAAAGAGTTGACACCATTGTTTTGAATTTCGACTTAAACTTAGATCAACACAATGTTTTACCTATTTGTAAATTAATGCATTTTTCTTAGCATTGCCTCCGCAAATTTGCACTAACGCCTCTCTGATTACCTTCTCTGCCAAATTGAACAAAAATTAACGTTCATTGCTTTAATAATGCAGTGTCATTCTCACTATAATAGCTTTGTTCCTACACAGTTCTAAATCAGTTCGGAACTGTACTGCTCATGCGCTCTTGTTACAGGTCATGCGCTCTTACTAAAAATGCTGTGTATTTAGCAAGAGCGCATGAGCAGTACAGTTCCGAACTGATTTAGAACTGTGTAGGAACAAAGCTAATAACATCAACCATTTCCAAAAGTTAACAACAATGTACAGGGTCTACCAAGAGGGAGTTGAGTATTTTAAAATGCTACGGTGGCAACACCAATCAATGTCAATGTCATTATTCAACAGTTATACTTTGCGGGATTGAGCTTGAGTAGTTGAAATTGATCTAAATTTCGGAGAAAACATTTTTTTCTTCAGTGGAAACGCATTTCTGGCTTAAACAGATAAAAGTTTAGGATTTGAGCCAACGATAATCGTCAAGAAATCCATGAATTGCCTCTCCATTCTCAAAAAATTACTGCCTGGCGTGGTTTTTGGGCTCAAGGTGTGATTGAACATATTTTTTTGAAAACGAAAACCAACGGCGAGTGCTGAAGAAATATGATAACCGAATATTTTTGACCTCAACTGTGTTGACTTACAATTAGACAATGCCTATATTTTTATTAGGACGGTGCTGCAACTTGCCACATCGATTTTTCTCTGGGGCTACGCTTCTAATCTCTGGTCTACAACAAACGATTCGTGACCTTAAAGCGAACATGGAAAGCTATCGCACGATTTATGCGAAAAAGTGATTGAAAGTGGGATCTTTAGACTGAACGCAACCAGACGAAGCCATTTGAACATTCAAGACATAATGAAAGCGATCGTTCTTTAAAGTGAAGTAAACATCACTTGATTATCACTCATAGTTTCCTCTGTGTTTCATTTTAAAATCCCTATCGGCAGACCCTTTACTATCAAATTTCAGTGTGATGATAACGTTATCGGAACATAAGGATGCTTTTATGGCAACGAGTATGCAGACTTGATTGCCAAACCATGTAACGTTTTGAATTGAATGTGCAATTAGCTCCATAAATCTATTTTATTATCTGGTGGACTTTGTAATTTTAAAAGTAGTATTTAAATTGTAACTTAAACACATGAAATAAAGAGGGGGGAAATGTAAAAATGTCAGTAGCTTTTTAATATAATACAACAGCTTAAGTGAAAAGATATTTTATTCGTGTCGAAGGAAGGAGCAAATACAGTTTGAAAGTAGATAACGTAATCAGGGTGCCCATGATTTTGTAATTCAACATTATCCTTCATCATGTACGCCTCTGGTGTAAACAAACCCTCGAGAACGTATTTCCGCTCTTTATGTGCAGTGGTCTTTTAGAGATGCACTTGTCTTTAGTAGAGGAGCTAATTGCATCAGCCAACGTTAACCGCGGTCAGTTAGTTACCATGAAGTAAAGTAGCATTTACGGCTATGGTTTACGGTGCTGTCATAAAAGTAAAAGGCGAGAATTATTGTTGTAATAAGAACCCTTGTGTTAAGATGAGGGGCTCATTCCAGCTATTCCAACAATACTCTGGGTGTAAATTTGATAGTTACTAAAATAACATTTAGTACAAATTTTGAAATTTTTATGGTTGCCTATTTTCAAGACAAAGAGAAGTTATTGCTTCAGAACCTCACCTTGTATTTGAAAAATTTGACCCGAAAGTTAAAGTCAATCAAATTTTTGTTTGTCGATTATTTTAAAGTTACGTTTGAATTTGTAAATGTAATCGTATTTTGATACACGGAAAACGAAAACTTATACTTAAAATAGTAATTAAATGAAAGGTTAATAAAATGTTTAATAGGAGTGGACAAATGTTGAACTATTTTCTAATAGATGTATACAAACAAGGTGATTCACAAAAATCCTTAAAATAATGACAAGTCAACTTATACCGGGGGCTCAAAAGTTACACTGCTTAAAAACTGACTAATTTTTTATACGTTTGTTGTAGGAAGAACATTTTTATAAATGACGATATGGATTGATTTTTTTTTAAATCCAGTGATGAAAGATGATGCATGCAAATGACCTCTCATGGCGAATCATAACTTAAAAGAACAGGTTCTTGATTTTATAAAATTCTACAATCCGTTGGGCCGTATTAAATAAAAACAATATAATTAAATATTATGAAGATAGTTTTGAATTCTTTAAATGGTAATGAATTTCTGGGCCAAGTTAGTGCATACATACATTTCAGTACCGAGTTAAAAGAGCTGAATTTGATTATTCAAACCCACTTCATTTATTACTTTCGCATTTTTCATACATGTTTCAAAACAGCTGAAATGTTAACTGCATTTCATGTTATAAAACTATACAGAGTGTTCTATTTAAGAAAATTAAGTTTTGAACCTTTAAAATATAGTGGCAGTGAGATTCCATGTTGTATTGGGAACACCTGTAATGTTTTAAAGAAAACTAAGATATTGTTAGAAAACATTTTGGTTTCAGAATAAAGTTAAAATCGGTCACATTTAGAAAACCTTCAAAAATCTAATTCTTTTCCTTTACTTGCAGGCCTTATCACTTTGGAATTTGTGAAAGGTTATGAATAATGAGTTAATAACAACTTCCGGTATAACCGGAAGTGTAATTGCTTTCTAAATATTTTAATTAGAAGGAACATGTCACAAATTTTCAGAGAAAAAATGGTTATTGTAAATGACTCAATACTTAGGTGTAGGAACTGATTTTTGTGCCTCACCCTGTATAATACTCAATTCAAATAATGCTACATAGTTTCGTGAAAATGAAATCGTATACGTAAACATATGCTTAAAGACATATTGTTAAATACTTGTGCGATCTTCAATAATATGTACAGAATCGACACCCCTGCAAGCTAACCGCACCCTTATTGTCCTGGTAGTAAAGCTTACAAAATTCTCGATCGGTCTCGATTCACTTGATCGCGATTGTACAAAATTGTATCTATTGAAAAATGAAAGTTGTTTTAGATTGTCATAAGTGAAACTTTTCTGTTTTGTTAGTTTGTATCTAACAATAAGAACACGCATTGTTCTTAAACAAATAATGACGAATACGTGGAACATCAAAATTTTAAACAAATATTTGATTGTGTCTGAGTAATTTTGCAAATTTTACAAGTCGCTTTCGACAGAGTGAGTGTTTGTGTATTTAATTCGTTTGCAGTTTTGATTTGTCTGGGAGCAAGCATTTTGGGACTGTTCTTAAATAAAATGTACCTAATGGAAGTTGGGACCTGACGGTGTAAATATCAAAAACTAAGACGTTTAATTGAATTATTTTCGTCCTCTAATAATATTTGATCGTCGAGAAAAAAATACCCTGTGCTATTTACGAGGTGCGAAATCTCGCGACTTTGCCATTCTGTTGACCTACTGGACGTTATGTTTCTTATTTTTCTCACAATCAGCTTCGGCAGTCGTTCAAGTAATGCTTTATGATTGCCGTATGTAATACGTAAGGCTGTTTGGTATCCGGCAATTAAATTTAATGGCCCAAGTTTACGATGTCAATTAAGTTTACTCGAAGATGGATTTCATTTTATTTTTTGAACCAAAACTTTTTTAAGCGGTCTTCATGCCTGACATTTTGTTAGATGTTTATTTGTTTCGTAAATTCTATTAAGTATATTATGATACGATCCGGAGAAGTTTGATGCAATGTTTGTTGACATTTTTGTAAGGTGAAATTTGTCGTAAATATCAAAACGTTTGTTTGAAATGAAGTGTCTTTAAGAGATTGCATTCGTGCGTATTTGATGATTTTTTTTTCAAAATCACCAGAGAGCGGCCAGTTTTAGGTTTTTGACATTAGAAGTAGGCAGTTTGTCTTGAATAACTCATGTTGAATGACTGTGAGTTAGTAAATATAAAATAAATGTACAAGATACCGTAAAAATTTTGATTTGATGGTTATGGTTACTAGAGAGTGGATGGGCTTAGGTTTTACCGTAGGTCATTCGTTCTCTGGTAATCACTTACAGGGAGAGTTAGTTCCTTTTTGTTATGCAATTATTATAAAGAATATGTTAGAAGGTTAGGAATATAATAAAAAGCAACATCTAAAAAGACAAGTGTGCGATATCTCATATACCTATAACCAAAACTTCCTAATACAATGTGTGGATCTTCATTGTTTCTTATAATCCATTCCATCATAATATGATCCACATTGTAAAGTGAGATGGAATGTTTGTTGAAATTTACAAGACACGATTGTCATGAACATAAAATGTATAATGTATATTAAGTAATGCTAGTTGTTAAAACGATGTTTGATAACTTATAATGTATTCTCTGATATGGTCTAGAAAAAAATACAGATAAGTTATTTCATTAATGATTATTCCACGAGATACTTCTCGTGAGTATCAAATGTGAGATAATTAAAGTTTGTTGAGATGTTTGCCAAAAATGACAATTGAAATCGTTTTTAAGAGGTCCCTGTGTTTGACAGCTTGTCAGGTATGATCTATTCTTTGATAGCTCCAGAAGGGGATGTACAGAAGTTCGATGTTTGTTTGATATGAACAAATATAAAATAATCATAATCGTTTGTATCACGCTTTAATAAAAATACATCTTTACATCTTACAAAGCATCAAATATCTTGTCAAACAACTCATCAAACAAGTCACCGAACATCTTTACAAACAAGTATTATTTAGATACACTTTTTGTTGTGATTTATTTTTAATCTTAGACATGGCCCATAACGATTGAATTAAATGCCTACATACTTTTAAATGAGTTTCGAGATTCAATTGAGATTTAAACCGAAGTAGTGAATATAATGAGGTTTATCGAAGCATCTGTAATTGAGCGGCTCTTGCTTCCATGAAAAAGGGTTGGCGGCACCATCCTGTGAGGCGATTTAAAAATTTCTCCAGTCGTTTAGCATTTATTTATAGGCACGTACTTACTTGATTCAAGGCAGGTAATGACGTAGTTCTCGTTCCAAAACTATTACCGGTTAGACATGGTAAGTAACCACGAAATTCCTAAACATATTTCTATTTTAATCCAATCATAAGGTGTACTTACTACATTAATGTTGGAAATTTTTTATTCTCGGATACAGTGTAACCCCGCTGTTATTCGAGATACACTCTATCAGATGTTTGATACTTTCGTACAAGGCCACCCATTCTCTATTTTTGTTCTGCAATTATGGCTGTTAAGAGTTTTGTACTCATAAGATTGTGATAATGTGAGCTGATTAAAACTTTGGCTAAGCAAACAAGTTTGATGTTTTATTTTTCAAATAAATCATAAATATTTCATGCTTTACTTTCCGAATCGCCTAATCTAATATTGATCCCGAAATTTGAGCTCGTCGTACTTCAGATAATCGAGGTTCTACTGTATAGTCAAAATAAATGATTAATAAACGACGTTTTCATATACGTATAGTCTTTGAGATGTGATAAATAAATTAAAATTATATAATACGAGTATTTGTGTGTGATGTGTTCGTACGTGATCGTGAAACTAATTACGCCAGACAATGTAAATGTTAAATATTAGAACAAACGACGTATATTTATTTAAACCGTTACTTTCATATTTCGTTCCTCAAATTTCTTAAGAATTCGTCCGGTACCGATATACATAAATTTAATGATTTCTGGAAAGCTAATAATATAACGGATGGGGCGGATAGACTTAAGTCTGGAGATTAGCAAAATCATGGAATTTTGTAAATGTTATCAAGTAGTTGGAAATATGCAGAAATTGTTGTCTGAAGCAATTATTGGAATTTAATGATGCGTCAAATAATTAATTAGTAAATGATAACAGATCTGTAAAATTTTTATATGCATCCTAGCACAAATTGGTTGATACTCCATAAGAATGTAATATACAGGCTGACTCCGTTAAATTGCGTTTACATGACTTAATAAGAAAGACCTGGACTCAAAATAAGACGATTTAACCTAAAATATCTATGACCAAAAGTGCTTCGTTAAGTTATTATTCTACTTCAAAGTTTTTGAAAAACAAGTTAATTACTACCAAAATAACAAAAAAATGTTAATAGTAAAATAGTGTTAGTCGTTCGATTCACACAGGAAACATTTGGCATGTAACATTGTTAATAACAAAATTGTTGAAACTATTTTCAATGTTATCAAACAATGTTACTGACATTCAGGCCTATGATGTATCATGGGTGTTACCAACCGCGCTTGGATAACACTTTATTTAAAGGCATCGAAATTTGTTAATATGAAGCGTCAGAGGTTTAACGTCGTTCAAATAAATGCCTATCAGATCACATATAACACTAATAGAGCATAAAATAACATCACAAATTAATTGTACAAATTAAGTTAGCGAAAGCAGTTACACACGTAACAGTGCTGTTATTCTTAACATCAGTGGTACATCATAGACCTCATTGTTATTAATAACAATGTTATCGACTTTGTCACCAACAAAGTTTTGGACATTTCTTTGTTATTTTGCTTCTGTCTCCTGCATTATGAATGATGTCCAAACAAAACTAATCACACTTAACTTAACTCCAGTTGAAAGGCAAACAAGTATTCTAATCTATGTGTTATTAATATTTCATTTCTAAGAGTAATATGTTAATAACTTTTTGTTGTAATCATTTTTTCATATAGATTGTTTCTTGATTTCAAAGTATTTGTTACCGACAAAGCTATCACTTGTTATTATTAGTTAACAAAAAAAATGATAAATGTAAAAGAAAATGTTTTAACAAAAATTAATAGTTGTTACCGATAAAGCTATCAATATGTTGCTTACAGTTAACGAAAAAATAATAAATGTGAAACCAATACAAGACATGTTATTAATATATCATCTCTAAAAGACAATAACATTTTGTATCGCTTCTAGATTGATTTCTAAGTACTTGCTATCGACAAAGCTATAAACGTGTTATTTATTAAAAGTTAACGAAAAAAATAACAAATGTAATAGCAAATGTTCAACAAAAATTAATAGCTGCTACCGACACAGCTATTAACGTGTTATGAATAGTTAACGAAAGGAATAACATATACAAAAGCAAATATTCAACAAAAATGAATAGCTGCTACTGACAAAGTTAGCAACATGATACTAACAGTTAACGAAAAAAAGCAAAAAAAAGATTTCAATATTTGCTACCGATAAAGCTATGTATCACCGTGTTATGAACAGTTAACGAAAAAAATAATAAATGTTAAGGCAAATGCTAAAGCTAAAGCTATCAACGTGCTATGATATGAACAATTAACGGAACAAATAACAAATATAAACGCAAATGTTTAACAAAAATTAATAGCTGCTACTGACAAAGTTAACAATGTGTTATTAACAGTTAACGAAAAAAAGCAAATGTTAAAGCAATACAAGACATGTTACTAATATTTCACTTCTAAAAGCGACATGAAAATAACATTCTGCTGTAATCATTCTTTGATTTATTAGATCGCTTCTAGATCGATTCAAAGTATTTGCTACCGACAAAGCTATCAATATGTTATTAACGGTTAACGAAAAAAATAACAAGTGTAAAAGCAAATGTCTTAACAAAAATTAAAAGCTGCCACTAACAAAGCTATCAAAATACATTTATTATTAACAGACAACGAAAAAAATACAAATGTAAAAGAAAATGTCTTAATTAACAAAACTTAATAAACGTTATCGATAAAGCTATCAACGTGTTATTTAACAGTTAACGAAAGAAATAACAAATGCGAAAGCAAATGTCATACCGTTAATTTATAGCAATGTTGTTATATGTATGTTAACGAAAAAAATAATAAAATAAGTGCAAAAGCAAATGCCCGAATAAAAATGAATAGTTGCTACCCACAAAGCTATCAGCATGTTATTATTAACAGTTACAACATAAATAACAAATCTAAAATCAAATGTCTTAACAAAAATTATTAACTGCTACCGTCAAGACTATCAATATGTTACTAATAGTTAACAGTTATTAACTGTCAACAAAGGAAATAACAAATCTAAAAGCAAATGTCTTAACAAAAATTATTAACTGCTACCGTCAAGACTATCAATATGTTACTAATAGTTAACAGTTATTAACTGTCAACAAAGGAAATAACAAATCTAAAAGTAAATGTCTTAACAAAAATTAATGGCTGTTACCGAAAAAGCTATCAACATGTTATTAACAGTTGTCGAAAGAAATAAGAAATGTGAAAGCAAATGTCATACCGTTAATTAATAGCAATGTACAGTCGCGGCCAAAAAAAAGGGACACTTTTTTAAACGTCAATTTTCTAATACTAAAACTCTTGCTGGGTGGTTGTAATTATGAACTGATACTTATGGATGACAAACAATAAATATTACTGTTTGTTATCCGTAAGTGTCAGTTCATAATTACAACCACGCAGCAAAAGTTTTAGTATTAGAAAATTGACGTTTAAAAAAGTGTCCCGTTTTTTTTTGGCCGCGACTTATGTTAACGAAAAAAATAACGAATGTAAAAACAAATGTAAAAACATGTTATACAGGGTGTTTCATTGAAGATGCACCAAACTTAAGGGACACGTTTCTGACATTATTTCAAACAAAATATCTTAATAAAAATTTTTAATTGGTGCAACTTGAAATTTGCATAATTTGGAGCCGATGTTTTTAGAAATACCGTAGCGATTTAAATTTCTGCAGCCGTGAAACAAGACGAGCGATTTAAATTGTTTTATGAATGGCACGCGCCTGCAAGAAGACAGTAAATAACTATCGTAAACGAAAAAATTTATGACAGGCTTTTAAGTTTGGCCTTGACCGCAAGACGTGTTAAAGACGAACACTTTGAAAAAAGCGTGCGTTTTCACCGCACTAACATTTATGCAAACCGTAATTACATCAAATTTGCCGAGTCTTAATAATGTACGATAAATAATTAACGCTTGTAACGTTTTTATTTGTCTCTGTATCCAACAATTACTACAATTATGTACAATTAATAAATTGGAATTGTTGCTTCCGCCACGCCGGTCTGTTAAATTATTTGCCTATCAGACTGAACTTGATCACACGAGGAAGAAACAATTTCGGAAGCGGGCGAATTACGTAAATGGCAATTACCTTACATGTGTTCGAATAATCTGCGTATTCTCGAAATGTGTAATTGCCCATCGCACCACCAACACACCCACACACACACTTACATAATAAACTTAAAAATGAAAAGTATAAACTACACCAACTAATTACTCGCCACTACAACGTTAGTGAACGAACGGAGTGAACGAACTAAATGTGTTTCATCATATCATCTGAGGCGCCACAGTTTATGGGGTAATAAAGTAAAAAACCGAACGTTAAGGTAGGTTAAGAATTCGGGCCGCTCTCATCTATTGTACGTTTTAAAAATATACGATTCTCCTTTCCCTTCGATTATCTCAAAACTTATTCATTTAAAAAAAAAATATTATAGGAAACTTTTATTTCTTTTCACGATATCTACCAACATACCGAGTTTGGTGCATCTTCATTGAAACACCCGGTATTAACAAGATAAATAACAAATCTAAAAGCAAATATCTTAACACAAATTAATAGCTGCTACTGATAAAACTATCAAAACGTTATTAACAATTAACGACAAAAACATAAATGTAGAAGCAAATGTCTTAATTAACAAAAATTATTAACTGCTACCGTCGAAACTGTCAACATGTTATTAATAGTTAATGGTTATTAACTGTTAACAAAGGATATAACAAATCTAAAAGCAAATGTCTTAACAAAATTAATGGCTGTTACCAAGAAAGCTATCAACATGTTATTAACAGTTGACAAAAGAAATAATAAATGTGAAAGTAAATGTTATTATATTATGTTGACAAGTGTAAAAGTAAATATCTTAACAGAAGTGATTAGCTGATACCGGCATAGCTATCAACATGTTATTAACAGTTACCAGTTGTTAACAGTTAACGAAAAAGATACAAATGTAAAAGAAAATGTCTTAATTAACAAAAATTAATAAATGCTACCGACAAAGCTGCAACATGTTATTAACAGTTAACGAAAGAAGTTACAAGATATGTGAAAGCAAATGTCATAACCACGGTTAGGCGGATCGGATTCCGCTCGCGCTGGCAAGAGCGTCACGTCTAGGTGCACTCGATACGGGAATAGCAAATAATCGCATGCATAATTTGCAATAGCAAAGAACGTTTAGTGTTTAATTTAATTTATTTAATTTTTAATTCGGAAATACGAAATTTTGTTTAATAATTTTTTACGCGGTGAAATTAAAATTTCGTCTGACGCTTATGGAGAAATGAGCCAGCGCAATGATCGTACATAAACATGCACAGTATAAGCGGCGACCCAGGCGGACTGTTGCACGCGGAATCTCATCCTCCTAACCCTGGTCATAACATTATTTAATAGCAATGTTTTAATTAATATCGTTTTTCCGATTACTTTTACATGTTAATCGCAAATGTTAACAATGTTCTTAACAGAAACGTTTAAATATTTTTTGGTTCAATTTTCAAAATTTGTTAACGACTTTACTGTTAACAATGCTTCATTGTAAGCAATTTTTTATGTCTAGTTAAGATTTACTAATCAAATAAAACATGTTTTTCAAATTTCGTTTCATCTTTATCCATAAATACTAAATGACATTAGCAATTTATACACTGCGTACAATTTTTCTAACTTCGAAATCGCTTTGCCTAGAGCACGTAGTTGGCCGGCGTTCGAACCCAGAATGGTCTGCAGTCTATTATACTTTTTGCCCCGTGCTGTTGACGTTATTAATACAAACTTATTGCCTCAGATTAAATTGTCGACTGAAAACATTAACAAAAAATGCAAATATAAACGAAAACTTAATAACAAATTAACTGTTTGTTTATTATTTTTTTGCCACCCGAAAAAAAAAACAACTTGGCGCCTCGTAATATACGACATAGCTGCCTCAACTTTTTTTTTCCGCATTTCGAACATTAGTAGATTTAATCCGAAACACATCTGCATGATCGCCTCCAGGGAAATCTTGCCGTATACAGAAAAAAGGGTAACGGTTTTTCTGTCATTAAGAGTTCATGCTTACGGCTTCAGTTTCTGCCCGGATGGAAAGAAGGCAGCTCACAGCGAAGATGAACATTAATTTCAGAAAAATGTTGCTGTGTAATTATTTATGAATTAGAATACGCTTACAGAGCGTAATAGTGTTCTGTTGCGTGTATCATTTACGGGAGAAAATTGAGAGTCACATTGTTTAATGCTTGAATTCATTATGAAGATAAATTGATACATTTGATACATACAAATGAGGAAACTACTAATGAAGAGACTCAAACATAAATTAATGTTAATAATGAATGCAATAAAGTCGAAGTTTAAAGACGTTTGCTATGTAGAATCAGAATTAAGTCAGGATTTGAACTTTAACTTCTAACCTGTGGAAGTAAGTCGGTCACAGCCGTAACGGACAGTTTGAATTTAGTAAGGCTACCAATAAAAATAAAGAAAAGCTCTGCACGTTTACATAATATGGAAATTATTACAGCATCAAGTTCACATAATACATTCATTTGGTAGTTTTAGTAGAAGGGCAACTTGGTATTTTTTTTTTCAATTTATTTATTCAATATATTTTCCTTTTTTTTATTGAATATATTTTTTTCAATTTAGTGATCTTAACGAAGACAGTAGAATTTGTTCAATGCTACCTACGTAATTAACAATCAGTATGCTTAAAACGTACCTCAAGTAATTTATTACAGCGAAGATTACGTCAAACTAACTCTTCGTATGCACAGCCACCTCTGCATATTTACATTTTGAAATCAAATTAAAGTTATCGGAAATAAGGTACCCAACTTCAAGAAAAAGAAAAAAAACAAGTTGTCTTTGCTCAGCGTTGTTATAATAATAATAATAATTTTCAAAACCTCAAACTTTACGTTTTGGACTTTCATTTAAAGCGTTGCTTAAGCAAAACTACACAAAAACCTTCTTTTTCTTTCTCAATATCTTTACCAAAATATATTATTTCTCGTATTCTTTATATTTTCTTTTATTACTTTTCTTAAATCTTCCATTTTTTAAAATCTTCCGTTATGTTTAGCCAAGTTTTCCTCTTCTTCGTTTCTTGTCTGTCCCTGCTTCCATTATTCTCTTAATTTAATTGTTTATTTTCTATTTTTCATAATATTGGAATCTGTTGCTAGCTTCTCTGACATGTTCGTTTCTTAATTTATGGTGTGTTCTCACCCCACTGGTTTCTTCAGCAGCATAAATGTTGATTCAATGTCGGAGCAGCAATCAAAACCTCAAACATGCTGAGGTCAACGCTAACCAAAATTACAGGACAAAATGAGGATTAAAGATTTAAGAATTGTAAGTTACGTTACCATTAAAATAATGCGATCCAGAGTGTAGGCACTTTGGAGAGGCAAAGAGACCTCTCAAAGTTATTCAGTAACTCCTAGCGATAAGTTAAGTAACCGTAATCGTTAAGTGACATATTTTGACCAATCAGTACATAGAAGTGTGTTGTATCTAAGCACTGATTGCCCAGTTGTATAATTCCAGTTTAACTTTAAGCTAAAGCTTGAATCCTTAACGACAATTGTTGAAATAATCGTTGTTAGGGGTTTAAGCTTTAGCTTAAATTTAAACGGGCATTGTACAACTGGGCCTTAACGATTATCGTTATTTAACGATGTCGTTATGAGTTACGTTATCCATGCGGGATTCAAAAACCTTAACGATCGCTTGCGCTGTTAGTTGACAAAATTTAATCTGCATTGATAACACCAATGAATCAGTTTTTCTGTTGGTGTGATTCAATGATTGTTTTGAGCTGAATCAAAAGAGATGCCAGGACATTAAATACTTTTGTCAGCAATAGAGTATCAGAATGGCGATACGTTGCTTCAAATGAAAACCCTGCTGACCATCTACCATGGGGATTTTGTCCAAAATTAATTGCACCATCCAGTTTATGGTGGGATGGACCTTCATGGTTATCTAATAAAATCAATAATCCTGATTTTAGGTTATTTTCTTGGTTAGCAATGATGCATTTAGTTTTATTTTCGACGACGATTGTCTGTACTCCTTGTAAGTCCTCCCGCCTTTGTTTGAATTGGCTTCCGATTGGAATCGCGTCACGTTGACTTCTTCCACTGTCGACGTTTCGTTCTCCATTGCAGAAGAACTTCCTCACGGCTGCTGCTGCTGGTGGTGTTGCTATTGCTTCTCGTTAGTTGCTGAGACTGCCTTTGATTGCCTTTTATGTGATTTCTTGTGGGAGGCGATGTCAGAGATCCCTCTTCTATTGGTTCACATGCTCGATGGTTATCAAATACTTTCTTTTCTTGTGTCTTTCTGTTTCTTGTGTGCTTTACGAGCAAATTTAATACCGATATAAAAAAATATTAGAAATGTCCTTTGAGGATCAGGGTTCGACCATTCGTTCGGTCTTGGTGAACGGCTGGAATAACATGCATCGTAGATAACGTGGAATCCGTTTGCATTAGGTTTAAGTAGAAGTGTGTGACTCGTGTTGTAACGCCATTTTTTAAAATTATTATTGAAACGTTTACAGACTATTTAGTCCCATTGCTTGGTGAAATTGTCCCTTGCCAGTGTTCTCCAATCCTCGAGTCCTTTTCCTCTTTCATTCTCCAGCACCGCATCAATCCATTTCTTCCTTGGTCTCCCCCTTTTCCTTTTGAACGTTGAATATCTTTCCCATTCCAACTACGTTCTCTTCCTACCAAAAATCTTCCTTGGCATCCTTCTCTCCTGACTCCGTAAGTCAGTGTGGATCACAATATCGCTTTGTATAGCCTTATTTTTACTTTCTGAACTATATGGACGGCAAAACTTTGTGATTTCAGGAAAGGTTCATTAGTATACAGCATTTCAAATTACTTGAAACACACAATTTGCTTACGATTCTCTTATAGTACAATTATAGTACAGTTACATCTCTAATAAGAAATGGTTCCCTATTAGTTATTTTCTTCCATAGACAACTGCACGAGCACAAGTCCTTGCAGTTTTCAAATTTTTATTTTTGCAAGGTAATATATTTCCAATAAATTTTCCTTCTTTTCTAAAAAATTAGATATTTCAGTGTAGTTTCCGGTATCTACCATTGTAAAAAGTTAATCTGCTTAGCGATTCACATAATTAAGAGTTATAATTTAATTCGCTTGTATTTGAGTGATTCATTTGTGGATTCATTAAGAAGACTTGCAGAAAATTGAGCAAGTCTTGCCGAGCGGCTTCATATTAAAATTAGTAAACAATGGAAAGTCCGGATACCTCGGAATTGTTTAATTATTGTAATTACGAGTGACTCAGGCTAGATATGTCGCACAGGATGAATACAAGTCGCACTTTTAACATTTATTATTTGTTGAGTGACGTTAAGGCGATGCGAGTTTCATAATTAAATATTGTGTGCTGTCAAATTTACGTGCGCTTGACTTTGTCCTTCATTAAGAAAATGACGTTCACATTTTGTTCAAACACTATATTGTAACGTGTTAATAATTTTTAATAAAAAGTTCTTCCGAAAGAGAAAACTGGAAACGATCAAATTCGACGTTAAGCTACTTGATTGCTATTAGTTTTTTTTTTTTAACTAGAAATTAGAGAAGAAATTACCAATAAATATTTCTAAATGAATAAAATTACTAACTTATATTGTAATGGCAAACGTAATATGATATTGAACACATATCGTGTTAGTTGTGACAATCACACTGTCTTAGATATGTTGGTTGTTATGATATGTTTATCGTTTCACAAAAACTCAAACTGGTTACATGGTTACAAGGGCTAGTTAAAGTTGACTGAAACGATTTACAATTGATATTATTGTAATGTGTAATTACGCACTATTTTATATAATAATAATAATAATATCGTGGGCAACATCCAGTTTCTTTTTTTCCCAGGATATCGAGTCCGTCCTTGAACTGTGGAAAATCTATAAATACGCACTATTCGAAGTGAAACTGGAAGTTCGCATTTAATGCGTGTTCGTTTGTATCTATTTATAATTTTATAGGTAATCGCTGAGATTATTGAACTTGACTTTAGAATATCGTTAATGTCAATTAATTTTATTATGTAGTTACCTGTTTTATTATTATTGGACGGCGGACTCGCGGATGTAATTTATTTAGCAAAAAAGATCGATCCTAACAATAAAAGCGTCAATCATTGACAGGAGTATACAATTGATTTAATTTAAATATTTATTGACACTTAAACTTTAACAGTTTCTTTTTTACTTGACCAGAGCAAAATTTAGTCTACATTTCTTTTTAATTATACAGGCTGTTCACAATACATAATAGGCTTGTTCGGGTTCTCGCCAGAACAGTCCTAAAACCGTCCTAGAACATCCAGACGCATGCGCACAACAAAAAAACGTGTGTTTTTTTTTGTTGTGCGCATGCTCCTGACAGTTCTGGACTTGTTCTCACTCACGGGAACCCGAACAAGCCTAATGACAAATTTCAACAGTTTGTTGGGGGGATCCAGTACGTCAAAAAGTTCCAATTAACACACATGAAAATGCTTAATTAAAAAACGTGCGTTTTTTTTGTTGTGCGCATGTTTCTGACAGTTCTGGACTTGTCCTCACTCACGGGAACCCGAACAAGCTTAATGACAAATTTCAACAGTTTGTTGGGGGGATCCAGTACGTCAAAAAGTTCTAATTAACACACACATGTGAATGCTTAATTAAAAAGCTAGAAGGGAAAAATACTAATAAAACATAAGGCATAATAAATTTTCAAAGAAGTTCTACTTTTCTCAACCGGCGTCGAATTGGATGCGATGGACCAATTGCATAGCCTTCACGGTCACTGGATTTAATTCCCTTCGATTTTTGTTTATGGAGCCATGTGAAAACCATTGTTAATGATGAAAAGTAGAAACTAAGGTTTGCATCGAAGACGCATTTACACGTATTTGAAACACTCAAGGAGTATCTAAGAAAGTACGACAATCTTTAATGCGACGAACAAAGACCTGTGACGCTGTGACCCTTCTCTCAGAAGGGAGGAACTTTGAATACTTTTAAAATTTAATATAACTTGTTTTATTAGTGTTCCTCTTATTACTTTTTAGTTAAGCACTTTCATATACGTATGTGTACGTTTGACGTAATGGGTCTTCTCAACATGCTGTTGAAATTTGACCGCATATTTGTGGACAGCACTGAGGAGAAAATATATGGGGTGAAACGAAAAGAATTGAATTGTCCACAAGATGATGCCTTTTTGCTCTATCAGGAAACATTTTCCCAGGACTATCATATTTTCGTATCATCTTAGTACTGAACCTGTCAACAGAAAAAGACAAACAAATTTGTTAATTTGATCGACTCTGCAGCCCCTAAAATAAGAAAGTTAGCAATGGTGTCGACTTATTTAGAAACACGCTGTATAGCGTCCTACTCTTTATAAAAAGCTTAATTGTTTTTTCATTTTGTTCTCTGAAGACGAGCACACACATCGGTTATTTTCCTAATTTCCATACTTTTCATATTTTTTATCAAGTGTCAAACTTGTCAATGTGAAATACCGACAAAAAAGCAATCACGCGTCTGAAAAACATCTTTTATAAAGTTTTTTTTTTCCTTTTCTTAATTTGTTGTTTTCTTAGGTACTGTACTTTTCCTAGGCCCGATATTTCAGTAACAGTTTAACTTTAATCTTTAGCTTATTCCCATAGTAACAATTATAAGAACAATTGTTCCTACGGAAATAAACTGAAGATTGCAGTTAAACAGTAACTGAAATATCGGGCCATATTGTTCTAACTAACTGTCAGAATGAAATGTCGACCGATTAAAGAGGAAGTTTCCGAAACAAACTGTATAAAGAGAAGGCATCAGGTTAAATATCTTTTTAAACGTAATTATTTTAAAACTGGTTGCAATACGTCAAAAAATAGAAAAATGAAATATCTCTATCTCGCATTTATTGTGCCAAATATTAAAAATTTCTCCAACGAGGAATTAAGAAGTGTTTCTATTTTTGTGGTGTTTATTTCATGTTTTCTAATTTTTCGTTATTTGTATTTCATGTTACGTACAATATAGAAAAACGTTTCGTATTTTATGTGTTAATTTTTTTATTAAAACTAGTTTTTACGATTTCTCATGATCTTTGGACGCTAACTCTGGTCCAATCGCTAGCAAAAAAAGTGGTCGTCAGTGTCATTCTTTGATACAGTGACAAGTGTTCTATTGTCATAAGTTTTGCCTAGTGACATGTGTCAGTGTGTTCTTCTGTTTATCAGATTCATTAATTAATATACTTAAGAAGAAGACAAGAAGATATTTTTAATTTTTGATGACTCCATCAAATTTTTGAATGACATTGACGACTAATATTTTTTGGCTCGCGACTGTACATGTCATTCTTACTTGTTCGCATAGCCTGTTGTTTTTTTTTCTCTCATTTCCAATTTTTTTTGTGATACGCCACTATTTCAACCCATGGAATGGACATTATGTTACTGACATTTCACAGGATGATATCGAAACTATAATATGATTTAAACTTGATTGAAGAGGGCCGAGATATTTAAACAAACGGATCTGCCTTACAACTTCCATTAGAACCTTCACAGAACTAAATCAAGAATTGCCTCAAATTTGGGACAATCTTCATTACGCTGTGATATGAGCGATAATTCTGAGTAAAGGTGGAATCACCTCAGTTTGGCAATAACATTGTCCACCTATTATTCCTGAGTTTTTCCTGAAGTGACCATCATGTTTCATGTATTTCATTTGTCTTAGTAATGATCTAAATTAATTTATTTTTGCAAAAACAAAAGTAGCTATGTAGTTGATTTATTTAACACAAAACTGAAGTTTACCAGCGCTCCCCGGGTACCTACATATACTTCTTATGTGTTGTTATATTCGTTAACTCAAGAGAATAGAAATAGAACATCTTTAACTCTTCATAACCACCGGAATGACAACAAAAATTTAAATGACTATACCTGTGTTCGCAAAACTTGTTTATTTAGCTTAGCTCCTTTATGCTGATTTTAAATGTTACCTATTATACCTGCCGATGATCTTTAAGGGTGAATTTGCATTGGAATTGTACCTTCTTATCTAATTCTCGATCTCGTTCGACTTCAGAACGAGAATTAAGTTTTAAATCATTACCAGAAAAGCGTGATCAAAATTCAAATGGAATTACAAGAATTATTGTTATTAAAATAATTGGCCGGCATTGAGAACGGTAGTAAACAACCGCGAACAACACCAACATGTTTTTTTTAAATCGAATTTGTCATACGTACCGACGCCGCTTACTGAATGAACCGAATGACCTAGAAAAAATACTATGTGTCATTTTCTCGGAAACAAAAGACCTCAGTTACGTAAAACGGTCGTAAAACGTCGACGGTAACCTTTACGGACGTGAATTATAATTTCATTCGAATGCGGCACGACACATCTTTAATCACTGTAATCCGCGCAATTTTCCTTTTGCGCCGATGAGATTCCGTGATTTTTGGTATTTTTTAAACGTTTTCCATTTAGAAGTGATGAGTTAATAACATTTCTGCTTAAATTACGTTTAATTTCAAGCTCCGCTGCCAGTTGTTTGCGTGAGAAATAAATCACTTTGCATGTCGGCGCAGTACAATCTTCAGACGTACACGCCATATTTATTTATTTATTGCAGATAACATTTCATTGCAAAAATGTATGAATTTACTTCTTCAGTTACCCTTGCCGAGGTATTAATGATTGTTTTGCTTTAAAAACGTCTTGCTCCTTCTTAATCCTTTTTTTTTTTTACTGATCTTCAAATTCCTTATTTTGCCTCATCTGGTTATTTCCTATTGTCATTATCCACGACTTGTGGATATTGTGACGACTTGTATTTTGTATTGTTGTTTTGGGTGAGTTTGTTATTCTATCGTCCACTCGCCCTATCATTCCATTTTTCTTTTTTCTCATCCATTGTCTACATTGGATTGGGATCTCTGGAGAGGCTCTGTTCCCTTTTCTGCTTTTCTCAGACAGGTAACCTGCTGTCATTTAATCTTTTCCATCACTTAAATTAGATCATGTCATTGCCGGATTTTCCCTTCAAGTGTTTTCATTTTGGATCAGGTCATCCATCTTCAAACTTTTTCATTGTTGGTTTGTTCCAGCAGCAGTTTCTGACTAGTTTGAAACCGTCAGAATTAGTTGCCCACCGATTTGAATGACTCCAACAAATGTAAAACTTCGATGAGTTGACGGTTTCGAACTAGTTAGAAATTGCTGTTGGAACCAACCTTATGGAATCGATCTCATTTGATTAGCTAGAGACAATCACCTGTATTTTGTAAGCACCAACTCATTTCAGTAATTGATGTCTAACAATAATTGAAGAGAAATGAATTGATAGGTAACCATAGCAACCACAACAATTCACCAACGACGTTTCAATATGCCGTTACAATCAATTGATTGTTACGCCATATTGAAACGTCATTGGTGGATTGCTGTGGTTACCTATCAATTAGTTTCTCTTCAATTGTTGTTAGATATCAATGAAAATGATTTGGTGCTTACAGAATGCATGTGAATATTTTGTCCTAATGCTGTGATAAATTCTATTTTGTGATTTTTGTTCGTTTCGGTCATGTAGAGCTCTTGTGGTTTCTTTAGCCCTTCTGCTATTCGGTATTATCCGTGACAGCGCAGATACTTTATTTTATTACACTCATGGTCAACTTGAAACCATTCTTTAGACTCTTTTGAAGTTCCAAGATATAGTTGGACCTGAATAAAATTTGGGTGTGACTCATAGTTTAGGCAAGTAGTAGATAGCTTTATTCAAGAGAAGACACTCGAACGAAAAAGTGCAAATTAGAAAAGATTTACGACAATTTAAATGTCCTTTCGTGTGTCTCCGGACAAAAATTGTGTCTGCGACAAATCTGATTGGTGAAAACAGTGCGCCACGACAACGTCAACGTTTGTTCGTTTCCCGCGTATTTCTATTACGCCAATTTAAAGAGACAACTGCTTCCAGGTCATAGAAACTACTCAGTGAAGACCAAACCGATACCGAGTATCTACTCTTGAATAATTTATCTACTCTTTGGTTTAGTAGTACAGATAATAAAGCTGAGCAAATGTTTTAAATTTGACGACCTAGTTTGGAGAAAACTTGGTATTAGTGGTGTGATGCAAAGTTTAAAAGGAAAACTAACAGCATATTATAACCGTACGTCACATTATCGCATTCTGGCCCAACTAGGTGGTAGTTTTACACTCTGTTAAGGCACTCGATCTCTGTCTATGGACACAGGTACTGCCATCATATGTTTTTGACAGTGACAGTGGCTATTTGACCTTGAACGGATTGGTTGTCATTGTGACAGTTGTTCCATTCAATTTTCGCTTCTTGGCGTAATAAATTTAAAAACAGCCTAGATAATGCCTAAAGTATGTTGTGTTGCCCATTACAAATCAAATACTACAAATTTAAAGTGTTTAACATTCCTAAAGGTACATACAGCTTTTCTTTTTAAAATATCATAATCTCGCAATAGATACATTTGTACATTTCATATAATTTAATGTATTTTTTGACTTAAGACACATTTTGTTGCTTATTTTAACTAAATTTGTTAAAATACATCAGAAATTGTTTTTAAATTTTATCTAAAATATGTATAGGTAGGTATACGCAATTTTTTTTGTAAATGAGAACTTTATGCAAGAAAATTTGTATGTAAACCAGTTAATTTGCCGCTAGTAAAGTTAATAAACATTAGTAAAAGCCTAGCACATTAATAAGTTAACTTTTAGTTTGGAATATTTCAGGCAGGAAAAATTTCAGGTGTTCTTTTGGTTATTACTTATTACTTAAGGCCCGCATAGAACATACGCGCATTAGACGCGAACGATGTCCTCCAGCGCGTCACCGACGTAAAAGTAGAAACTGTTGCAACTTTTCCGCGTCTGCCGCGCGTCAAGCGAGCGTTTATTCTGTGCATACTGCATAAATGCATACCTACTTGGCGTTGGATCACCTTCTATTTATCGTCGAGAACGCTTCCTTCGCGTCTAATGCGCGTATGTTCTGTGCGGACCTTTACAGTTTTCTAATTTATTTATAATGTCATATTTTTCTATAAACGCTTAAATTTACTGTAAACTTACACTTTGTATCAATAAAATGGAAATTTAAAGTAATTTGTGCCTTGATTTACATAAAGTATTCCAGTTTGTCATTTTTGACAACTAATTTCTTCAAGGTCAAATAGCCACTGTCAGTGTCAAAAACATATGATGGCAGTACCTGTGTTCCTAGACAGAGATCAAGTGCCTTACACTCTGTTACTCAAAAGAGACATCTAGTGGTAAATAAGCCAACCGAGCTTAGCAATTAGCAAATATATATAAGCTTTGTTCGAACCGATGGCTCAGAACTGTTCGAATCAGTTGGCCTTCGAAGTAGTGAATTATTTTGAGAGCTCTTTCAGAAATAGAACT
Organism: Dorcus hopei; assembly: GCA_033060865.1. Classification (NCBI taxonomy): domain Eukaryota; kingdom Metazoa; phylum Arthropoda; class Insecta; order Coleoptera; family Lucanidae; genus Dorcus; species Dorcus hopei. Next base: position 15,920,410 of record CM065421.1, on the reverse strand, counting down.
CTGATGAGTGCGTGTTTTGAACGGTTCGGTTAATCAGAACTCGCGGTTCGAACTATAAAATATGACAGTACACAATATCTAGGGGCTTTAATGATAAAAATGTTCAGTTTTCTAATTTTCGCAAATAAGTGACATCTATTGAGTACTTAACAAACTATTTTTAGAGCTATTCCATTCGTTCTTATCTCATTGTCACTGTTGGCGTATGTCAAACAAAGAGCTGAAGGTCCCATAGGAAACCACGTCAACGTATTTCCTGCATTAATACATCTAGCCTGTCAGATGTTAGCTGTCATTTAGATCGCGGATAGTTTGTTGTGTTACTTCTTTAATGTTTTACTGATTATTTAATATACTCTTAATTTCCAACGTTTGCAATAACTTTTAACTTTTTAATAAAATCTGTTGCCCAAATTTTGAACTAATCTGAGCGACCTCTATTGAGCAAAAGGTGGAATGTCTGAAAGAAATATGTACTGTATATTTATGATGCTCTTGAAGACCTGTGGATTGGGCAGCACGGTGAAATGCCACGAGTCACACCCAAGCTTAATTGGGTCCGACTGTACCAGTTCTCTTTTTATTTATTTTCATGTCGAAATCTTTAACATACCTACTTCTGATATCGTCCTATCGTTTTCAGGATTCTATGTAGTAGTTTTGAATGTTAGTTTTTTTCAGTCTTTCCTTATACTTTGCTTTATCTTATCTGTGTCCTTTTCTCTTTAGATATGTATACATGTATTAAAGAATGTATTCTTGTTTTCAAATACTTTTTCCAGAATTTCTTTATTTCAATAGTGTGTAGCTTTACTTTTAAATTCTTTATTAAATTTGTATGCTGGCTTGCCCTCTTTGTTTATACACAATACAAAAATGAAGTCTTAAGCTGCAAGTTACAGAATTATCTGTGATCTTCGAATTGTTGGCTCTCTTCAAACATTAAATGCTATCGCAAATGAGGTTCTAAAAAGTCCGCTTCTACTAGATATAAGAAAAAAGATGTAAATCGTGGCAGTGAATAAGTGACTTGTAAAGAAACATTTTGTTCAAGAAAGACAACTTGGTTTTCAAGAAATGCGACACTTATTTAGTTTTCTTTTATTTTTATTAATTTTAAGAAACGTTAGGGTAGCTATCTCCTACACCCATGCCAATGATAACGTTCCATATCTGGTGGTTTAAAATTGTTAGAAGAAGCATAGGTATGCAAAATAAAGCATATTTTAGGAACTTGTTAAAATGATATTTAATAAAACTTTTCTGTCATGTTGTTTGTGGCCATATGGTTGGGGACTCCTGCATTAGAGGATAAAGGACTGTTCAATCTGTTCCTTTTCTACTGTACTTCTTATAAGAAGAAACGTGGAAGATGGTGTAAAAGTCAAATTCTTAACACATTTAATTTCTTACATGAGGAAAAGCTATAATAGTTTTTTTCCTTTACAAATTAACTAAATGCGCTTTTTTGTGTAAAAAATATGCAGTGTAAAGAAAAACGAAGAGATGTCTAAAATAAAATAAAAAATACTGATCTTACCTTTATTTCTATTTAATTAAATAATAGGAACTATCCAAATTGTACTAACATGAAGTAATGTAAGTAACTGATGAAGTAAAATAAAATGTTTGTGTAATATAAAAAATCTCGCGTCGTCGGGTTGTAAATATACAGGGTGTTTCGTAATTGCACGGCACTAGTTTAGGTATGTCATCTGTAGCTCGAAACAAACAAAAAAGTTCATATAAACATTTGTCTCAAACTAATTTATTATTCAGACACTGAGGTATAAATATGGTAGATTTAACAATAAAACATTCAGAGTAACTGTTCAAAGTGGCGTCCGTTTTGTTGAATGCAGCATTCAGCCTTAATTCACTGTGGTACCATAGTGACTTAAGGCACCATCCATTACCTAGACAGTCACCCTATTTATCTTTAATCTTCAATATCTCGATAATAAATTAGTTTGAGACAAATGTTTATATGAACTTTCTTGTTTATTTCGGGCTATACATGACATTCCTAAACCAGTGCCGTGCAATTACGAAACACCCGGTATATAAAAAAAGTTGAACATATTCCATATTGAAATATTAAAAATTCATCCGGACTTTGAGATAGAATATAACAATAACATTCCTAATGGAAACTTTTGCTCAATTTAAAAAGAGGTTGCCGTCCTCATTAACTTGGACTATTAACGAATGTGTGGCCGCTTCGTTCTGAGCAAAAGCAAAAGTTTCCAATGTTTCGTCTTCGTTCATTCCAATTGGTTGCACTTGAACCAAAGGAATAACGTAGGTTAACTGGCCACGTGTACAGCCCCTCAAATCAAGAAAAATGGCATCGTTTGCATCAATAGTTACAAGACTGGTAGCATCGTAATTGTACTCAACTTCATCAGATTGGTTTAATACTAAGCATGAAGCAGACTCGTTTATATTACCGGAGTTTACGTCTTCAATTTTAGTTGTACAATCGAATGAACTTTCTACAATATTTGTGGTAATTTCAACTTCATCTCCCTTATCATTTATGTTTTCTGTTGTTGCTACATCGGAAATGTTGAAACTTTCAGAGGATTCCGTTATACTATGACAAACCGTGGTTTCATTCTTAATAAAGATTGTTGAAATTTCGTTGGTATGTATGGCTTCCTCAATGCAAGAGACGGCATTGGTACAGTTGCAATAATCGACGTCGAAGTTTTGATTTTCTTGCTCAGTTATGTTTGGTTTTTCAATTATTTCAACTATAGTATTGCTAGTTGACGTTTCAAAGCTGCTGTCGCAAGTAGACTCTTCCTGGTTGTCTTTACCAAAAGAATAAAGAAAGCGCTCTTTTCCGTGATATCGGTAGCAATCAATTACAATCTGGCGCAGCACATCTGACCAAGACATTTTCTCTTTCTCTTTCTGGGGGCGCATATCAGAACGAATACTTGCCCAAGGCAGATCATTAGGCCACCACAGAGGCTTGGCTTCCGCATTTCCCCAACCAATCTTACTTCTTTTTGTAGAGCACTTGATCATACGGGGAATGAAAGTTCTTAACTGACTCTGAGTCATTTTATCAATAGTGGTGGGTATCCCTTCCGCAGTCAAAAGCGGCAAAGGGAAATGCGGTGGATATTTTGGACTTGTCACATAAAAAGTTTCCTCATCCAAAGCCGTCTTGAATTCTTGAATTATGTCGGTTTTCATGTCAATAATCGCCTTCATCAGAGCATCCGTTCCAAAAATTTTAAATCCATTGAACCTCGGAGACACCGCCATAAATACCACATGCTTTCCAAATTTGCAAATGTAGTCTTCGAGTAAGCGACGCAGCTTTCGAAGTAACTGTGTCTTCTTCCTCCTACGCTTGAAAGGATCTTTCTCGAAGCTATGACGTACTCTATGCTTCTTCATTGAAACGATCGCAGCTGCAGCTGATAAGCCCTCGGGTCCTGAAGCTGCAAGATCGGATATCAAATTTATGTCAGCCGATGAAAATCCCATATTTTTCTCCTCGGAAGCTTCAATTAAGTCCAAATTGGATTGATCTTGATCGTTAAATAAACGGTGGTCCAAAAAAATAAAAGGCGAGGCCGATGATACATCTACAAAAAGACGGGAATTAATTTTGAATAGGGAAAAGAGACTCATTAAAAAAGTTGTAACTCAACAAATATTTCTTTTTGAAATTGTGTAGACAATACAATTTCCGATTTAAATTTGTCTTTACAAGTTTTTAAGTTTTGTAGCATGAAATAACACCTAAGTTAGTTATGAGTAATGAACAGACTTCGGCGTTTAGGACATTTCAGAGCCGGATTTGTTTTATCTCATGCGCACCTTTAAGTTTATGAAGCATAAGCAGAGTTTGGCGTTTGCTAGGACATTTCAGAGCCGGACTTGTTTTATCTCGTGCGCACATTTTTATACAACATAAGGTTATGAGTTCTCCGATAATACAGACGGTTTTTATTACACCCACAGAAAAGCATTGTTTACGAATATTAAGCGCCCGCACTCTCCTCGAGTTCTATACATAGGTATTACGCAATGCTTCTTCCCCGACATCAACGCAACGTGTTTTCCGCCGCCGCCGTATCATAATCATAAACTATATGGGTCCCGTCGACGATCACTAGTGGGTCGGGATCTTAATGTAAAATTAAGTTATTATTAACACACGTCACGAAATGTAATAATATCTTGGAAGTCAGGAAATAGTTTTGTTTTGTAAACTTGTTTTGTTTTGTAAACTTGTGCGGAAGAGATAAAACAAGTCCGGCTCTGAAATGTCCTAAGCAACGCCGAAGTCGGGTAATGAGTTAACTTAAAAACCAGAAAATTAATGAACTGAAACTTATAAAATTTAAAAATAATATAATAAATTAAAACATAAGTTGAGTTTAACGATTAATTAAAGAAAAAAAACAAAGCAAGAGCAAGGTTATGATTTGGAAATACGTATTATAAAAAAACGTTCGAAAAGTACCGAATGCAAACAGGCGGAACAGCTTTAGTCTGGCTGTTTCAATGCGGAAGAAAATTATTTACGGTTTGAGAAGTACAAATGAATTCGTGACCTTGAAATTAGTACAAACAACGGATATTACATTGCAAGTGGAAATGTATATTTACTTATTTTTTTCACCTATGTAAACAAAACTTGTAACTTTTAAGTAAACTACTTTTATAAATGAAATATTTTGTTTTTCAATTTTTTCAAGAAGATAATTACAACAAGTTACTACATTACTTGTAGGTACTGTTACTAGTAAGTTATTGTATTTCCAAATCTTGAAGAATTAATTTTTTGTTTTTTAATTTGATTATAAAATACTAGTATCTTTTCTTATAAATATGTATCTAAATATTAAACTGAAATAATGAGCACTGAAAATTACACAAGGAGGAGAGAGGGCATTAAATGGTTAAAATCGAAACGCAATGTAAACAAAACGGAAAAAAAGTGGTTCAAAATACAGTGTGACTTTTAATTGAGGATACTTTGAATTTGGTGCCACAGTTTTTAGTATATTTCAACGTGGCTTCGATGAACAAATACTGTTCTTTTTGCAGGCGCATTTTTGATGTTTCGTTTCTTTTTATTTTACTATTACTATTCTTATTTCAGAAGAAAAATGACAAAGGTGAGCGACAGAACCGTGAGCTGTCAACGTTGTAACAATTTAGTTTGGCGGCAAATTCAAATCATCCTACATTATTAAAAACCGCACTGTATAAGAAGAAGACAAAAGAAGAAGTTGTTTTAAAAGAACAGAAAGAATAAATTCAAGCAGACATATCTGAAGAGATGATGTTTGGGGAGATACAAAAAATCTTAACAATAATGAAGGGGGTTTACGTGGTTTGACGGAAGTAAAACAATAATAAGGAAAATCTAAAAGCAAAGAAATAAACCGGCGGCATGGTTGTTTCAGTACCAAACTAAATGTAAACATAACCTTAAAATAAGTGTCCAAAAACTGAAATGTTCCCATTTATAAAAAAATAATGAAGGAAAAGCAAGAAAAAACCGTGAAATTTAAAAACGTTTAACAACATTTACATTATAATTCCACAACAAGTTTTGACGTTAAATTTGACAGCTTGACGGTTGAATTAGAAGCAAACGAATTCTCGGTCACAACTTATTTGACCAAATTATTTTATTTTATTATTTATTTATTCTCTTACTGGTTTGATTTTTTCGGGATAATTAAAACTCACAAATCACCCTGTATGTGTCTAAATATTTTATAAAAGTGGCATTATACAATTTTTTGCGTACTTACAAAATTGACAAAAAATTGTGACTAATTGCAATGAATAAACCAATAAAAAATCTTTATTAGTAGTAGGTATGTATTAACTGCAACTAATTCAATAAAATTATTTTGTTAGATGTAAACAGTAAATGAATAATAACGTGCGTTAAAAAAATCCGTTATCGAGGAAGCTCTGGAGCTCTGAACTGAACTTGCTATTACTTTATGACAGTACGTCGTAGCTTAGTACGTATGAATAACTTTGAATAACTGCGAGCTATCAACAGCGTCAACTGTCAAATGTTTTGTTTACAGCTTCGTTTACAGTTTTATTTCATTAATTGCCTTTTATTATTCACTTTGTAGAAAACCGTAATTAAATGGATATAAAAAGTTAGGTTATGTTTATAATAATCGTACGGTTACGACGTGACTTTGCAAAATTTGACGTAAGCTTACTTGACAATGTTTTTTTTTGAACGCACTTTAGTTTATTATAAGGTAAAAAATAAGTGGTATTGTCAGAGTAAGGTTAGGGCAAGAAAAAGTCTCAATGACTCCGTTAAATAAATATTTGCAAAATAATGAAATTTCATAAAAATTAATTACGGAAGTCAACATTCTTTGAAGTCAACTTTTGTACAAGTAAAATGGCAACCATGTCCTGCTTTAGTGAAATTGTACGGCGCATGTGTCTTTAACCTAGAAGTCGGAGACTGCGCCCTAGCATAATCATTCACGCACTTACATTCGTACTTACCCGCTGCACATTCCATTGTCTTCTGAAATCAGCTCAATTTAAACAAGACAACAGAATTTGTTTAGTTCAGTTCTAGAGCAATGCTTACACGTTCACACTGTTAATATTCTATTTAATGTACTGAAGCTGGAGCGCAATCATTATATTGTGACCAACCATGTCTGAGAACTAGCAAAAAACCCTGCGATCAAAAATTATTTAGGTAAGGGGAGGCCATGAAAAGTAAAATCAGAGTCTTAACTTAATTGATATCTACAATTAACCTATTGACCATCTGTCAAAACTGAAACGTCAAGATACATTTGACGACAGTAGAAAAAAAATCTCCTAAATCTTCTAATTAAATACATAAGGGTTTATTATAACTCGTTAATATGATAACGACCAGTTGCAAATGCAACGGGATTCCTTGCTAACCAATGACTGCACTGTTTGAGAGCGTTTAAGTTTAAACAACTAACAGATTTCACAGGAGTCAGAAAGCAAATGCCAAAGTAAAAGTTTTGAATCAATTATCCAAATAATTTTGGATCGCACAGTATACATATAGAACAATAAAAAAGTGTTATTCATTCATTAATGATTTCAACGCTCTTAGTGAACAGATTTTCAAATTGTAAATTCTACCTCGTGTCATAAAAGCCATTAAGGGCCAGTTGTACAAAGGAGGTTTAAACTGACGCTCAACTAAACCAGGTTCAAAGAGAACAAAATCGCATCAAATTTTATTTTTGAATGCATTAATTGCCATATGTCATTAAGATCCTATGCGAATTTGTTTACTTTGAACCTGGTTCAGTTGAGTGTCCGTTTAAACCTACTTTGTACAACTGGCCCTAAGTAAACGATTAAGAACTTTAGACTTGAGTGATGCTAAAATGACTACACTGTGTTCAATAATCGCTTATCACTCTATAGTAATTTTTTATTGTCCATTGTGCAGTGTTGCCAACTGTAGTGGAATTCCGCTATTGTGGCGGATTTTCAAAGTGCCTAGCAGATATTTCTTCTTCTGTAGCTAAATTTAGTAGTCATCTAATGGAATATTGTCAGTAAACAGTCAATAATAAAAAAAAAATGAAATAATTTTCATCCTAAAGTCAAAGTTAAGCCATATTCACAGAGCTTCGTCGTGGCGCCACGAAATCAACCAATATCTTCAATTAAAAAATGTGTTTCATCTGCATTCGCAACGCTATTGGTTGATTTCGGGTTGCTAGCGACAGGACGAAGCTCTGTCTAGCGCGACTTAAGTAATAAAAGATGTTGTTTCATTAGCTCATATTTTTAGCTTTTCACGTATAGTTTAAAACGTAGCGGAATTTTTCCTTTGGTATCTAGCGGAAAAACGAATCGTTTGTAGCGAAAAAGTGTTTCAAAAAGTTGGCAACACTGGCGTTGTGTAGTAAATAGTCATTGCGAATATTTACAAGGGTCGCCGGGTGGCTCAGCGGTAGCCTAGCCGACTTACAATTAGTAAGTCCTGTCGCTCGGTGGCGTAGGTTCGAATCCTACCATTAGCCATGGATGTTTGTGCTGTGCATGAACTTAGACCCAGCTTTACCAAACATAGAAAATTGTCTGGAATGGTGATTGCCGTAAGACAATGAAGCAGCATTGCTGCGCAAAGCGAAAGAAAAGAGAGAATATTTACAAGATTTGTGGTCGATTTCCTAAAGCTTCGTTAAATTTAATCAATCGTTAAAAACAATTGTTGCTATGCTTTTAACACAGGTATCCAGGAAGTTAATCGTCGGTTAAAGTTAATCAGCTTTTGTGAAACTGGTCCTTGAACATTGGAAATATTCGAGTCGCAAACCCATTGAGAGAGGATGCTAGGGGGACGTGATCAAAGGCAAGTTCAGGTGCTCCAAATTGGTAGTTCACTTCTGCCAAATTGACGTGACGTTTCGTCTTATCAATTCTTTTGTTAAAAACTATTTATACAGTTTTGCTCCTTTTAAGAAGAAATTTACGTAGAATAGTCTACAGTTCAGAAATCCGACGGTAATAGCTAGAGCACGATCTAAGACGCAATAAGCCGTTCCATTGAGTGAGAAGGAGTGAGACAAATACGTAGATTTATGTAAGAGAAGGAAGATGACAAAGTTCATTTAAAATTTAGGTTCGCAAATACTTATATCGAGGATGCAAATGTGTAGGGGCGCAGCTGTCCCGACACTGTCATATTAAGTTAAATTTTGCCCATTGTTGGAATGTAAAAAAGGTTCCTAAAAAAGGATTTCTTTTTTATATATCATTGAAAAAGAACAAGTTTAATTAAACAATTAAATTTTACATATTAAAAGAAATACTAAAACACATTTTTTGTTAAGAAAAATAAACGTGAGGATAATGATTAAAAGATGCAATCGTCATTACCAGTCTGACACACACACACACACACCAGTCTCAAAGTAGTTCCGATGGATGTACACCATCGTGGAGGATTTGCAGTTCTTGAAGATATCTCCGAACCCAAATTTCTTAAACCAGGAACAAGTCCAATTTAACCGATTTAAAGATATGTACGGTTTCATTTATTTAACAACCAAAATCAGAATTACAAGGGGATTCGTTGAAGCCCAAGCACGAATGTGTGGGATAAATAATTAGAAAGCCATTTTTTGTATCAGATTTGGATTCGCGTTTTCACAAAAAAATGTTTCTTGTATATTCATCATTGTATGACGCTTTTCAATTTTTTAGTACAGCTTATAAATATGAGCAACGTTAAATTGGGTACAGTTTAATGCAATACACGGGTTTGAATGTATTAAGCCGCTCTAAATATCAATGTGCAATTATTGCGAATCAATTAAATTACGCAAGGTGACAATATACATACGTGAGTTTTTTTTAACTCTAAACATGTAATGTAAATATTCCTATGTTCAGTTTTAGAAAAATCGAGTCAATACATTGCAAGGGTATACCAGCTACCTATGATGAAACAAAACGAGTTTCTGTAAAGTAATTTTAAGATTTATTTTGTTAACAAAAACCATAATTAGCAATTATCTTATACTTACAAAAATTTTCTTAAGATTTCGGAACTTAAATCATGACACTTCATAATTGATACTGACAGTACATTTATTTTGTTGAAGATTGCTAGGTGACGGCTGGGAGGTTGCTTCCACATCCTGCAATGCATTGACATGTTTTTTTTGAAACTGAACATAGGAATATTTATGTAGGTATGTTCAGAGATAAAAAAAACTCACGGTATATTAGTTTGGTGTAAAATAGTACAATAGTAGAATTTGAACAGATTATTAATTTGATTGTAAATGAACAATTTGGAACTTGCTTTTCAAATAACAATAATAATAATTATGCCTTCAATTGTTATTAACTGTTTTGTAATACACGTATTTAAACAAATAGCCATTACAGGAACCTAATTTATATTAAATTCAACTAAATAAACAAACAGTCACAATTGTTGCAAATTAAAATAATTGTTAATAAAGAATTTTAATTGGAGCAGCGTTTATTTGATTAATTTATAAACCCAAGTACTTGTCTACTTGTATAACGTATAAAGGACTCAAAAGAGTTAATAGATTTTAGTTAATTTAAAACAAAAAAAAAGGTTACGCCCTGAACTAAAGAATCTCATGTATTAGATTTAGATAAATATGTAGGTAAGTCATTAAAGTATAAATAAACAAATGTGTCTTTAACAAATAGCATAGAAATATGTTGTACAAGTTGCCTCTTTTGCATTGAATTTTTCCTCCTAAAGATGAATCTGTTTAATTAAAAAGGAATACAGGTCGCCGAGTGGCTTAGCGGTCAGCTTAACCGACTTTGTAGGTTTGAGTCTTACCAAGGCCATGGATTTTTGTGTTGTTTAAACTCTCAGACCCAGCTAAAATTTACTCTGTGAATGGCAAAATGAGCTTTAAGTAAGCTCGGCCAGCAGATTTGGCGGGTACTGCGCAAAGCTAAGGCAACAGAACAGAACAAAAAAGGAATTAATTCTGTGGTCGTAATCGTCATTTAATGTAAAAACCTGGAATGTATTCAATGCATTTTATCACGAGGTATGATGTAACGAGTGACCTTCTCTTCTTGATCGAGACAATTGTCTAATCCTAATCACAAATCAGCTCTACCAACCTTGTTGTATTCTTCTGCAAGTTATGCCATCTAACGCACTTCATACTAAAATAAAAATTTCAGGTTCGTTACGAGCAGGAATGTGAAACGTAACCGTAACCGTTCCATAATTTTAGCTACACTCAAAACGCAAAAGAACTGGTTCAAGGAACAGCAGTTACATTACATTTCACATTTCAGCTTTATCCTCTGTTTTTTTTTCAATCCAAAAAACACTTTAGTAAAATTAAACGAAATCTATGTGAAACATCCTGTATGCCTGTACGTATAGTTGAAAGGTACTTACTTGTTTCACATTAGGCTTATTCAGGTTTTCGCCAGGACAGTCCTAGAATCATCAAGAGCATGCGCACAACAAAAAATAATACCGTTTTTGTTATGCGCATGCTTCTGACGGTTCTGGACCTGTCCCCATTCTAATAATAAGCATAATAAGTAATACTTCATTCATAAATGAGTAGGTATGTGATACTTTTGTATTTCTTTTATAGCAACAAAATGACGACAACCGGTTTCGTCTATTAAAACATTATCAAGTGATGTAAAATGATTTGTGCGTTATTTAAGCTGTCGTTTGTGCTCTTGGTGAAGAAATTATAACAAAATTGTTATATAAGTTCAAATTATATTCTGTATAAAAACATTCATCTTGTCAGCAAATCTCAAACACTATACTCAAATTGGAGTCACGAAATACAGAGTGTTTGAAAATTTTATATTTTTTTATTTAATGTAGAAAACAAAGCAAACAGATTTTCAAGACACTCTGTATTTCATGACTCCAGTTTAAGTATGGTTTCTGAGATTTGCCAAGAAGAAGAATGTTTTTATTCAGAAAATAATTGCGTAAAATCAATAATAAAAATTGTCTATGGTTATTTGAATTTGAATATTTCAGACACCTTGTAGTCAAAAAGCTTAAATTTATGTGTGGTTTCTAAAGGTGCCCGAACAGTAGAATTTTTTATAAAGAATACATTCTTTTGCCTAAAATCAATAATAAAAACGTTACTTTGATATGTGCAAGTTTCTTGAAAAGAAGAACTTTTTGTAAAGAATAACTTATTTGCGTAAAATTGATATTAAAAAAGTTTTCCTCTTGTCAAGTCGATCCGTGTACACATTGTACTTATATATATCCGGTTCAGATTCCGAATAATTTATTTAAAATCTCCAGTTCCGATTCCGCGTTTCGATATACTTAAGATAAAGAAAAGTAGCAACTCTGGTTAGGACTTGTGGGGTACATATTGGGTGGTATGCATAAAACGAAGTACATGCTAATACTTCAAGCACCTACTTCGAAAGTGAAGTACCTACTACGGTAACGTAGTATTTACTATGCGATCTAGTAGATACTAGAGCACAAGTGCACATAGAAGTTTTTACTTCGCTGTAGAAGCACCTACTGTAGTATCTACTTCAAAGACTCAGATTCTTTTTAATAGTAAATACTACTGCAGCGTAGTATTTACTACGTGCTGTAGTATAAACTTTGCTTTCGTAGTATATGCTTCAGAGTGCAGTAGGTACTTTATGTAATAGAAGGTACTTCGAAGAATATACTAATTTTAGAAGTATTAGCATCTACTTCGTTTTATGCATACCACCCATTATCTTGTTGTTGATTAACTTGTACTTGTGAACTCCTTGTGAGCCTGCTTATTATTAAAATTTAAGTTTGTTTATTTGTAACGGCACCACGCATTTACGCGACCTTGTTGGTATTTAAAGTTTACTTCAATTTGACCTGTTGCTCTCTCTCTTTCTCATTGATATACAAGACAGTTTGTTGCATAATTACAATCAACGAAATTACTCCCGTGTTGCTTTTTTTTTTTTGACGAGGTGGAATGTAAACATTATTTACATCCTTTAAGTGAATGATTGTCTAATAAATTTGACCTTCCTAACAGGTTCACAGAACGAAGATGTTTCTTCTTCAAAAGCTTCTAAAGAGTTATTATTTTTCTTTCAGTAGAGATACATAGGTATTACTGTGTATTTTTATTTTTTATGGAAAGTCAAGTAAATTTTGAAACAGTTAGGTAAATCTATTTTGGTGAATAAGCAAAAGATGTTTGTTTCAAAAGTTGCTCTAACTTTGCCCCGATAATCCCATTCCTAATGCTTCACATTAAATTAACTTTGACCTTGAATTTATTCCCAATTATTTGTATAATTGTTACTATTGCAATATACCGAAAGTTAACGTTAACTTAAAGTGAAGAAACTGGACCTTAGAGAAATTATTATTTTTTGCTTTATTGACGTAACATTTATGCTGAAGACGGAAAATCAAAATCATTGAAAGGGAAAATAATGTTCAAATGATTGGCAACACTGCTGATATACTTCAGATTTCTGATAAACCAGAAAATAATTTTAATAATAAAAATTCTCTTGCAATCATTTTTAGGGACTTATACTGATGTCATTTTTAAAGTATCAAACGTTAACCTACATATCGTTTGAAAGTAGAATCTCTAGACTCATACCTAAGCTTTCGTTTCGAAATATTTACAGCGTGTTTACAAACAATACTAAGTGGAATCTCAGTATGTTTAAAAATTCAAGTATTTTGACTAATAAAGAAACTACCATGCTTTCAACAAATTGACATTCGTAATAATCACTAAAATACGAATTCAGGTGTACTTTTACTTGATGAGTCATCACTCCACAACGCGTCCGCCCGACTAAAAAGATGACTCATGACATAAAAATGCATCTAAATCCGCTCTTTAGTAATCACTTTTGCGAACAGGTTAGCCACTTACGTAAAGAAATGTGCCTATACGAACCGTCATGTGGCATTTCATTTTCAAATGCTCACTCTATGAATTAACAGAACAAATAGTTTGTACATCACAAACACGTTTTGTCTGTCCTTTTGACAATGAAACTTCGGGATAAATAATAATAAACAGCTAAAATAGCACAAATTTAAACACTTTTAAATGCCATAATCTTTCCGGTTATAACCTACAATTTCATATAAATTTACTCAAATGGACACCGGCATATAAAACAACTCTTTCTTGCGTGTGAGCTCTTTACATGCTCTTTATTGCCATTAATAAGTAATACTTATTAAGTGTGATAGAAATGATAACAACGCAACCAACAAAGAAATATGCTCTGATGAATAGAATTAATAATATACTAGCATTCGTTATTAGAGTCTAATTAACGAACATCCTGCTTACGGTCACACATTTTAATTAGACCCCACAGTACCTGAAAGGACTTCGTAGAATGATCGGGATTACTACGGAATATTTCAAAGAAAGAAAGATGGTTTCTAACTGTCAATTTATAAAAGCGATTATTTATCGATCGACGTTGCCTTCCCAGAAGATTTCGGAGGCTGGTAGTTAAAATCCTTAACTTTAATTGTTTCTGAACGAGATCCTGGAACTTTAAACCGCAAGAATTTTGTTTTACAGAAGAGAACAAAAAAAAATGGGGCTCGTGAATTAAAGCTAAAATTAAACGGTTTATGTAAATTTCATTTTGAATTTAAGAGTTTGCTGTCAGATGAAATACTTGAAGATCTTATGTTGTGTATTGTGTACGACGATGTATTGGGTGTTTTTCAAAATAAGTAAACCAGACCATTATTTCACATATCATGTGTAAAGAGATTTGTGTGCCGTTTGCACGATGGTCAATGCAAAGAAGAGGTAAAGACAAAGACTACAACGGCCAGCTGTGGAGATACGCACACATGTGCCGATCTTTGATATTAATACACCTGGGATACTCGTACAATTAGAGTCCCTGTCAGGGTTGCGATTGGAAGAGTTTTAATTGTACCAAAATTCTATATCAAATTGTACTAAAATCACTAACATTGTTTGTACTATGGCATGTATATGACAGTCACAGTATTCGCGACTTAATTGTCAACGCGAGAGGTCTCTGTTAATTGCAACATGGCCGATAAAAAGGTGAACAACATTGCAGTTGCGTTAAATATTATGAAACTTTGATTGGTGCATGTTTTCAATATTGAACCAATCTGTGAAATGTTGTTCACCCTTTTGAACCAGAGGTCGCCTAATTTGTTTGATTTCGTGAATTGGGAAGGACAGGAGAAAGAGTCGCCGCCCTGGTGGTTAATACGCGAACTCTCGTATGTGAGATAAACTGTCAAGTGCAACGTCAGTGGAATACAATAAATAGATCAAATAAATTAAATATTTACTTTGTGTGCCTCAGTGTCAGAGTTATTATACCGAAAATGTATCGTTTCCTAAGCATAAACCATGCTGAAGGTTTACCGTATTTAGGTTAGGGTTATCTCACATATAACATCCATTTTGCTTTTATGAAGCGCCACCTACATTCTACTGTTCTTCCCTATAAGAATCTACATAGCAGCGTCACTCGAGTATAACTGTCATATTTGTCATTTTGTTTGAATATAAAAAAAAACCTTTTGTTTTTACATTTTCGTCTGAAAAGTAAATTAAGAGTGATGACAAAAAAACGTTCGAATTTCAATCGAATTTAAAGTTTTTCTTTATAAAAAAGTAACAAAACACAATCAATTGTGAAATAAATTTAGAATAATCGCGTTTTCTTCTTAACAAATATTGCTTTTAAGCTACTCAAATGCTTATGAGCAGGGATCATATTTGGGGTCACTTCCTGCGGAGAAAATACGAAAACTTGCTATTCAGAGTGTACACAGGAACAATAGATCGAAGAGTGGGAGGATTGATCGCCGATTGCGCTGCTGCCTTAGACAAGGTGGGGACGGCCGAGTACAGTCAAGTTAGAAGTGCGTTGCCAGTAAGTGGTCTCAAATATGATCCTTGCTTATGAGCTATAAGCTAAGCGTAATCATCGGCAAATCTTGTGATGAGGCAGGCGATTAGGAAACTTTTTAATTAAAGAGTCTGTATGTCTTGTGGTAGGGCCACATTTTCGAATCAGATGTCCTCCAAATTCAAATTGTTTATTTCTGGCCAAATCATGAATGCTGCAGTGTTCTAATCGTTTGATTTTTCACAGTTTCAATTTGCTTACTGGAATATCGATAATGATGATTGTAAAATTCTTTGAGCTTGCAAAACATACATACTTCGAATTGCTTTAATGATTTTCCAAAGATCATTGATAACACCTGTCAAAGTTTTACGCGCACATATTTGATGGATCACGAATAATAATTGAAAGGGTTAGAACCATAAAGGTACAGATGACATAACGGTTCAACCTTTTTGGCGCTAAAACATTTATACAAATTGTTCATATAGTATATTTGACAGTTTATAAATGGCATTACATGTTGGAAAAGCAATTGTCTCTCATTCATATCTCTACCACTGGGCTGTGTTCATAAAAGACACTCTAGAGTTACTCTTGGCTAATATTGCAGTCTCTCTCGTATGAATGAATTTATGTATTTCGCAGATGAGAATCTACGAATCATAAAAATCTAAATCAAGCGTGGTTTCCATAGCAACAAACATATTTTCTACACCCTACTTAAAAGTGCGCCCGTTGTCAAGGTAATAATGTAAACACAAGACTTCTTGAAACAGATAAGCGAGACGCAAAATAAGCAAATAATCATGATTAAGAGAGATACGATTACACGCTCAAGGTGCACTCGAAGGTATATTTTATGAATGCAACCTTGCGTAAGTTCATAATTTTTTCCTTAGGTTAGGTTTCTTCATGAACACTTTGAACCATAAATAGTTCTGCTCTGAAAGACTACAGACTCCATCGTTTCAAACAAACATAAGTTTCTAGTTTTCTTCTATCTTCTCCACATTGACTTTTTTCTTCTAATAATTCTCATATATTTTGATTTCTTTGAATTTACGATGAATAAATACTTCTTTTCCTTTCTTTTTGTCTACTCCTGGCACCTACTTTTTCTCTTTATAAGTAATCGTGTCTAATAAATTAATGCCTCCTAGTCATATACTCATTTATGATACGCAGCAATCCATGCAATTGATAAGTTAAGGGAGGAATTACATTGTGTAAAACGTATTAATGACCAAGTCCAAAATAGAAGGCGTTGGCTCGCACGTCACGTATTCCCACAGCTGATGATTACAGTATTTGTCTTTACCTTTTTCTTTGTCTTGACAACTTTGCAGGCTGTTGTGGTACGTATAGCGATTTACATGCAGTATGTAGGTATTTAATACTTCTGAAAAAGACCATTTCTTGCTAAATTGCAAAGGGATGATAACTGACGTGACAAGGAGGTATTTCAACTCATTAACTTTCCATATGTTTCGGGACAAAACACCGTGGAATTTCGAGTATAGACAGACCGGGCGGATTTGCACCGTTTGCAAAAAGAAGATCGAAAAGGGCTGGAGATTCCGCGCGGGTCGACGTGACGGCTAAATCTGGAAGCTTTCCATTGCCGAGAAATTACTATAATTCGGTGGGCGAGGGATCATCTACCTGCCGACGCGTTCCACAAATCAAACTTGTCTACGGAGGCGAGAAAATAAAACATTAGGACAGTGTTCATAATTAACAGTCCGATTAAAAAGAAAAAAAAAATACCGCGGACGTGGCGTGTCTGTGCGCCTATTTAGTTTGTACATGGACAGGTTTCTTTGTTGTTGTCTTTACTACAACTGCTTACGAACGAAACGTTAACTTCGGAAAGTCAGAAGTTATGTATGCCTTTTGAATTTAGAAGACCACTCGTTGAATTAAAACAAAAAGAAAATTTTAGGGTACGTTACTTTTTAAGTCAGAAACATAGTTTATATAAAGAATTAAAAACAACGAATATGTATATTGAAGTGAAATTAATCAATTGTGTTTCTATTACTGCAAGTGTAAAGGTAATCTTGGAACATAGTAATTTTAACTGACTAATATTAATTAGTAAATCGGTCGCAGCCGCCTCCTTGACAAGCTTAAACTTGCGGTCAAAATCTTACAGGAAAAGCAAGAATGTTTCATTTCTATAATAAAATAGTAAAGTTTTATTTTGGCCATTTGTTTTTCTTATTTCTTCCTTAATATCTACCACCTATCTGTGTCATTTGTTATCTAGCCTTTTCAGGTAATGCAGTATACTTCTTTCTACTCAGTTTTGGGTCGTGCTATATTTCACAGCTTTAATACTTTATTGATCTTGGAACGATAAATACTCGAACCTACTTGTTTGCATTTTGCATTTCAATTCTTCTGGAATACATACTGGTAAATACTGTCGGTATGATCACTTTCTTTCCTATAATATTTCAACCATAATTTCGTTCTTGTTACTTCAGCGAATACCTACCTATGACGAGTTTATAAACTAAAGATCTTCCTATCTCATTTTTTGCGCCGAAAATACTTGATCAAGTTTTTCTGGCCTAAAACTGATCCTGTCTTGCCTTTGGAAAGTTTTTCCACACCGTACAGACTTTATCACAAACACTGGCGAGTAGGTATACATTTTTTGAGATAACAAGTTTGGGGATTCTTTCGCAATCAATGATAGTACACTGAGAAAAATGAAATAGTTAAGTCAACAACTTTTTGAATGTCAACTTTTTGTGCATTGACTTAAATAAAATGTACTTGTTTCAACGGTAATATTCTTAATTGAACATCTTGGAAATTGTTGAAGTAACACTAAAAAAATGTTAAATTATTACGTTTGACTGAACGATGTAAATGTTTTCCTTAAAACGAAAGTGCTTAATATGTTAAATCAAAAAGTTGAAATTTCAAAATGATCGTAAAGTGCTGTTGCTTTTATGTGTCTGTTTTGATTTTATATTTAACGTAATAAATGTTAAGTCAAGTAAAAGCGAGGGTTAATTCCCATATTACTAAGCTATCGAGTTCCAGATGGCGCCTGCTAAAACTTCACGTATATTTACTGCCTGTCCCAGCATAACCTTGTTGTTTGACATCGTTTCTTAAACGGATATTTCGAATGCGTCCGACATTATAAAGTTCGTTGAGAGGTTTATTCAGCTCCTCTTGTCACCTCAACAAAGGTTGAAGGGTTATCTTACTTTGGCAGTATCGCAAAGAGGTGAACATTTAATTGATGTTTCCCTAAACGATAGTCTAGATTGAATTGACTCTGCGCTTTTATTAGCTGTACTGAAAAATTACTTTAAATATATCAAAAATATAATTTTAATTCCCTAACGGCGTTCAGACAAATAAAATATTTAGCAATTTTAACAATCTAAAGTTCTTGTATCAATCTTCTTGGGCATTAAAGCAACTAGAAAGATGTCTTCATTGTATGCTTGCCTCAAAGAAAATATTGAGTTGTTTCAATCTAAAATATTTAACATTTTTTGACTGTTGGTTCAATGACCACGCGTGATTGCTAATAGGTAAACGAAAAATATTGTTAACTGAACGTGTTTTTGGTTGACTGAACAGTTTATTTTTCTCAGTGTAGGACGATGTTAAACAAAAGAAGGACCCCACTGTACCGACACTGTACCGACAAGTACCTTGAGATCCAGAATTCGGAAAGTATAATGTTATAATGAGTTCTGGTGGATTTGCATTTTTTGGAGCTCTTGACCTTGAACTAGTGTGGAGATTCTTTCGCAACCATTGACAGTAGGAGAACATCTAACAAGATCGGAAGCTCTTACAAGTACATTGAGATCCAAAATGGGAAAGTAGATGGGACGGAGTTCTTGAAAATGGGGTCATGCACTGATTGATGACTCCCATGTTTATCTTGGAAAGTATTCCAACGCCTTTCAGTTGTTACAATGAGTACTGACGGGTCTGCATCTTTTGAAGTTGTTGAGCTTGAACTCGTGTGGAGATTATTTCGCGACAAAATCTAAAATGGTTGGAACCTCTTACAAGTACAATGAGAACCAAAATGAGGATAGAGTGGATACGATAGAACCTTTGAAAATGAGGTCATGCAATGATTAATGTTGTTACTGGAAAGTCTTTTCACGCCCTCCAGACGTTATAATGACCCCTGACGGATCTATATTTTTTGGGGCTTTGAAGGTTGAACTGGTAATGAGATTCTTTCGCAACCAATGATAGGAGGACAACATCAAACAAGGTTGGATGTTCTTATAAATACATTGAGACCCAAATTAGGAAAGTAAGTAGATGAGGTGCAGCCTTTGAAAGTGAGGTCATGCATTGATTAATATTGTTTCTGCAAGTTTTTTCAGGCCCCCTAGGCGTTATAGGGGGTGCGTTTGACATTACGCTCGGGGCACGCTCTGAGCAGAAGTGTGAGAGAGAGCGAATGCGTTTCAGTGCATGTAAGAGTAAGACGGAGGAACACTCCGAGCGTTATGTCGAATGCACCCAGGGCCAGTTGTACAAAGGAGGTTTAAACTGACGTTCAACTGAACCAGGTTCAAAGAGAACAAAATCGTCTCAAATTTGATTTATGAATGCATTAATTGCCATATCATGTCATTAAGATCCTATGCGAATTTGTTTACTTTAAACCTGGTTCAGTTAAACTTGAGTTTAAACTTACTTTGTACAACTGGCCCATAATGACTGCTGGCGGATTACATTTTCAGGGCTTTGAAGCTTGAATTAGTATGGAGCCAATGATAGTAGGACAACAACTAACAAGATCGGAAGCTCTTACAAGTAGTACATTGAGGACCAAAATGAGGAAAGTGCATTGGAAGGAGCTTTTGAAAATGAAGTCATGGCAATGATTAATGTTTGTCTCTGGAAAGTTTGTTCACCCCCTCTAGACGTTGTAATGACCACTGGCCCATCTATATTTTTTAGGACTTTAAAGCTTGAACTCGTGTGGAGATTCTTTCGTAACTGATGATAACATTTAAAAAGAAATTAGGGGATTAACAGTTCCTGTTTATTTGTGTTCTGGATTAGATTTTAGCCTCTTCGATTTTTTTAACTCCTGTCTTCTTTCTCGGCGTCTCTCTTCAGCATCCAGCAGTAGTCGGCCATCATGTTCGTATTCCATTTATCTTGATACTTCTTCTCCATCTCTTTTATGTCCTGGTGGAACCGTTCTCCGTGTACTTCGCTTATTTTTCCAAAATTTTCGGGAAAATAGTCAATATGCTAGTGTAACTTAATATTTTAAAATTTTTTTAGCATGTGATTCATAATTTCTTTATAATTAGAGGCTTTTTTGTTGCCCAAAAAATTGTTAAAGCTCACTTAAGCTTCTCTTTCAGTTCCTGAAATTCTGAGTCTAACATAAGCTTTCGTATTTGAGGTCCAACAAAGTTTTTCACATGACAAAGCTGGAAATTTAGAGCTAATGTATTGAAAAGAAGTTCCTTCTTTATTTAAGCTTGGGGTAAATTGGCTCATTGGTCCAAGTTTAATATGTAGGGGTGATAAGCAAATTTTGTTTTTGTCACTGGAAAGTTTTTCGAGGTTCTTCAGATTTTATCACTACCACTGGCGGATTTACATTTTTTGAGGTATCCTTCTCAACTGGCGATAGTATGACAACGTCCATAACGGTTTTATTTCTTTGATTTATAGCAATACTTTTCGGACGCTAATATCGGAATAACTGGATTCGTGGTTGAATTGATTATTCATAATGAACAAGAATATCCTGCTTAATTAGCATTTTTGTGCGAAAGCTATGCTAAATCAGAATTTGCAATATTTTCGTCTTAACAGTTACTTGAACTGCTCGTTTGCCTATGAGTGCAATAAACTCACTTGTTTAACACACGCCGACCATTAAGATTCTTTCTATGAGAGAAAAAAAAAAATAATCATAAGCGTGCATATCATCATCATCATTATACAGAAACAGAATAAGCCTAATTTGCATTTACAAAGCGCTCGAAGTGGTATCAATTTGTTTCATGCAAGAGGAATAAAAATTGAGTAATTTTTTTTTCTTCGTTGCATCGTAATCTAATTTGTATTATGTTTTGTACGTCTCTGTTTATCTGATATGCATTGCAATTGCTACTGAGACCTGTGTTGTGATTCCAAGAGAAATCTATCTGTTTGCTAGCGACTAACAGGCGACTAGCTGATCTTCGCAGAGTGGAAACGGTTCGAGAGGATGTGCCCGTGACCTTGCACGGTCATTGCTTCTGCTGCAGCAAGCAGGACGCTCTGCATAGCCGCCAGAGACCCCTGCTGAAGACAGTGGCGTACGCATTCCTACTAATAAAGAATCTATTGAAATCACACATAAGACATTTTTTATAAACAACTATCTTTAATTTCACACCTGTCACGACTTAAAATAAGTACAATTATTATAATTGTGGTAGTAAACTAGTTTCCGTTTGAGCTTTTAGTAAAAAAAATATGTATGTATAAAATAAGTATGTATACATGTCTTTGTCTTGTGATATTCACAGAAAGATTTAAAAATTCTGTGCCTGTTCGTTTTTATTATTCATCGAGTGCCGGGCACTCGGTTCCGGACTCCGGAACTTCACAGCGCGCATATATAAAATTTTCGCGCAAAACGACCAAACTGACCCTCTTAATGTCGAGGTCGGCGGGAGATACGCTCGAAGTACTATCTTCTTATCGGCATTATCGCAAGAACATAAGGCCAAAGTATGCTGCCAAGATTTACGGTGGCCGCAATTAAAATGTTTGCGTTTTAGTATGTAATTAGGAGTCGTGTTGTTTCCCAAGACCTTTTTGGTATGCGTTTTACTTACAGTAAGTAGATGTAATCGTGCAACCTCTACGGAGGAAAAAAATATCCTTACCTTGTTTTATAACATTAATAGCACTGCCTACAAGTACTATTGTATCGTTGCTTATAATTTTTACCTTGTTGAAAGTATTAGGCTGTCCCATAAGTTTTTGCGCACAAAATTTTTGTAGTCAGTGTATAACCACAATCGGATCAAGCATGCTTTCCCTGAAACAACCCTCGGACAGTATCCAAAATACTGATAGTATTATTGATTGCGTAAAGGCGGCTTAAAACCTTATAATAATGGAGAAGCCAATGACATTGTATGGAATTCAAATTCTTTAATTTGTATGTCCATTGGATTTTTTGAGTAAAACTGTTGACACCTTAAACATACATAAAACAATTTTTTTTTGTATTTCTATAAAAATTGACCTTCAATTGATCTTTCTTTGCGTAACGCACTTAATATCGACAAATCGACATTTATAATAGAGTACACATACTTTTCGTCTGTAGTGTAAATGTAAATGGAATAAATTTAATAAACTTGATATGTATACCATTCTGAGTCTTAATCTCTTTGTGAATATTAACTGCAAAACTCGCATTCTATGCTGTGTGAGTCTGTATATGATTGAATTAATTTTGTAAAGTTAAACCAATTTTTCTCTTGATTAACAACAGATGAAGCGATTTAAAATGATCGTTCCCACTGTAAAGTACGTTTGGTTGTAGAAGTAGCACCTTCTTCAATAGTCCGTGGTAAGTTTCAATTAAATTACGTGATTTTTTTTTGGGATAATAGGATAGAACTGAAAAATAATATTATTAAAACATTTTAGTGGAGAAACGAATTTATTTCGTAATGTACTAGGTAGAAATATTGCCTAACCTTGACAAAATGTTCAGAGAGGGTAGCACTATAACTATTACGCAGTGTTACGCCATTTGATGTAGTTTATCGTTCCTTGGGCTATTACCAACAGTTTTTGGATTACTACAATTCTAGATTTGCTCTGGAAAGTTTGGTGATTTTCTTCCTTGGCAAGTCCGTCACTTGAAAAGACCACAATAAAACTTGTCAACGAAGAAAATCACCAAACTTCCCTGAGCAAAGCTAGGATTGTAATAATTCAAAAAAATGGTAGTCATTTTTATTTGTTTGCGTATGTTTAGCGTGACTGAATTTTTTTAAATAACAACTTGATTAAATGTATATTAATTTTTGTACAAGTAAAGGGATGAATGAATGATGCGCGACAATTCGGTGTACAAGTTGGTGCTTGACAATTGGGTGTATGCGGCAATTTGGTGTAACAATTTGGTGAATGACATTTCTTGTTAAAAAGGTCATACACTAAATTTTGACATTTCTTGACAAAAAAGTCATACACCAAATTGTCACACCAAATTGTCACACCAAATTGTCACACCAAATTGTCGTATACACCTAATTGTCATACACCAAATTATCGTACGCCTTTTAGCTTAAAAATAATCAAATGTGTCTAAAAATATTCAACAGTTTCTATTCAATTAATAATACAAGTATATCGCCTTCATACAGTAAATTACTCCATTCATAGATACAGTATATTCCAATAAAGGACCCTTGATAATTATTAAGAGGGTATTTTTCTCTTGAGGACTTCTTAAGTGTCTGATTCAAAATAAAATTCGATTTGCGCAAAACCATTAATCAATTTTTAAGCAAAATTTTAAGTTTATGTTAAGAAAATGACATTGATCTTCAGACTGACTTTTTTTTGGAAAATTTGGAAACTATTGAGTGAAAGGATAGAAATGTTTGTTTAGGATCAACCGTAATTATCCTGGCCCAGAACTCCTAGACCTCACCAACATTTATTTACTTCAAAAGCTAGGGACCCTTCTCGCCTGTGCATCCAACTGTCATATGTGACTTTGTGCACTAAATCATTGCATACACTCAACTTTCATAAACCAAATTGTCATACACAAAATTGTCCTATAGACCAAATTGTCAAACACCGAACACCAAATTGTTGGGAGCATCATTTAAGCAGACTGGTCATAAAAATTGGGAATTTTCTACGAACTGGGCATTAGAGAATAAATTTTAAACAGACTGAGTGCTCTGTGGGTTTCAACAAAAATGGGGTGGACTTGATTATAGAATGTGTCCATTAGAATAAAATAGATTCACAAGAATGCATAGATCGATTTTTTTAAGTTTTTGGAAGCGATTAGCAATAAAACAAAATATCAAAAGATCTATTTAAAAAAATCGATTTATTGAAAAATAACATTCCTAATTCCTAGGCACTTGAATTTTTTTTGATTTACCAATTAGTGAATTTTTGGGATTTTGCTTCCAAAGTTCCAAACTTTTTGCAGAGTTAAATAAATTTGTAAATTTATCGACTTTCTGTTTGTATAACGAAAAATCAAGTACATAGTTCAAATGATCTAAAATTGAGAACATTTATTTTTTCTAAATTTTATAAATCGATAAATCGTCAGAATAAAAAAAAATTGGACATGTTCGTCTTTTTTCTTGGTTCCTCTCATTCCATTCCAAAGTCATTCCTTTTTAAATTTCTGCATCGACATCCCTATACATTTCTTTGAACAATAATAATTTTGAGCGCCAAATTTAAACGATATGTTGTCTATAAATAATATTTTTTCCTTGTGCGAGAATTTGACAAATTTTATGCCAGCGACTGGCGACTGAAGAGAGATACATTTTGAGCAATTTAGCGAAGCAGAGGCCATCTCGAAAGGGAAGACTTAAAGGAAAAGCAGGAAGAACACGATCTTCATTCAGTTCTAATAAACATTAGAAGACTGAAGTACTGATGACTAGATGATTTCTTCTTCATCTCTGTGTGTTCTGTGTTAGTGTATATTTTTTATTTTCAGTGTTAAGCGGAAAAATAATTGCTGAGTCACGTCAGCGCGCGCCTGTATCAACTCAACCGCAACAAGTCAGAACGGTCACACTTGTTTTCTTTTTTTACTACCTTTTAAACATACACGCTCAACTGGCTTCACAGCGGAATTATATAGATGGGTGACTCTTAAGCGACGGTTCTCGAGTTCGAACCTCAGTAAAAATTATTTCCTATTGAAAAAAAAAATTGATTCTGCACCTTACACACATGCAACTTCTACACACGTCGTTCCTACGCCTTTCATATAGGCAACTTCTACACACGCCGCGTCGTTCCTACGCCTTTCATATAGGCAACTTCTATACACACGCCGTTCCTATGCCTTGCACGTATGCAATTTCTGCACACGTCGACGCACGAAAGGAATTGGCTCAGAACGCCCATAGCTACTCTACGATAGTGCTACCATTCCATACCAATAATTTGATGACTTCTTGTTATTCCATTCTCTACCAATGACTCAATAATTTCTTGATGGTACCATTCCCTACCAGCATCTTTATGACTTCTTGATGCTATCATTCCCTATCAATGACTAATGATTTCTTGGTGCTATCTTGCTTATGTTTTAGATCTAAATAACCATTGTAATTAGTCATTAAGTAAGGAACTGGTAAGAACAATCGAGATGTTTACGTTGAGGACAGATAGAGATAGTACAGAGGACAGATAGAGTGAGTACAGTGTAACGTGTAATTCATTAAAACCAGAAGAATCGCACATGGAAAAAATGTAAGAAGGGTAAATAACAAGAAACGACAAGGAGAAGGAAGCACCACTAGAAAGACGACGTCAGAGTAGTTAGTCTTCAGTAATTGAAACACCGATTTAAAAATCGAAGATAAATAAGCATTGTCTGAAAAAAGAAGGAAGAAGAAGAAGCAATTGCGTTTTGTTACTAAATGTAATTATGTTGTCTAACTTGTATGAATGATTTAAGGGCAACTGCTAGTAGTTTTATTATTTTCTTGCGCCTATAATTCTGATTATTTTTGGCATTAAAGTTATTATTCTTCAAATCGATAAAGGGCAAATTCCAAAACGTTTTCTAATTATTTTTGGTGTCAAAAGTATTGTTCTCCAAGACGTGGATGCAATAGTCCCACTACTTTTTCTCGACTGTTCAACGATTCTGCCTATCACATTATATTATTAAATAAATTTTTGACAAGAGTAGGCCAAGGAAGACAAAGCATTGAAAAACATTTAAAACTTGTCAGTTTGGCTTAACATTAGGGTTTGTAATACTGTTACGGTATTAATTTAAGTAACATGAAATAAGGATCGTAGCTCAGTATGACAAAACATTTATTAACAATTACTTACAACTACAAATACTCACATCTTATTTTGGGCACTTACTGGCAAACAGACTAGATGACACTCTGACTAAATTTATTCTAATTATGCTTAACGTTCGATTTGTCGCCTTTTTATAGGCGTTTTGTTTCCGGGGTATTACGTCAATTGTTCTCTTGACATTTTTGCACACGGCTCGACTTTTGGCTTTAGATCTATGCATGTAGATGAGTCATAAGATTTGCACACGGCACACGAATGAATCATACGCTTTGATATTTACATTTGGAAGTGCAGGTGCAAATGAGTCATTCTTATGTTTATAATAATGTTCCGTCCGGATTCTTGCAGCTGCGGATTCCCTGCGTTGGCGGCGTTATCCTTATCCTTGTTAGCGTTTTCGTCTGACTGCTTTAGAGTACTCTCAGAGTATCTCTGTCTTGTTTTAACCACATGTGATAAGGGGGAGTGGAGATACTCTCAGAGTGCTCTAAATCTTTTGGCATAGAATATCAATGGTAATGGGCTTGCAAGTTACGTCATACGTTTACATTTCCATAACCTCACTGTATTATTTGGAAAATAATTTTTGCATTTTGAGTTTTAATTAGGTTTGTCTAGTAGCAATTTCTGACTAGTTCGAAACAATCAAAAGCATCCATTGAATAAAGTTGTACATTTGATAGCGCTGTTAAAATCGATCGTTACTTTTGTGGGCAACTGATTCTGACCATTCCGAACTAGGGTTTTACGTTAGGATGTTTCATGTTATGTATACTTTAGGAAATCTAACGTCTTGTACCTAATGTAGGTATATGTTGGTTGGTTAAGTTAGGTTGAAAGGAATTATGTTCTGAAATTGGAAACGGATGCAAACAGATAATCTAATACAACAGAAAAGCATCCCCGAGCAAATTAGATTTTTATGTCGTGCACTTCTTGTGTTGTTGGCATTGTTAAGGGGAAATTTGCATTATTGTCGGCGCCAACAGGTAAATATGCATTCAGGCGCCATCAGGTATTCAAAAAGGACTACTGCCTTCGCGGCTCGTGATTGCATCCTGTCGTCTTCATGCATCGGTTTAAAGTCTTGTAAACGGATGCCCGTCAGCCTATCCACTTTGAGCAGACAGATAAAAGTGTCTTCGTTCTTGCAATTATTCGGGCAATTAATGATTTATGGCAGGCGAACATTAAAGGTAAAGCATGTAAAAAGCACTCAATTGTCGGAGGATGAAAATAAATATAAGAACCATTAAATCGACTCGGTCTGGTTGCAGGTATTTTAAAATGTAACAAATTGATTAATTTAATGGTTGCTTTTTTTGTATCGTTCAACATACATACCAGACAGTGGCTATTAAAATATTTAGCAAAAGTTGATTTACACCTCTACCTGTGATCTCATGCTTTATTTTTTTTTAGTTAAGTAAACATTGAATCGAATCTGCGCGATCTGGAGCAATATACCTAAGGTCATTTGTCAGGTGAAGGCATTCTTAGTTTGTGAAGGTCGATAGGTCAAACCTAAGTCAAGTCTGCTAAACCAGTTTCCTTCTAAAGATAGCAAATTATACGAATTTACTATGCCCATAACTATACGTTTGCGATTATGCGTGCTTTTTTTCCCTTATCCTGTTCGCGCGGTCGGATCTTTTTTTTTTGCATAGCATACATTTGTGGTCGCTCCGTTTTACAAAGATCATTAAAATATAATGATGAACGAAAGTTACGGCGAACGCCATAGCATAAAAAACCTCTATTATTATTAACGGAAGTTTTTTGTGCTTGCCATTTATATAACGGATCGATGGCGATGGATGGTGGCAGTTTTAATATTAATTAATTTTTTCGCTTGCCTATCATCGGGGCGTATCATCAATTCTCATTTATCCGTATACTTTTTACTTGTTTACAGTTTCCGAAATTCAAATGCAACTTTTTCCTGCAATTTTTACTTCTACATCTACACAATCTAGCAATTCACTTTAGAACATCATATAACATCACACCTGACGTTAGGTATGCATTTTTTTCTTTGTATACGCGCGAGGCAAAAAAACTAATTATTAATGAGTTACGATAAACTAGGCAAAATAACTGACAAGAAGCAAATATAATTGCATTATAGGATCTAATTAGACCTGGAATTTACAATTACTATTTATAGACTCTAATCATTATTTAACGACTTCGGTCTGTTTCCTTATTCGTACATGGAAATGAGAGAAACGAACGAAATCGGTCGTTCAAAATTATCCCGTCAAATGTACATTGCAAGTGCAGGTTAATTACATAGTTTGTACGACAACCTGTTTTACTATAAATAGATCTTCCACATGTGTTATTTCTTGCCTCTTGAAGATAGATACCGTGGGATCAAGCTGCCGTGTAAAACAAATAACGCTTTTGTTTTGATTATCACTGAAAGCTCGACGTACATACATTGTTGTCGATCCCTATCAATAGAAATAACAAAAAAATACAAAAATGTGGAATTTTTGAGATGCATACAATTATTACAAAAAAAAGACAAGTTTAAATAAATAATCAATGATGAATGTACCGTGGTGCCTTATCTATACAGTGTCGTACTATACTTGTGTCATTATTTAATTTGTAAGGGCCCCATCACACAAAGAATTAATTTTCCAACTATCAGGAATAAGTAATTGTAGATCAAAAGTGGAAAAGAATAGAAGTCACATTCTAAAAGTATTATTGGAGAAAAACATGCCGATACTTATCATCCCTTAATTTAGGATTTTATTACTTTATAACATTTAGAGTACACAAATAATACTTCGTTTTATTGGTGTAAATTGTGACTGAAACTGTGATTGAAATACCGGGCCTAAGGAATAGTAGAGAAGCTGCACATACCGATTGTTTCATTGAAGATTGAAAAAAGGCAGAGTCAGGACAAAAGGCTGTGTTATAAAACTATAAAACAACGGTTGTAAAAAGGAATTTATTTACTCACAAAACAACGCCAGGTTCGCCATACATATTTTCTGGTCAGGCATTCAAAGAATTTAAGAAAGTGCGATGAAAAAGTCACATAATTATGTTTAGAACAAGAAATGAAACGTATGAAAGTGTTTGCATCAGAAAAATCTGAGGAAATTGTGTAATTAAAAAAATTCAATTCAAAATTATTCACTAATTTCATCAACTGAAAGTTGTCATAATTCGCATTCTGTTTGTTTTCTTTTGGGATCCTTTTTAAGTTATGATTTAATGGCCAATGGCATCACAGCTTCTAAAATGCTTTTAAAAATCTCAGTTGGCGATAAGCTGATAAGTTAAATGAGACATCTTTGGCGCCCCTTAGACCGCTGGTACAATTGCATCCCCCACTCCACCAATCGCTACGACACTAGTTTTTTTTCGATTATGAAGAAAAAATGTATATTTTATTATTTATCATTTTATTGTTCACTTTAGTTTATTTTGCGCAAAAAAATAATCAAAAATGGTCATAATTTCGATTTTGTTCTTTGGTTTCTTTTCCTTATGGTTTAGAACAATTATTATTGAAGAGCTAGAACTCGAAAAATAATTGCAAAAAATTCTTTGTTTAGGTACCGTTTGTTTGTTTTTTCACGAAATCGGCGAAACATTTTTCTTATTATACCGTTTGCCTTTGGAGTAGAAAAAAATATAATCTTTCATTAATTTTATCAAGTGAAAGCTGTCAAAATTTCGTTCGTTTTTTTCGCTTATTTGATGACGAGAGATGTTTGTTTGTTTCTTTTATCGTCTTTTTTATTACGATTTATTAGTTGTGGCGTCATAATTTATAAAGCGCTTTTAAAAATCGAATGTTTTTGGCATCCCTCAAACCGCTGCGCCCTAATGTAAGTTTGTTCGTTGCAAACCAAAATGTATTTGTCCTTTGTAATGTTACTGAAGAGTCTGAATCTTTTATTGTAAAAGTATTCACAGCAATTCCAACGTTATATCGGTAATTGACTGAAACTGAGATCATAGCAATTCAATGAGATCAAAAAGCGCAGAAAATTGAAAAAGATTGAAATTTATGAAGTGCCAAAGGAATAGTATTAGTTCTAAATAAGGAAAACGTCACGCTTTTCGCAAGGCCTTTACATGCCTGTACTTGTTTCCTGACTGATGCATTGCTTTAAGTTCTCACTTTCAAACAATTATCTGTATAGTGAAGTGGAGCTTTGAAAAATAAAATTTTAAATATTTATACATACCTACCTATAATGAAACATGTCACACAATGATTTATTATTGAAAAGAAATTTTTTTAATATGTTCATAAAACATTATGTCTACTATAACTTTATTGATAAAACCACTTCACTTTTAATAATACTCTTTCTCGAACGTTGACACACATACAGGGTGATGCCTCCTTCGTGAATTCAGAACAGAAAAATTTTGATAATTTTATGCGCCCCTTCATGGATTCCTCAGCAAGCACATTGGACAATTGCAGATTGGAATAAAGTACCGTGTACAGACGAGTCCGAATTTGAGGTGCTTGAAACAATGAACAATTGATACTCGACTGTATGGTGCCTACTGTCAAATATGGTTGGTCCGGGGACGTTTCGTATTTAATGGAGTTGGGGATTTACATACATACACAATAAAAAAAAGGAAGATACAAAACTATTTTAGAAGACCACATTACCATCTGGAGTACGATTGATCTGAAAAAACTGTGCTTAATGACTTAAAAACACAAATCTAATGTATATCATGGCTTTTTTTCTGAGAAACATAAAAAGGAGACAGAACTAACTGCGGAAATTATAGGGGGATCTCACTGCTTGACGTTACCTAGACGGTTTTGGCAAGAATCCTTAGAAATCGACTAAGTTGTTATTATAATAGCATTGTAGGAGAATATCAAGGAGGCTTTAGAGAGGGAAGATCAACGATTGACCAGATCTTTACGCTAGAAAT
Organism: Dorcus hopei; assembly: GCA_033060865.1. NCBI lineage: Eukaryota > Metazoa > Arthropoda > Insecta > Coleoptera > Lucanidae > Dorcus > Dorcus hopei. The sequence continues at coordinate 15,888,967 of CM065421.1, read as the reverse complement.
GATTCAAAATCAAAGTTATGAACAAAATTTAGGTCTGCATGTCCTGTTTATTGATTTTATGAAAGCATATGACTCAATACAAAGAAGGAAATTATATCAAGCGATGGAAAAGCTGAAAATACCAAGAAAGTTGATCAGATTAGTAGAGATGACCTTGACAGACACGCAGAACAAAATAGCGGCAGAAGCAAGAATATCAAAGAGTTTCAGAGGAAAGACCGGAGTCAGACAGGGGGATCCATTATCCATAGTGTTATTTAATCTGGTTCTAGAAGCAGTGTTTAGAGACAGCGAAATACAAACTCAAGGAATAATATACCGGTGGAAACAACAAATAATTGCCTATGCAGACGACGTAGCATTAGTTAACGAGATCAAGGAAGGAACTAGAAAATACATTTAATAGAGTGGAAAAGGCTGCCAGAACTTATGGCGTAAAAATCAACGAAAATAAAACAAAATACTTAATAATGAAACAAGGAACAGTTAACCAGGGACAATACACTAGATTTAAGACGGACTTGGCAATCTGTAACATTGAGAGAGTGGACCACTTGGAATATTTGGGGGTAACAGTTACTAGTAGCAATGAAGAGAGCGAAGAAATAGAGAAAATAATGAATAAGGGAAGTAAAGCAATGGGCTCACTAAACAGGATATTAAGGTCATTTCTAAAGCAGCGAAAATGAGGTTATACAGAACAGTAATAAGACCAACAGTAGTGTATGGATGCGAGGCATGGGTGTTAACAAAAAAGAATGAAAATAAATTAGAAGTATGGGAGAGGAAGGTGTTAAGAAGAATATTAGGAGGAACAAAAACCGAAGATGGCATATGGAAAAGAAAAACAAATCAGGAGATAAAAGAATTATATGGACACAGTAACAGAGTCCAACATGTTAAATCGCAAAGATTAAGATGGTTGGGACACGTTAGCAGAATGCCAGAACACGGACACAGCAAGAGAGTATTAGTTGAAGGAGAAGGAGGAAAAAAGAGGAGAGGTAGACCGAAGAAAAAGTGGTTGGATGCGGTAACGACAGACCTGAGAAGTATTGGTGTAACAGAGTGGAGGACAGCGACACAGAATAGACTTCAATGGAGAAGGATTGTCAAAAAGATTGAAGAAGAATAGCCAGCAGAATCTATAAGTTATGGGCCTCAAAGGCCTGCATACAGAGTGTCCCAGAAATGCATATAAAGCTTCAAGTATTTCTTTTCTACATTCCCTAAGCGTCCCAAAAATGCAAAAATTAATTCTCAGGGTTTGTTAGTTTCAGCACACAAGACAATTTTTTTTAAAAAAATTGGTAAACTTGACAACATTGCTTATGTATACAGTTAATTCGATTTATAGAAGGGCTTCAGACTAAATAAATTTCAAGTATGTAGTTGCAAATGCAACGCCTTAATTAAATATTTATTTTACTGTTCTCTGCGCTGCTGTTTTTAACAGTAACCCAAAAAGCAGTCGTAGGTGGGTAAAGTGCGTTTTAATTATTTTCTGTTAATGGTAAAAGACTTCCTTACTGATTTAATAACATTTTCCGTTCCGTTTTCAGGCGTTTACTTCGCAGTTTTCTGTTAAAAGTACTCTATTTGGAAGGTTCGTACAAGAAAATTACACTATCCTGGGAACCGTTTTTTGCGGTTTTAGAATGAGGAAATATAGAGGAATTGGTTTACCTGAAGCTTTATATGCATTTCTGGGACACGCGGTATATATAAAAGCAAATGACGAGTAATAAATATGTAGTGGTCTCCACAATCCCATTCTAGGCAGAGCTCAACAAGGCTGTCAGAAAAAAAAAACTGTCTATCATCAAACTATTGAATTGGTCACTTTCTGTAAGCTTTCAGAACATAGCCATTTTGTACAGCACCATCTAGTAAAAAAGCATAAAACTTGTTTTGACAATAGAAGGCTGACACCTGTTAAAAGTTTATTGTAATAAAAAAATAAAACACTAGTGGGGGATTTCACAAACGTTACTTAAATTTAATCATCCGTTAAAAGTAAACGTTGCCATGGTTACAGGTGTTGAAGGTATAGGAATGATTATTCTTAATCGATGATTAAAGTTAAGTGACGTTTGTGAAATCCAGCGTAAATATGTTAAGACAAACAGCAGCTTGGGAAATTCTACAGGAAACGTGGAACAATTATAATTAAAAAAAGAAATGCTACTGAGAATGTCACTTTTAGTCTAGAAAGTAATTAAAGTCAAAGGTAAAGAGTATGATGAAAAGACCATTCATTAATAATTTATTTTAATTACTAATGAAAGTTAGGTATATGTATGAATGATTTATACGTCATATACGTCTTAAACTTTTGGCCAGCAGTTTACCTGTGTAATTTTAAGCAGCACATATTTATTTTTTAAAAAGCGATAAGAGATTATAATAGAAAAATAAAACTAAAATATTTCTAAAAATATTTACAGCTAAGTTATTAAATTATGTTTGCTTTTATCATGACATGATGATCTTTAGCATCGCAGAAACAGAACGAAAGAAATAAAAATGATACTAAAACACTAAAAATTAAAAACTGAGTTGACCAAGAAATCGATACCTACAATAGGTAAAATTAATTGGAATTTAAAACATATTTTATTTTTTAGATTATGTTAAAAAGAGAAAGTTTGTATTGATTTTAATTATTTATATTCGTGCAACTAACTAGGTATCAGAGTTTGTTACAAAATTGGCTTTAAAATGTCGTAATTGTAGAAATTAGTGCGGAGACTTTAACGCTACAGTAGAACACAAGCCCATTTTGTTAAGTTTTAATAATAACCCAAGTAAGTACCTAACATTTTTAATAACTGTTAAAGCATTTGAAGTGAATTAAAATGGTTTTAATAAAAGGAATTAATTAAATAATTTGTCATGTTCTTTTTGTACGCGTTCGAAATATGTAGGATTACAGATTATATTTCGTCTGCCGATGCCGTGCGAAAATCTGGAATTACTAACAAAAACAATCGATAACGAAAAAATTAATAACGAAATATGAAATTTCTTTATTGATTCTATTTCCCAAGAATTAGAATCGAATAAGAAAAGTACCGCTACACCTAGTAATGAGAGATCGAAAGAAAACGCGCCGTAATTTGCTACCGTCTATAAAAATGGCCTCTCGTTTCTTCTTCCATCGCTCATTTCGGATGCTATTCCATTCTCATCTTCATCTACTTCACGTACGCCGGCGAGTTCGATCGAAATAACAAAAAAGGAACGTAATTATCGGTGAAGCAAAAGAACGTCGTTCGGACGGTATATATTTAGCTGAAACGAACTTCGGCCGATATTAAAACTAGCTGTACACACACTCATGGGAAGATCGCCGACTTTTTTCTAGCACTATAAATAGCAACGTGTTTACGCCGTGTAATTTGAACGTCCTCGGACATTCATGGTCGTTTAGGTCTTCAAGTTCTTCACCTGAATAATTTGCTCGGCTCCTCGTGCAGAAATAGCATGCCAGACTCGTTAGAGGTATTCTAACTGTTGCTATATAAAGTATGTCGCGATCTAAATGGTACGTATACGCGTACTTTATATAATTTAGTGTTCTTTTGTTTCGCCGCCAAAAAAAGGACGTTTTATTCATTCCCTTAAGAAAAGCATTTTTTACACCGAATGATATGTTTATGTCGTTAATGCGTCGCATCGTAATCGCTTATAGTCTGTATAGTTTCAGGTAATTTCATTCAATTCGCTTTTTTATTTTTGGGATGAATAAATAGTTTAACAAGACAAGAAGTCAAATACGTTAACTTCCTTTTAATCAATAAGATAATTTTTTTTTGTAACATGTCGATTTTAATATTGAATGACTTCACTTTTGTTAGAACAAAGCGAAAATAAGAAAGAGAGAGGAAACAGAAAAAATTGAAAGAATCGCTATTAAGGGAGCGTAACAAACGAAAAAAATTGAAATTAGGTGAAGCAGTACCTCTTCCCGCCCAGGACACATGGAATATTCATTTGTCGCAAAAACAATGCGCAGTAATAACAGTGAATACTTGTTTCAAATTAAGACTTGTTATTTTTCGTAATTTTTTATCGAGAAAGTAAGTAATCAGATACTATTTTTTTGGACAATGTTTTGATTTCATATTACTAGGTTGTTAATATATTTTATGTTTCTAATATTTGGTTTCTCGTTTATCTATGTTTTCTTTTCTCTAATTTTCATACCTAAAATATTAATGCTACTTGGGGTAATGAGAGCCAAGTTATTTTTATCCACTGGTGGCTCTTATTATCCCTGATATTATAAAAGTATGTTTTGTTGTTGAATACGCCGAGGAATGTAAAAAGAACAACACTGTAAACTAGTTGGATATGCGATTTTTGCGCCTTATACTTCAACAAGTATGTTAAAGTACTTTTATTATTGTTTTCGTATTTTTCTTAGTATTACATTTTATGTTATGTTATGAAAGAAAAGTGTATTAGGTACTTATGTTATTAACTATAGCAGTTATTTGTTAAAACAAGTTTATTCAGGCAGCAGTCGATTTGCCTTCTTTTATGGTTCTCATTACTCCAACATGAGGGTAATAAGAGCCAATTCTATTTTAAATGAATATATTATAATTTCTGTTAATGATAGGAATGATATAGTTACGTCATTTTAATGGTTTTTCATTATACGAAACAGCATAAAATGATTGAAAGAATATACTTTGTATTTTTCAAAATATATTGATTTTTCCTTAAGTGGCTCTCATCTCCCCCGTCTCTTCTACTCGTTATTATCTTTGTCGTAATGTTCAGGGCCGGCCACAAGGGGGGTGCCACACAGAGGCCCCCATTAGGTCCGTAACTAGACAACCTAGTATTCTACCTAACGCCCCATCTTCTTCCCAAAAATGTACAAATTTGTCTAAATGCAAATTGTACCTACATTCCACAAAAACACATCTAAATACATACAGTGTGTTTAAAAAATATGTTCAGATATTTTACCCAGTTATAGATAACATTCACACAAACACAAAAATCTTAATAAATGTAGGCCTGAAAATCAACCGTTTCCGAGATACAGTCGATTTTGTAAAAAATAAATTTTGCTCGTTAACCTTTTAGTGACTTTTCAATCTAAACTTGACTGATGTCAACACCTTGTTACTGATTTCGAGTCATTTATTGAAATTTCAAAAAAAAATTAAACAAAAGAATTTTTATTATCTATTCATTAATCACTATGCATATTTAGCTCTATACAAGCTAGAGCAATTTTCGCAGTTTCTTGTACAGTAAAAAAAATTAAATGTATTGTATACCGGCTGTTTCAAATTGGGTGTGCACTGAAGGGATCTCCTAAACCATGAGAGTTACAGATTCGGTTAAATGGAAGAAAAGTTGCACCAGTCATTGCTTAATTCGTATCCATTAACAGAATCAATTTTCTCTTAATTGTTCTTGAAGTATTGGTGAAAATGTAAAAATATCGATTTTCTTTTTTCCTCTGTAACTCCCTTATTAAAAATAATTTAGAAATTCTGTCTTAACTTTCTACAGGTACTTTTGGATTCTGCTTTAAAAAGGGGCAGTAGAATTGTGGTCACACGTTTCGTCTCTCCGCGACCATCCTCAGTTTACATTTTTTAAATATAACGTATACCTTTTTATTATCGTATTTGTTGCCATTTTTTCTCCTGATTGTAATGGTATATCACACTTAATTGTTGATATTAATTTGAAGCTTAAATAATACAGATTTTTAAATGAAAATTTTATTTAATACATAATTTAAAATATTTAGTTCATTTTCTTAGGTATAGTGTAAATTTCAATGAATTATTTAATATCTGTCTCTTTAATTATTGTATAATAAATTCTTTTAACGGACACTGATAGTGCACATTTGTAGTATCCGTTAAAAGAATTTGTTATACGAGATAGTTGTTGACGAGGCTAATTTTACAAACAAGGGAATATTTAATAGAAATGTACATAGATATTGGTCCAGGGAGAATCAAAAAAGATTTCAACAAGTGTGACCACAGATACAATTCAGCTTAAATGTTTGGTGTGGTATTTGGCATAATAGAATTAATGGTCCGATCATTTACGAAAATCATGTAACAGCTGAACGTTACATCGATTTTTTAAGGACAGCATTGGAAAACATTTTAGACTACATTCCTCTAAATCATATTATGGAATTGTAATTTCAAAATGATGGAGCACCAGCACATAATGCAGAAATAACAACAAATTATTTGAATCAAACTTTTCCTGATAGGTACAAATGGACCTGTCACGTGGCCTCTAAGATCACCAAATATTAGCCCTTTGATTTTTTGTTGATTGATTGATTGATTGTATTGATTTTTCCTCTTCCGACATTTGAATGTTAGTTATTAATATTTAGTAAGTAAAAAAAGTACTAAGGAATAAATTTACTTATTAAATAAATCATGACGAAACTGTATCAAGCTTTTTTTATCATATTTTAACTTTACTTGAAAAAAGTATTAATTGTTATACATCACTGCAATCAGCAGAAAAAATGCTATCGAACAGAATAATTAAAAGATATACGTTGTATTTAAAAAATCGAAACTGAAGATGGTCGTGGAGATACGAAACGTTTGACTTCAATTTTGCCACCTCTATTCGAAGCAGAATAAGAAAGTGCCTGTAGAAAGTTAAATCAGAATTTCAAAATTATTTATAATACGAGAGATACAGAGGAAAAAAGAAAATCGACATTTTTACATTTTGATCAATATCTCAAGAAGAAATAAGAAAAAATTTATTCTGTGAATGAATACGAATTAGGCATTGATTTGTGCAACTTTTCTTCCATTTAACCAAATTTGTATCTCTTACGGTTTAGAAGATTCCTTCAGTGCACACTCAATTTGAAACAACCGGTATATTAGCCCAATGAATACTTTGTTGCATGTGTGTTTCGTGTTGCTATGTACACGACCAAGTTTCCAAATTAATTTATTCATCGGTGATGCCTATACAAGGTGTTATTGAACATGTGTCATTTATTGAAACTTCACGAACCCGGAAAGATTTTAAAAGCAAAAACCTTTTAAAGAGTTTTATTAATCACTCTGTATAATTGCCTTTATATAAGCTAGAGCAGTTTTCCGATTTCTTTTATATACATTAAAAAAAAATTGTATTGGTTTGTAAGTTCTATTGGGTGAAATCGGACGCCCTTTCTCTTTTTAGGTAGTAGTACCTTCAGTCACCGCTAGATGTCGATAACTTCGTCAAGGATTGTTTTATTTGGCTGTCTTCCTTCATTCGAAATTATAATGCCCCAGAATCTAAAGTCTAGAGCAACAAAGAGGAACAATGTGTAAGGCACAACAGACGTTAGCATTTGACAACTGTCAAAATTGTAGGGTTAAGTTTCATAAATAATTAGTTGATTAATGAGGATTAGATAGTTGATAAATACAAGTAGAGAAGATGACATAATTTTTTTATGTCTATTGGTAACAATGTTTGACATCGAGATGAGGGTTTGAAGCTTCCAATTAAAGCGTGGTATTCCCAAAGGATCCAATGTCCGTATTCATAGTGCTTCCTCCAGGCTTCCTTGAATGAGGAACCCCTTAGAATGGGATTGATTAAAGAATCATGATCTACGTTAAAAGTTGAATAAAAAATGCCTGTGTCATTTTCCGATACCTTTAAAAATAAAAAAAATATGCGTTTGAAAATTTGATGTATTTTTCGTTTTTCAACTGTACCGCGAAAATGGCAAGGAACAGCAAATTTTTAAGTTGGCCATTCAAATTAGCATTAAAAGTTGACCCAATATTGCGTGCTCAGTTTCTTTCTATTTCCATTATTAACGAAGATACTTATGGAATACCATCGAAAATGGGACACCCTGTACATAGATGATTCTTTCTCTCGCGCGCCTTCAACAAGAAAGATCATTTTCCTTAATTTTCTAGGAGTTACGTTTTTGGCACTTAGATGCCACGCTTCAATTATTTGTTGGTTTTAGAATTTATAATTTGGCAACACTGCGTAATATCAAATTTAAATAACTGTCAAACTTTTACATATATGTATAATCTCAGAAAGCTCGATTTGGAGCAAGAAAATATTTTTCACTGAAAGTTTCTTTGAAAACACTGTGAAACAAGAACATGTACCTAATTGAGCCGAGGCACAAACCTAATCTCAAATATGCGACATTGCCAACTTATTCAGTGTTACCAACTCTATAATAGAAATGATGGCTTAAAACAATCGATCTTTTTCTCTGTAACTTACGTATGCATTTGTTGGGTAGCGTAGTTTCTTCAATCGCCTGAAAGAATGTCCACGTTGTTTGAGATCGCGCCATCTGTTGACGTTTTCTTGAATTACATACGACGTTTTAACCGGTAAATTTAAAACGCTTGAAAGTTCAATCGCCATCAATAAAATAAATAAGAACCACGTCATACAATAAAAACTACGCCATCTATTGACGTTTCCTTGTACTGTAAATATTTTTGTAGCTTTATTGAGTTCTGTATTGAACTCTTGGTAATAAGGTTACTGTATTTAGAAGGTACTGCTATTCATTTCTGCGACTTCGTCCCCCAAATTAAAAAGGACGCGATGAAACGCTAAAGAAGAAAAAGGATAGATACATAACAAGTTACCGTTGCTAGGGAGTTTATGACTGAATTTGATTAACCCCAAATTAAAAGAGATAGAAAGTTGGCGCTACCTTCTCAATACAGTAACCTTACTTGGTAACGTAAAGCTACGCCATCTCTTGAAGTTTTCTCGGAACCATAAAATTTTGGGCGTCAAATTCAAATTGCTGTGATTTCTGGGTTGTTTTTTTTTCTTTTGAATTTTATAAACCCAACGTAATTTTTACTAAATCAAGAAGGCTTCGACTTACTTATCGTTTTGTTAAATCCCGTGCCGCCGACAGATCTATTTTTATAATTTTCCCGATGATTCCAGAAGATTCGATGCGTGCACTAGATCAACGATCTCAAAGGAATACGACAACTTACTGGTCATCCTGTATAAGTAAGGTGGACCCAGTAATATAAGAAAGACCCATAACATAATTCAAATGCTATCAAACTTTAGTCTTTAGACTTTCAGCACTTTTTCGAGACATTTGTTAGAAAGTGTAGACAAATTACAAAAAAAAAACGCTAATTCAGAATTTTTGAGCTCCATACCATAATACTGTGCTTATAAAAAGGGCCCCGCAATTCTTACTGCACCCGGGCCCCGTCACTTAGAAGACCGGCCCTGGTGCTTTATGATGTCTTGGCTACTTCTTTGTATTAGAAATTGTTATTACTGCTTTTTTATTATTATTATTGTCATATTGAAAAATTGATAAACTTACACCACACTGCACTGTACAGGAACATCTACTGAATGAGAAAAACATTTCATGAATAACAAAAGGTAATAAGAAATGCCAAATACACAATTTACCAAAAAAATCCAAAGTTGTTATTTGGCATTATTAAACAAATACATTGTTAGTTTATTTTAAAGCCGCGTTATAAAAGGCGTAAAAAACAAAATAAAAAATTTCAATTTTGATTACCAATAAAATGAAGAAAAAACTCTCAAAAAATTTCTTCTTCTTTTTCCAAAATACAAATACATATAGGTGTTATCAATTTTTGATTAATTGTTCTTCAATCTTATATTAGTTGCAATATTTTTATTGTTTTCTAGGCATTGCGTTTATGTTATTATTGTTTTTCAATGTTTAAAATAATAAAAATATCATTATACAGGGTGACTAACGAAAAGTAAATAAATCTAATAATAAAGTTTTGGTGACTTGAGAAGTTAACTTAAACAAACGTCATCTGCCAAGCACACTGCAAGGGACACTTTCTAAACATCAACGCATTACTTAAAGGTTCCACTTCGAAATGATTTTTAAAATTCATCGATAAATAACCTTTGAAGTTGTCATGTTTTAACCAGACACGACTTGCTTCTGACGTCACTTCATCTCATAGCTGAGTGCGGTTACTGTTATTGCGTAGCTACGTAAAGTTAACATTCTTTTAATTTGAAACATGTTTTATATTATTTACTGTGATTATACACATTTTATCGTTTAATTTATGTACTTTTTTGTTTTAACTTCAACCCAACCCAACCCAATTCATTAGGCGCCCCTCTTTTGCTTGCGCCCGTGGCAAGTGCCGCCTTCGCCACGCCCTAGTTACGGCCCTGTAGTTAGGTATTAAAAATAAATGTAACATGTGCAGCGTATTTAACACAAACAAAAATATTTTCTAACACCCGACTTTTAAATTCTACTTCGAGAAGTTTTGTTGCATCACGCAGAGCGGCGCACGCACTAACAGATAATTTTGTAAATACTTTTCTTAGTGCTCATTCTTACAATACTTTGACAATTAACAGTGCAATTATTCTTTTAATTGGAAATTCAGAATCAACATAAAAATCAAAGAATCTCGGCTACTATAATCAAATTTTTGTCTTTAAAAATAAAAAAGTTAGCAGTGGTGAACGGTTCAAATTGAACAGCTTTTATACATACAAACAACCTTAGCTCTGAAATCACTGTGAATTTTTCAAACAAAGTGCCGTTGTGGCGTGTAACCTGAAAGACATTTGAAATGCTTGTTTTTCGCCCACAAATATTATGATCAGAGAGCGGCCAGTTTTAGGTTTTTGATATCAGAAGTAGGCAGTTTGCCTTGATGTTGAATGAGGTAAAACCTGAGGTTGTCCGCTCTCTGGTAATAATTTATATAAAGTTCTTCAGTATTAAATCAACATACACACGATGCAGTGACGTATACATATAAATTTTTGGGAAAATTATGATCCTTTTTTTACGGAAATGCAAGTTTCCTGATATGCAGTATTAAACATTATTAGTTTTACAGTCCTCTTTTGAGCAACGAATATTTTTTTTTGGCGTTATGGGCGTTGCCCCATTGTTCATAACAATTCATTAAAAAAGGGTAACCAAGGCTATGATAAAATTGTACATAACGCTTCATATTCAACAGTTCGAAATGTGCGCTGCGTAGTTTGCATACATTGCCAATATGCAAATCCCAAATTAGATTGCAGTCGATGGTTACACTCAATAACCGATATGTTCTTGCAGAACAATCTCTTCCTGGGATAATTTCACGTTCATATTTAGGTGACGGTTAGAAAAATTTATTTGGGGTGTTTTGTTACACTTTGAAATTAAACTGATTTTAGCCTACCAAGATGTAAATTGTAATGTAATAACATTTAAGTTCTTCCTCTAATCCTAATCTGTTGGCATTACCTTCTGAAAGTAGGACTCCTGTTGTAGCACCTCATTTAAACTGTCCAGGCATTAACGTAGATTAGGAACAAGAAGGGGCCAAACAGAGAGCCTTGTGGTACTCCATATTTTCCAAGGAATTTGTATAGAACGTTCTATCAGTAAACTCATTCGAAATCGGTTCGGCTTGTTGATTATTATAATTTCGTTTTGTGTGCGTCGTTCAAGGAGCAACAGATTTGTTATTATTAGCTTTTACAATCAGCTGTAAGTTTGCGCATGAATGGTGAACAACTAGTCTCGTCCATTAATAAGTAAAAGAATTGACAGCCGTGAATTTCAGGTGTAATAAAGCGTTTCACATTTTCGGAGAAAAGTGATATGTTTAAGCGATCCTTGGAAATCGTGTCTTGTCGCGATAATTCCATATTAGTAGGTAGTAATTTTACCTATATTAGCTTCTAGCAATTCTGTCTGAATTTCCGAGATTTTCAAACATCCCTATCAATTTAAACATCAGTTAATTATGATGCCGTGTAAAAGAAACATAACTCAGACTTTCGCTCCCAGCTGTTAAACATGTAATAAAACGAAAGTCAGATGTGTATCAAGGTCACATGTGTGTAGTAAATAAAATAACACTCCAATTTACTGCTGTATTTATAAAATGTGGCGTTGTACTTCATATGCAGTGACACAGCCTGCTTTTAGGGTAAATTTTCAAATCATTATAAACTATTTCGTAGAACTTAAAATTTTTTTCCCGTAATCTGTACCGTTCATTCTCTTACAAGTTTATTTGCGAAACAATAGTCAGTCACCCTGTATAATCACACGTTCTAGAAAACGGTAGTAAACAAGAGTATAATATCATTATTTTTCATTTTATTATGAATTCATATGGGATGGTCTTTTTTTTATAAAAGTAAAAATTTGCTGCATAAGAACTAATACTTGTGAGTGTTCACTGTAGATTGAAAGTCTCCTCAAGATTCAAGGTTATTATCAAGTAGATCAAAACAATTAAAGGTTATCTATGATACATGTCGCATGTTTTGATTATCACAGGAAATTTTATGAAGCAATTCAGTTGTCTTTGCGTAGGCATATAAACATGACCTGAAGGTTCCTCCTAGGAGGCTGAAATTCCGCGGTTAAATAAAGTCAACATTGACTTGTGTTTTGAGGTCGTTGTCGTCGAAATATCGTCGCTCCTGCTTTTTAGAAAGCAACCCAAACAGATTCCATTTAGTAAATTATGTAAAAAGGGTAATTATAACAAAGAATAGACTTTTCATTTTCTTTTTTTCAGTTTTAATAAAATTTATATATCTTTTTGCTTTCATAATTGATTCGTGATTGCTATAAAATTTTCAAGCATTTTCTGTAACTATCGTTGCTGTTAGTTTATTTACTTAGGAGAAGGTACGGTTTCCTATAGAATAAGTAAAATCAAATATGTACTTATCCAAATTTTTGAAAATGGGTTTCTAAAAATGCCGTAATCAGTGAATTAAAAGAAATAAATTTTTTCTTGTTTTCTTTTTAATATAATCTTATTTCTTGCACTACAAAAATTTTAGAATTCTTTTTCTGTCTGTTTTTCTAGTATCCGACAATATGGGTTAGCTCAGAGGATGGCGATGAAACAGACAACTCAAAAATACCAGGAAGGTTACCTGAGCACAATAATTTGGACGTGCCTTCAAAAGATTTATTGTTGAGGTTACTTCAAGTAGATCCAGTGCAAAGGTTGAGGTCGCTGAGAAGTTTGCAATCTATAGCATTTTACAAAGGCTACAATTTTGACGATGTTAGAAACAAAAAGGTTGGTGATGCAAGTTTATTGTTTACATGTTCTGTTTGTATTAAGTATTTGAATTCTAGGTTCGTCCTAAAGATATTCTTAGTCTACACTTTCCCGAAGGGCCGCCAGTAATGGACGAAGTCGATTCAGTGAATTTTGCAAATTTCGATACGGTCGTGTGATATTAGTCTAAAATGCTGCTCCAAATACAATTTAACTTTTTAGAAATTGGATAGTGAATTTTATCGCTTGAAAAATAAAATACATAGTTTCATTAAATTTTGTCTTTACTTAAGTGCCTCAAAATAGTTTATATGTTAAATATTTTTAAAAATTAATTGTGTTTTGAGACACTCTTTTTTTACTGCTAAATATTTTAATGGTATCTATAGATGAATTATAATCAAACATGTCAAAGTACGAAGTAATTAATATCTGTGATATAATTAAAAATTATTACAAGCTTTTGTAAATATAATTCAAATTTAAAAGTTGTACGTCGACAGCACATGCAGGCTTCCTGAAGAAGTGACAAATTGGAAGGTGAAGAAAGTGCTTTAATTCTAAAAAGTATTGCTGTCAGTCTTGGAAAAAAGGCCATATCATAAAAATATATCTTGTGGTCACTTCATAATACTGAAAGATCGATGTTTATGAGTTAACCAAAACTTATATCTTTTGATGAAAATATTTCCTTTTTTTACAAGTTTCTTACTGTGTTTTAATAATAATAATAATAATAATATGTTAGGTATTTAAAAAAGTATAAAACTGTATTTACCTCTAGTCTTTCAATTTTCAATATAGAAGAAAACATAAAGTAGCTTCTAGTATTCAGTTGATATTTCACTATGGAGAAGTTAGCAATACATTTTACAAAATGGCCGAAGGTCACGAAAACTAGACCCACAACATCAAAGGTGCTGCGACAGAGCGATTCGTATCTATTATAATATTAATCCGTGCTTTAGTTGTAAATGAAATACTTAGGTAGATTGAAAACAACATGCTTGTAACCGGAATGTTTTAAAATAAATGTTCACTTTCAGATTGATTTTAAGTAAGAGACAATTTGAAAACCAAGACAAGATGCTAAATCTCATCTATAAACTGTAAATATTTTAAAAAAAGTGTCCACGCAAAGAAGTACATTTTTTTTAAAATCTTAGATCAATGAACCTCACATGTTTTTTATAGGATTTTAAGGGTGTTGCAAAAAAAAACATTAAAGAAAAACTGGGAATTAAAAAAATGCTATACATAATTATGCTGATAAAAAAAGGAAAGCTCTTAAAACATTTAATTTAAACTAGATACGTTAACTTTTCTGTTTTGCATTTCGCTTATTAGATACCTAAACTAAAAATAAAGTGTTAAACAATACACTATCATAAGCTTCAATGAAGCGGCCAATTTGGAGTTAACATATAATTATTATAACTCGTGTTTAAATAAAAACCTGGTCAAGTAGGCTACATTTAGTAATACTGCTATATGAATGCAATGGATAAATTCTCGATCACAACCCACTTGACCAGGTTTTTATTTAGACACTCGTTATATTAAATTTCAGCACTTCTATAACCTGTATCTAGATTCTAGGATCTTTATCTAATTCATAGATAAATCTAGTTGTATATGGATACGCCATCTAACGATGTTTTAAAAGGTAACATTGTATAGATTGCAGAAATCTCTACTCTTGATACCGTAGGTGGTGCTACCGTCGTGCTACCTCCTGTCGGTGAACAACGGGAATGCCACGTATAGTAATCTGTAATTAACAGCAGTATTTCACATTAACTTATCCATGAGAAAGAAGAAATTCACATAAATATGTATTTTTCAGGTATCTTAGGCCCGCTTGACACTATGATATTTCTTGTGCAAGATTTGTTACAAAGTGAGAGGATGAGCTACCAGAGTGAATTCTGATTGGTTAAATTGGCACTTCTCGCTCACTTTATAACAAATCTTGCACAAGAAATATCATAGTGTCAAACGGCCCTTACGTGTTCTTCTTGCTGAAATATTAACTAAAAAATAAAAATTATTATAGAGTGATAGGTTCAAACACTCCTGACCATTATGCTTTTTTTTTAAATATCATACACTCTACTATCTAGGGGATTTATTTTAAGAGGTAGAGGGAAACCTTGTAAACAAAAGTTATAACAGTTTATTTTATAGAATTCTCAAAAATAACAATTATGCGTAACAAAGTGGAGAAAAAAAATACAATTAATTGTTTTTAGAATTCTATTTTAGGAATTAAGTTAAACTGCAAACTAGTGCCTGACAACGGTTAACCGATTTTGGATATTCGCGGTGAAAAAAATTTCATTTAGATTCACATTCAAGTTATGCAACTCTATTTGCATGAGTGACATGCTGTACACCGCGAATATCCAAAATATTCAAAATCGGTTAACCGTTGCGAGCACTACTGCAAACTGGTGAATAGCAACATTTCTATATTTCCTGTTAGGGCCGTTTGACACTATGATATTTCTTGTGCAAGATTTGTTATAAAGTGAGCGAGAAGTGCCAATTCAATCAATCAGAATTCACGGTGGTAGCTCATCTCTCTCACTTTGTAACAAATCTTGCACAAGAAATATCATAGTGTCAAGCAGGCCTTAGGAAGAATTTCAGGAATATTTTCCAGCTGAACCAGTTATTTGCAGATTTAACTGTCAGTGTCACTTTTCAAATTAAAAAAACTAAGGAACGACATGCAGCGTTTCGTTCCTATCGAATTCTGACTAACTTTTTTTATTCGATCGCATTGTATATCCTTAACAAATGACAATGTGAATTTGAATATTTCAAATAATTTTCTTCTATGTACAAGGGAACTGAGGTTAGACTGAGTGAGGTGAGTGGCTCACTTAATCTAACCTAACAGAATATTTGTCTAATGCCCGATTTCTTCATCGCCTTATCTTGAGGTTAAATTTATCTGACAGTTAGAATGTGACACATAGTATGTGTACGGCCAACTATACGTCACATTCCAACTGTCAGATAAATTAACCTTAGGTTAAACATAGTGAAGAAATCAGCCATATATGAAACAAGTGAGAAGGAGAAAACTGGGGATGATGTTCTTACGTCAAGTTAAAATCTTACAATGTGGTTTCAACAAGATGACATAACGCTGCTCGAGTTATCAGGTAGGTCATACAAGAAAGATCTTTGTTCGCTGAATTTCACTGCGCCAGTATTTTCTTTGGGGATATCAAAATCCTTGAGTAATTGAAGGTCAAATATGAATCCAATAGATAATTAAATAACCTAACGTAGCAGCGAATATACATGTCTTGCATATTTATGAAGATATGTAATGTAAGTACATTTATGACACACGTAGATTGTGCATGTAATTTCCGAACATCAACAATATTACCTGCAGATTCATGTAGCCGTAATTTAATGCAACGGAGTAATTATTATGCAATTTGATTAATGCGTATACCTCGTTTACGTAACTTATACCTGATCCCGTACGTAGATTTGGAAGCAGAGTTGGCCGAAAACCACAATGTTCTTGGATGTTGCGATAACGTCAAGAAACCAAAGAATAGTACTAGATATTAAAAAACACGTTTCATGGGACATGATTTTAACGCACGCGTCCATGTTTAGAAAACGAGCCGCACAATGAGGAGTTTTTTAATGGACAAGTGCGCTAAAATGTCTTGTGACGTGTTATGTGGCCTCTAGTATGTTTATTTGGACAAGCATTTCCACAGTTTTTTCAAATATTCGGATTTCAGTCCACCAAAATTGAATGTAAGGAATTTGGAAATACTTGTTTTACAATTTTTTAAGCTGCATCTAGTCGGTAAGTGCATTAATTTTTCTTTTAAAAATCAAATCTTTCTTCGCCTAACCTAAGTTTCTAATTTCGTACACTCAAAATTAACTTAAATTCTCCTGATTTTCAAAGAAATTGTTAAATGAAATTAAATTTTGTTATCACTAAAAATCTCCTCTGTGTATTTGTTAACTCTTAGGATGCTATTTCATCATTTAACTTCCTAAAATTATCCTGATTAACTAAACTAATTTTCTTCATCCTCTAACTAAAAATACTATATATATCTTAGCACTTCGAGCCTAGCAGGCCCATGGCTTGATTTATTATTTTTTTCCATTCTTTCTTGTTCTTCGCCTTTTTTCTCCAGTTGACAATTTTTAATTGCTTCAAATCCTTTTCTACTTCCTTTTTCCATTTTAATTTCGGTCTTCCACTTCTTCTTTTACCTCCTATGTCACTTCTTAATAGTTTTCTAGGAATCCTATCCTCCTGCATCCTTTCCATATGTCCGAGCCATCTAAGTCTTTGTGCTTTAGTTCTCGCTACTATACTCGGTTCTTTGTATAGATCTTTTATCTCTTGATTTGTTCTTCTCATCCATATATTCCCATCTTTTTTCCGCCTAAAATTTTCCTCAGTATTTTCTTTTCCCATACCATTAGCATTTCCTCTTCCGCATTACTTAGCACCCACGCCTCACCTCCATTTTCGACTATTGGCCTTACTACCGTTTTATATACCCTCATCCTAGCTCCTCTAGATATACTTTTATTTTTCAACAGCCTGCTCAATGTATAGACACTTCGATTTCCATTCATTATTCTTGCCCGTATCTCCTCTTTAATTTCCGGCTTCCTTGTGAACATTCTTCCTAGATAAGTAAATCTGTCCACCTCTTCAAATTTATATTCCTTTTCTTCCGTTGTTATTATCTTTAGATGCTGGCCTTTTCTATACTCCCTATCCGACCAAGTCATGTATTTCGTTTTTGATTCATTTATATATAGTCCCATTTTTCTTGCTTGCTCTTCCAATTTCCTTACCGTTTCTTGTAGTTCTTGTTTGCTTCTTGCTAGAATTGCAATGTCGTCCGCAAATGCCAAGCACTGATGTCTTCTATTGTAAAGTAGTTCATTTCTATTAATATTTGCCCTCCTCATAACTACCTCTAAAGCCAAATTAAACAATACCGGCGACAATGCATCTCCTTGCCTTATCCCCTCTCTTACTTCAAACTTCTCCGATATTTTAACTCTATTTCCGTTTGTGTTAACGTTATTTTTATCATATTAATTAATTTTTGACTAATTCCCAGTTCTTCTAGGGCTATATACATCTCCTTTCTCTTTATCCTGTCGTAGGCCTGTTTAAAGTCTATGTACAGTACCAACGTGTCCTTTTTATATGCATAGCTTTCTGCTTGTATTTCTTGCAGTGTGAATATTTGATCCATTGTACTCCTGCCTTGCCTAAATCCACATTGGTATTCACCCAATAAACTTTCCAACTCTTTACTTAAACAGCCTTTAATATATTTTGTCAGTATTTTGTAAGCAAAAATCTACTATAAACTAACTTAAAAAAATCTACTATAAACTAACTTAATCGATGATTTTTAATTCTTCTTTAATAATTTTTAGATTGTTTAAGTCAGCGTAATTGTGCAACGATACTTTACAAGCGCACAATACACCTCACCCAGCAATTATTTCACCTCCTGAGGAACCCATGCTTGTTCCACCGGTTGATATCTCGTTGTGGCTGGATGACTGTCTTCTGCTGCCCTCGGAAGCTAAAATTCCACAGAATCAGTTGCGTGTTGTTGTTTGAATTGCCTCTATTGGCCTCGGTACAAGTAAGTTGTTCGTTTCTACTTTGCTTATCTGCTTTTCTTTGCATTTTCAGGTGGATATCACAGCAATATGTTGTCGCTAAACTAACAAAATAAAATATCTAGTGCTTTAACGAGGTACTTTATAAAACCCAAATGTGTTTTCAAAATTGAAAAAATTCAAAATAGTCCACATTGTATGTAAAAAAAAAGTTCGGTGAAGCTAGTAGATATGTTCTAGATACCTGATTGATTTACTTATTTACGCTGTAAATAAATTTGTTATTGTACGTTCCTCTAAAAATAGTTTCTATAAATCACACGAAAGAACAATATCCTGTGTTCGTGCGATTTATTCACACAGCTTCGTTTCTTCGTCAAACTTACCTCCCGCATAACATTTTGTTATTTGTTATGAAATATACACTGTATATAGATGACTGTAACTTACTTATGTACATCAAATTAGTGACCTATTTGCGGAAATAGAGAATGGCGACATTATAATATTAATATTAATTGCCATATCATTTGGATACGCGCTGTTTCCTCGGTACCGTTATTAAGTCCCGAACAGAATCAACACGTGTCATCCGACGCGTTTAATATTAAGGTGACGTTTACTGTAGTGTACATCACCCCTGAATTGCCAATGTGGGAAATGCTTTTCAAGGCTTCGTCTTGTCCAACTTTACAACTTTGCCCTAGCACAGTAAGTAAGGTTAGTACTTTCTCCTATCGTTACGAAATTTAAAACCGTTGTCTCGATTACATAAAAACATAAAACTTTTAAATTTCAATATAAAGTACCTACGCCCAAAAGTAATAAATTGGCTTCCAATGATAAAACTGAAAAAGTCGAAGAGGGGCATCATTATTTCTGTCTGGAAAGAAATGTCCCCGTCTCATTCAGGAACTTAAACAAAAGTAGCGGTCTATAGCTCACAGAAAATTACGAAAACGCAAATAAATGTGAACTTCTCCAAGACCGCCGTCTTCATCAAATAACCCGAAAGTTTTCGTCTTTGACAAAGTTCTAAAATGCTCTCAAACCACGCCCAGGCTCTTGAAGCGCCGGAGGTCCAACGGATATGATATGCAATCATGCTAAATTATACATGAGGATATGTCACATAATACTATATGCATAAAGCTCGGTTACGTGTGTAATCTAATGAAATTCCGAACTGTATCTACCTATTAGACAAGGCTAGTTGCATTTCCTTTGGTTTGACAGAGTTAATGCTAATTAACGATAAAATTTATAATAGCATTGATTAATAAACTGATTGATGCAACTTGTTGCACACAGAATAATCCCGAACTTGAGATTTTGTTAAAAATCACGTAGATCTAACAAATTTGGAGATTTTCCCATCATAATCTAAATTTAACGTGGACGATTGCAATTAAATTTAGGTACGTTATATTTAACTTTTTTCTTCTTCTCATAACATTTTAATGTGACAAGATTTTCAAAATTATATCTTATGCTGATTATCAATAATATCAATAAGTAGGTATCATTTATAAATTTAAAAAAATGGTTCGTGATGTTTTAGGATGTAACGGATATTAGACTATAGTGACTGTACAGTTATGTCAGTGTATAATTCTTGGTGGATTATCCTTGATTTTCTACTACCCTATATTCTGCAGTTCCGGGCATAAGTTATTTCACATCTATGAAGTATGTACCTACAATACATTTTCGGACAATATGTTAACAATTTACTTTTTTACACTTTCTAACAAACTAAATTATGGTACGCTACTGACTATCCTATTATTGTAGTTGGGGTATTTTATTTCATATTAATGTATAACCATAAGTATGAATTTGGTTGCCTAATTTGAGTGATCACGTGGAATTCGGAAATTGTTGAGAATGACAAAATCTGAAAGACTCCGATGGAGCAAAGGATTACATCCACCAATGCAACACCCTGTACAGTGGATCACAGTAAAGCGGAATCTACGTTTAGACACCACAATGTTGGATTCCAGCGGTTGGACTCCTCTCTGCGTTGTAATTAGAATGGCATACAATAATTGTGCTAAGTTAAAAGTCACAGATCATCAAGATAGCTTCTGTAGAAAACATCAATTGTGACTATTTTGATAATTTTTACTCATCAAGTGTCCTGTGCATCTGAAAATGGTCCCAATAGTGTTTTCGACTGACTGCTCCATAGCACTTTGAGAGTATCTCCATCCCCTGTTTTTTTTTCTTTAATGGGCAAGGTATCGGGTTGCGGAATACTCCTCGTACCTTCAGGCTCCAACTACTAAGGTCATATGGCCAACCTTACCAGAATATAAATTCTAAGGACATGGGTTCAATTCCCAACCCGAGGTCGGTTTTTCAATTGCGGATGAAAAGCGTAAACATGACCGTATAACCAGAAATAATAATAAATACGAACTACCTGTTCATAAAACTGCTAAATTCAAAACTTGTTTTAGCTACACTGTGGCAAAAATGCATAACGAGCACATCGATATAAATATGTCTCGTCACAATTTCAAAAATCATTTAAGACAAAAACTATTAAATGAGCAAGTCTCATCATAGTTTAGGTTCTATATAGGTTGACCAGTTTTACTGAACAAACCTTTTGCTTCAATTTTTTTTAAGTCATGTTTGGCACGTTAAGAAATCCCTACTGGTGATGGAATTCGCCTAGATTCGGCTAACCGAATCTTCCTATCCGAGAAGAAGGCATGTTTACGCTTTTCATCCGCAATTGAAAAACCGAGCTCGGGATGGGAATTGAACCCACGTCTTTCGGGTCCAAAGGCAAACATGCAAGCCTGTGGGCCACCAGACGATCTCCTTCCCCTGTATTACATGAGGTTAAAACAAGATGGAGATACTCTGAGGGTGTTCTAGAGCAGTCAGTCGAAAACGCTATCAGATGTATGTTACTTACATTGATTTGGCTAAGGTATTTGATAAAGTAGACTAGAATGTTTTAATTACCTACTAAGGCCCTATTTTAAAATCGTCGGATAAGCATTATTACTGGTATAACGCTGGTATAACGTGACGTAGGTGTGACGTAGATATGGAGGAACATTAAAGGATATTTGGCGAACAGTTATTCCGTTCCTATTCCACGATTGTAAAACTGGGCCTAAGTCGTATTGCATTTGGATTACCTATTAACTTGGTGATTTATAGGAAAGGATACAATGAGGTCTATTCTGTAAGCATTTCATATGCGCTTGTTACGAATGTTATGTAAACAAGCATAACAATTGATTTTCTAAAAATCGTATTCTCTTCAGTTGATTGTTAAGTTATTGTGAATTGCAGTGGTTGCTGTGGTAACGTATCAATTCATTGCTTTTCAATTATTAGATATCAATTTTTGTAATGACTGGTGGTTACGAAACACAGTCGAACCTCCATAATTCGAATCTCAAGAGACCGGAAAATTACCTCGAGTTATAGAAATTTCGAGTTAAAAAAAAGGTTTCAGTTATACATAATGTGCAGGGACATCAGTAAATTTCGACTTACAGAAAGTTTCGAGTTACGGAAGTACGAGTTATAGAGGTGCGACTGTATACGTGAATGCGAAACATATATGTAATATAGAATCTTACATAAGAGAAGAGCTCTGCGTCATAAATAAAATGCGTCTGGCCATGCAATAATCACACATAAAAAGAATAACTCCATCCTTCTTTCTTATTCACCGTTGGCAAAGAAATAATACTGAAATATTTGTCGGTTGTCACTCCGGTGATTCATAACGCAGAGTTCAAGTTCCACGAATTTGACATTAGTAGCAGATTTAATTTGTTTGTACCAACCTTTGGGATACCTCAAGGGAGTAATGTGGGTCCTCTGCTGTGCTTAATGACCTCCCTTTTTGCATATCTGATATTAATGCGTTGTATCGATGAAGTGTAAAAAATAATAATGATTTCAACATTAAAAAATGTTATGCAGTCAGTTATACTGCATTTTCATAGTAATTTGAAATTTAGTAAGCATACGGTTTGTTTGGCAAGTTTAGAATTCATAAAGCCAAATACTGCTGAATGTAGTAACGCAAAAGCAATAATTTACCCTAATTTTATATTTTATCAACAGTACGGATATAGTCCTGCGAATATACAATAAGTGTCGCGCGCCTATAGTCACTTATTTAATGTTCGTTTTCGCGCAGAAGGGAAATGTACCGCAGTCTGGAGTGTAGCACCCATAAAATTCGCTAAATGACTAAGATCATGATTAATGTGATATAAGTGGGACGATAGCGAAAGTTCACCAAGTTGAGGTGTCTGACCATAGGATGATAACACGTTCTGAATAGTTCTTATAATAATTTTAGAAAAGAGTTTTTCCTTTACCGGGCTTAATACACCAATGCAACCTACTTATACTCTTACAATTATTTAAAATACACGTAAAATTCATATTTACTTACCTTATATATTGCTGTGTTATTTTACAGAGGGTCCCAAAGCTCCGAGAATGTGCAAAAATCGCATTTTATGTACATTTTATCAAAGAACTTTAATTAACAAAAACTGTTTTCAACTATACAAAGTGTTTCTTTACTAAATTTCACACCAAACTTATGATTCTTTAATTGGAACTACATATTTTTAGTATATTTATTCAAGTTGACCAATGGAAGGAGTTCTATAACTCTGGTCAAGATAGTTGATTCGAACAATTATTATTAATTTTACAAATTATTTCAATTTTATAAACTTATACACTGAAGAAGCGACAAAACTGTTGTGAAACGTATGTACATTTATTATTAGAACAAATAAAGACTGAAATCTCAAAGAATTTATATAAAAAATTATTACATTAGTATTATTTCAACAAAGCTCGTTGCATATTCATGCTAGTTTTACAGAAAGCTTTGGCAGTATTGGAAATAGCGTCTACTTATGTATATATTAGGTGTACTTCATTTTAAATTTGCGTTAAATAATACCAGTTTAATTTTGTTTAAAAATTAATGAACTTCACTTATCTATCACCAAATTACTTCTTGAAACAACGATCCAAGCTTGATAAATAATAAATAAATCAATTGGCAAACCCTGAGATTTTCATAAACAAATTAGGGCAAAACATTTCACGAAATTAGTGCTTTTTGTTGTCCACCTTCAATAATTGAAGTTTGCCTAAATTGTTTATGATATTTCTTTTGGACTTATATAGAAATATAGCAATATACAGGCTGTTACAAATTCGAGGCTCACCATTGGGATCTCGGAAACGGTAAGAGATACGAAGTCGGTTAAATTGGGGCAAAGTTGCGTATTTTGGTGCTTTACAATAATCAGTTCTTAAAAATCTTATAAGTTTTGTAGTTTTTTAAATATTTCAAAAAACAAAGAAAACGTAATTTCTTCTTTATTTTTCCAGTTATTGTTGCAGGGATCATAACAAAATTAATACATTCTACAGGCACTTTTTAAGCTCTTTACGATGATATCATTAGATTTTAGTTAAAATGTTTCGTCTCGTCCTGACCATCATCAACTTCATTTTTCTTATGGGCGCTACATTGGGTTTTAATACCAATGAATAGATCTATTTTTCTGATGCTTTTCCATATATCATACATCCCTATTTATTAATTTGAAACAGCTGGAAATGCAAGAAATTGTTGAAAAAATAACACTGCAAAGAAAACATGGTATGCAGTGAAACAACAAAACCAAAAAGTTTGATATACCTTCGGAGTTTTATTTCGTCTACCACAAAAGCAGATTTTTGAAAAATTTTTAGATATAAAATGAATGACGTGAATCCAAGAAGGACGTACATTTTTAAAAACGTATTGTGCTAACAACAACAATTTAGTAATAGCAAGAAATTTACTTCCAACAATGACGATGACGCAGTATTTAATTAATTTCGTAATTAAATTATACATTTTTATGATTAAAGCAAGAAAAGTATCACAAGAAATTATATCTTTAAAAATCTCATTCTTATAAATTTAAAAATGTATTGTGCTAACAACAATTTTAGTAATAGCAAGAAAATTTACTTCAATAATACCCAGAAAGATGCCATCCACAAAGAACAATGTTATTAAGTTAGATAGAAACATTGCATTTTAAGGATATTTTCGTAAAGCTCGAAGGACGTATCGAGATCGCCTTTAATGATGATGAGAATGAAGAATTATTAGTAGAGGTAGTTTGTACTTGACGTTTCAAAATCGTTGTCATTTGTCATTGTTTTCATGGCCAGGTAGATTACATAAAATAGTTACTATAAAATGTATAAAATTATGAGACTACAAGAAAGAATGTTTCCTCGAGCAGTAATATCTTTTAAGATACGAGTTTTCTAAAGACATACATAATTTAATTTGATATTTTCTTGCTTTAATAATAATAATGTATAATTTAATTACAAATCTAATCAACTATTGTTTTGTAGTTGTCTTTCTGGATATTGTTGGAAGGAAATTTCGCTCGTTATTACTGAATTGTTGTTGTTAAGACCCACAATAAATTTTTTAATTTACGTCATTCTTGGATTCAAAACATTCATTTTTTAGATCTAGAAATTTTACTAAATCAGCTCTTGTGATACACGAAAAATAAAACTCCGAAGGTATATCAAACTTTTTGGTTTTGTTTTCACTGCATACCATGTTTTTCTTTGCAGTGTTATTTTCAACAATTTCTTGCATTTCCAGCTGTTTCAAATTAATAAATAGGGATGTATGATATATGGAAAAGCATCAGAAAAAATAGATCTATTCAACGGTATTAAAACCCAATGTAGCGCCCATAAGAAAAAATGAAGTTGATGATGGTCAGGACGAGACGAAACATTTTAAGTAAAATCTAATGATATCATCGTAAAGAGCTTAAAAAAGTGCCTGTAGAATGTATTAATTTTGTTATGATCCCTGCAACAATAACTTCAGGAAAAAATAAAAAAGAAAATTACGTTTTCTTGTTTTTTTGAAATATTTCAAAAACTACAAAACGTAGAAGATTTTTCAGAAGGGATTATTGTTCAGCACCAAAATACGCAACTTTGCCCCAATTTAACCGACTTCGTATCTCTTACCGTTTCCGAGATCCCAATGGTGAGCCTCGAATTTGTAACAGCCTGTATACTTATGCCTTATTGTTCAATGAGACCAGCTCCCCATGCATATATCTCACCTGTGGCTACTTGCAAACTATATATCGAATAATATTTTTCTGTAGAAATTTGGACACTTTTTTATTAATGCTACAAAACAATTTTATATAAATCAAAACTAATAAAACGGCTTCTGATCGCGACTGCGAACTTAAGGAAAAGTTGAAGATCTAGCAGGATAGCAGTCAAAAAGGGGGCAATTAAAAGTTTACTCTTGTTTGATTGCCAAGCTTTCGGAAAGTATTTATTTCCTTCATCAGGGCGGATCTAAGTGAGGTTATGAGAGCTAAAGTTGCACATGTGAACAAGCCAGGAATAAATTTCTTAAGTAGTAACCATTATTAACAATTCATAAAGTTGTGTTGTAAAACGAATTAAAATTTAAAAGTCACAGTTTAAAATGATGGACAAAACATTTAAAACGTTAACGTGCACAATGGCGCCTAACTGGTAACGCTTGTAGGTTAGATTTTAATTGCCCCCCTTTTGACTGCTATCCTGCTAGATCTTCAACTTTTCACTAAATCAAAACTATATAGTAAGTGTCGCGCGCCTATAGTCACATTGTTAATGTCTGTTTACGCGGGGGTAGTTTCATCGGTAAATGAAAGTTTATTATCATTAATGAATAGACTGATGCTATCTATAGCTGCGTTCGTTTATTCAACTCCGTTCACTCTATTTACTCTAAAGAGTGAGAGCGAATAAGTTTTAATATAAGTAAGAGATAAAAGTGCGAAAAGAGTAATAGAGTCAACGGAATTGAATAAACGAACGCAGCTTATGTATGTCCTTCTTCCGATTTTTAGCCAAATGCTATAGTATATGACTTCCATAGAATCACGAACAAGCAGTGGTCATTTGATATTGAACGTTTAAAATCTTCATTAATTAAACCAATTGCTAACTTTATGTCTGGTAATTTAAAACTATAATGTAGTTGAGTATCATTAGCATAAAAATAGGAACAACATGCTTTAATCTGTGTATAAAAATTAGAAGTGTATAGATTATACAGAGCCTTGTGGAATGCCAGATATAATTGACTGAACGAGGATTTATTATTATTTACTACATGGCGATTTAAGCTTACATATTCTTTTTTTTTTTTGAAACAATGTAATTAGGTTCATCCTGTATTGCTTTCAATAAATATATAAATTTTCAATTTGGGAATATTTCCAATAGACTTGATCCAAATGTATTCACAAGTATAGTTCTTGTTACCTAGTTACAATAAGTTCACACATAATAAAA
This sequence comes from Dorcus hopei, assembly GCA_033060865.1. Lineage (NCBI taxonomy): Eukaryota > Metazoa > Arthropoda > Insecta > Coleoptera > Lucanidae > Dorcus > Dorcus hopei. The sequence continues at coordinate 15,861,818 of CM065421.1, read as the reverse complement.
TAAAACATTTCTAAGTAAAGGGAGGCAAGTGATTATGTTCCGTAGGGAGGACGTGCGAATCCTGTCAGGCAAAATTCAGCTTGGCGGGACGTTTTCAGTAGTCGGCGCACTTGCGAACTAAACGCAAGCAAAAGCAGGGCCGGTATGGGAACTTTTCGCTTGCGTAACTTAATAGACGAAACCATACTAAATTCTGCTTTCGAAATTTTTGATGGAAGTGTTTACATAAATAAATTGTTCGGTTTTTGGTGCGCACGGCTGTTTTAATTATTTCCTGAACTTCTCACGAACTATTCATTAAAAAATACATTGATATCATCTTCTATACATATATTGGTAAGTTCATCGCAAATATAAAAACCGACGCTTGTTTGTAATTATTTTAATTTTGAAATGTAGTAGTTCATGTAAAAAAGTCAACTATGTATTTACGTGCTGCTTTTAAATTCTTTATTAAAATAAATAAATTAATTAATTATTTATTAGGATAGTGTCTTCTTTTAATTTATTTTTATATTATTTCTTGCTTGAAGTAGGAATTTTATTTCCTTGTTAGTCGGTTAATCGGTTCTGCAATCGCTGTTTTTTAATGTTTCTTATACATATTTAATGTCTTGATTATTTAAAAAAAGATATTGGGTTATCCATGAGATTTGTGACTAATAATCAAATAATTTGGAAAAGAGTTGCCAGTGGTCACAAAAACGCTTTTTTGTGACCACTGGCAACTCTTTTCCAAATTATCTTGATTATTTTCTTCATGATTTTCGTCTTTCTTAATAACTTTTATAAAATTAATGATTGATTTCATTTGTAGTGATTAAACTGTTTTCTGATTTATTTTTTAATGTCGCAATGAAAAGAATATCGATTTTGAAAATATTACTTTCAACTTACATGACTATAAAGAACAAAAGATGCTATGTTCGGTGGCGACATTTACGGAATCATCTATCTCGTATCATCTTAGTTACTGCAAAATGCAATTCTCTTGTTGAAACGCTTTAGATCCGAGTAAGATTAATGAATCTGCGGAAAGCGAATTGCAAGTTTTTACTCACGGCAAGGATTTACTATCAGAATGTTGACGTTCAAATTCTCCTCACGTCGATAATCCAGGAGGAATTTCAAATCGGGTGTATCAATGGGGGACAAGTTAGTTGGAGCGCAGCAGGGAGATCAGCTTTGATGATTTATTGCCAGATTAAATTTCAAATCTAAGCAAAACGCACCTGAAATTTCAGTGGAAAGAAAAGTCGATAAGTCGGGTTTCATTGCATTGATCCAAAAACGTTCTTTTAACAATAAATTAATTTAAGGAGTTGCTTAGTAAAAGAATTCTTTAAAATACTTTTGATTTATTTGAACCAATTCAATCAGAAGAATATTTGACGAATTAAATGGTGTTATGAAACGAAACATTGTTGCACATTCTGAAAAGAATAAATAAACACTTGGTATTGTTTCACTAAAAAAATTTATTAAAAGTATACCTTTAAGTACTTTTCGAAAAAAAATAGCAACGGTATAAACAAAGATTGGTGCGCGAATAACAATTTAAATTAAAATATCTGGAAACATTTTGTTAAACTTTTTCCAGAATTTCATTGCATTTACTCCTCCTATAAATAGTCTGTGCATTTTATAGCTTCAAGGACAAAATTATTTACTTCGTCGTATAAAATTTTATGATTCGTTATAAATTAAAATTAGACATTCTAAAACGTATTCCAAAATGATTCATAAGAAGTTTGAAGGTTTAAAAGTAAAGACATTTTTAATTTTTAATATTCACTGTATGATTTTATCATAAAATATGTAAATTGCTATGCGTGAAGTAGCAGTCCACGCAATTGTAAAGACAAAGGAAGACATACATTGGAACATACGTGGTAAAGACAGAGACAGTAACAATCAGTGTCAGAATACGCAACGCGCAAGCCGATTCCACTATTGCAGTCTTCGTCATCAGCAGGCTGAATACAATGTGTTTCTTCTCTTGTCTTACCAAATACACAGACTGTTATGTATACACAGTTGGTCTGACTAAGACTAGGTATACGGTTAATTGTGAGTAAATGAAGGAGAGGCTCATTGGAACTTGTGTGGAAATGAAATAGAGATATTACAATGTTGCGTGCGAAGGTAGGAATGCTGCGGCCAGAGCGTGGCCCGCGTTATCAACCGGCAACGTCGATTGATGTAGCTATTTCGTTTACTCATGCGCTTTCTACTATTCTATCCTTCATTTACTCATGATAAACGCATAGCCTGTGGTGGTCAGGCTGACCCAGTATATGTAAATGCATATAGAAAATGTACCTGAATTCATAAATCAAACTACAATATTTTGATATTGACGCAAAAGTACATAAAATATTGAGTGTTTTAAGTTTGAGCTTTAAGAAGTAATTCCAAAAAGTTCGCCTATTTACATTTTCAAAATCTACTTTTTCAAAATCTACTTTTCACGTAAATTCATCAGTCAGCAATTTAACTTTCGTTAATTTAAACGCACGTCGGGATCGTGCTGTCGGTGCCTGGAAAATTACAATCCGTTGATAGATTTTTGATAACAGCCATTTTTTAGGACGAGTTAATGGCTCAAGAATGACGCAAAAGTTCTCTGATGTTTTATCAAATAATCAAATCGTTACGTACGTTTTTCATCTTTTTAACACTGTTAAAAAAAGATAATGAGATCATGTCATTTTTAATGACTGTTTTTTTTTAAAATCTGAAATTAGTATTTTAATTCTTTCTCACTTGGCTTCAGTTTTGGATTAGCTAAAAATGTTTCAAAATCGAGCAAAAGGTATCCATTATGTGTCGTCCAGGTGGTGACGTCACTTCTTCTCGCTAATCCGTCACATATAATAATTCTATCGATAAAATTAATCGTAAATTTTATTGATAACCAAGAAACAAACCAAATTAACATAGATTTACCATAAAAACCATTTACTTCGAAACAGAAATCGCATTGCGGTGCATCGGTCCTTACTTTGGGCGCCAAAAACTTTCCGTTTTGTGCTCGGCTAAAACTCGCTTTTGACTTCTTTTTATTTTCTCACAATTACACAATTTTTTTCAAAATATTTATATAAAATTTGTAACTGATCCAACGCGAACTCTTTTTTCACTTTGGATCGTCTTCAAAAAGTTTCCCCGGCGGCGATTTCCCCGCTTTTTATATCTTAAAACAATTGCAATAATTAATGAGAAATAAATTCAAGAATCACTAACACAAATTAGCAGAAAATTTTCCGCCACAATCGAGATTCGATCTCTTGTCTTCTAGTTACATGTCACCTGCTTTACCAAGTAAGCTATTTTGACGGGATGGAAATATGATAATGCCTTTTAACTTTTAATGTTTATGATGTTTTGCTACCTACCTATCAGTACATACCTAGTTGACTTTGCGTGAATTGCGAACGCTGGGGGAAACTCGTCGATATTGGCGAAAACCTACCTGGAATTATGGCCAGCTTAGTGGAGATGGGATGTGCTACAATAGGATTGTCGATATCTCGATACCTAGATGTTATATAAAAATGGGCGCCACCTAGCGTTACGTATGTTCCAAGCAGTAGGGTGAATTACGTGGCACCGCTAAGATTGCACACGTGAATGTAAGCGTTTGAGAAATCCTCAGGTTTGATTTCCGCAATAAAAAGAAAGAAAAAATTGTCAGACAACCTGTATAACACTCAACTATCGGTCACCCTGTATATTAAATTAAAAAAAAATGCGTCAAACAATGATACGGAGTTTATTATACATCTAGACAGTTGAAAGTTGAACGTATAGAGAGCAAAGCGAAAATAAGGGATTATATTGAAATACCCCAAAAATTAGACACGTTAGATTTAATTGACTTAAAATTTACAAAGCATCGATAAACGCGCAATCACCGGCGAGGATATCCTGTACGGTTCACAAAATAACATACAATCAATAAATTCTGTCAGACGGACAGTAGACGTGATTACAAGATTGAAAGTTATTACGAAATGCCTCGGCCTTAATCAGACAAGTACGGTAACACAAGGCACTGAAGGCACCCAGTAATCAGCAGAGAGTCTAGGTTTTAATCAATTTGATTTATTATGAGCGTACGCTTGGAAAGGGTGGGATCGTAACCAGTATACGATGCATAGATAACAGTGGGCGAGCTCGACGACGCTGTGAGTGCATGGAGCCGAACAATGCGTTACTGTATCGAAGCTCGCGGAAAAGATATGCCGTCTCCGCTTGGTCGACTAACGCGCATAAAAAAAAGGATTTAAATTTAGACTCCCTGCTAATCAGTTTAGAGACGCATGTAATTAATAAAAAAAAATAAAAAAGATACCATTTACATTGGCCAATGTAAATGGTATCATAAGAAAGCACACGTCAAACTTTCGTGTTACGAATTAATGCTGGCACGAAGTTGAATGTAAATGTAGCTTTATAGTTGTAAACGTAAAGCAGCTCGGACTGGCGATAGTTGATAGTTGCCGCGCAATTCGTGCGGGGAATCCAAATGATTACATCAAAGTCACGAAATGTGACACGGATTTTTCATGAGTTTTTGAACCTCCGCGGTTCTTGCTACTTGCTAGTACTTGCTAATGGAAGAAACATGAGAATAAGTAAAAGAGTTTGACGAGTTTAAAGCTGAACCAAAAGACTTACCCCTTTTGAAGACAAGGTCCTGAAGCGATAAGAATCTGCGACGCGTCCGTTAGAATACGTGGTAAACGTAAACGGAATTCGTGGCACTGGTTTTAACTACTATTACAGCACTGGATTATACTTCCAACAACCGTTCACGAGCGAAGAGAAATCCCCAAGATCTATTAGGTGGCCAGACTCAAACACAAGTTAAGCCCCTGTCACATCATTAGTCAGTTTGATCAAATTGGACTGACAAACTGCATCAATGAGGTCAAGACTTATCAAATTCGCTATTTCGTCAAACTGCTCTGTCACACTAGCACTAGAAATTTGACCAAACTTTGAGGTTAAATTTTTTTTGGAAACCGTTATTTTGAAAAAGTTACGCAAAAATGGATAGAAAAAAAGCATTGGCAGTGTTAGCCTTATAAGTTAGGTTAGACGTTAGAGTTCAGTTTCGCGCCTCTTCCTGTGTATTTAAATCTATCAATCATAAAGCTAGTTTGATCAACTGACTGATGTTATAGAGGTGCCCCTAAAATTTAGAAAATTTGCTTAAACAGCTTCCATGATGTCATATGATGTCATTAGTTTAGTTTGTCAGTCCAGTTTGATCAAACTGACTAATGATGTGACAGCGGCTTTACATAATTTAACTTTTACGTCGATCTACAACGGCCAACATCCATGAATGCCGTGAAATCGAAAAGATGGCGGCCGGGAATTTTTTGCAAACCGGAAAACGCCGACACGCCCCTTTTCGCTCCAAATTCAAAAATAGCCAATCTACACGCAAGAAGAAAGAAACAAAAAAAGGACCTTAGAGTTTGTAATCAAATAGAGCGATAAATGAAGCCAAATCAGAACTTTAGAGTTTGTAATCAAATAGAGCGATCAATGAAGCCAAAATTTAGAAACAATTTAAAATGAAAACGTTAAAGCAAAAACGAACTGTAACGGTTTGTCCTTACTTAAAGACAGTATCATACTCTATCCGGTTCTATTTAATATTATGCATTGACGTTCGAGCTTTGGGTCACAATAGTTTACTTGGTAAAGCATGTAACCAGAAGACTCAGTTCGAATCTCGATTGATAGATTGAAATGCACGGGTAGTACTCGGGCACCCGATGTACCCGGGTAATAACGGGTACACGGATAAAAAGAATGATACGCGGGTAAGAATTGTACGGGTAGTATTCTTCCCTACTTGATACGAACCTTTTGGTTGTTCTCCAGATTAACTAATCGCTTTCTGCTAGGGCTTTGCCCTCATGTCACCGGCCAATGTCTCGCTGTGGCCGGGTTAGTTGGGCTTCTTTTGCAAACACTTGCAGAATTATATCTGAAGCACGTCCTCTATCTATTCTACCTCAGCATCACTGATGGGTACTTCAACGATCTCCCCTTGCCTTGGGAGATTGTTCTACTAGGTATCAGTGATGCCTTGGGGCACAGAATAATAGGTAAGTTATTCGTTTCATTTTTACTGCTCTGCTTTGTTAAAACTTTTTTACTTCCAGGTGGATAGCACAGCAGTATGTAATAGTCAACTTTGCAGATTAAAAAGTACTTGTCAAAAGACACAATAAATTAAGCTCTATAATTTAAATATTTTATAATCTTGTTGCATTAACAAGTAATAAGAAATTTATATTTTACGGCCACATTATTTCATGCATGTAAATTTAATTAGCTTCCGTCACGTTGACTTCTTCTACTGCCGACGTTTCGTTCTCCATTGCAGAAGAATTTCCTCAGGGTTGCTGCTGCTGCTTTTCGTCAGTCTCAACTGCCTCGGGCTGCTGCTGCTGGTGTTGCTGCTGCTTCTCAGTCTCAACGATTAACGAGAAGCAGTAGCAGCACCAGTAGTAGCAGCAGCCCTGAAGAAGTTCTTCTGCAATGGAGAACGAAACGTCGACAGGAGAAGAAGTCAAGGTGACGCGGTTCCAACCGGAAGCCAATTCAAACATGGACGACGGCCGCGGAAGCCTTCAATTTAAAGTAAATCTAGTTACATAATTACTTAACCGCGGTAATAAAATTACAACAGGAAAACATGCACAATTTAACAAAACAAAAAGAAGAATTTGTTTAATTAATTTAATGTTAAACGTTGTATTTTTTCGAGTGTATAATTTTTAACAATGAAATAAATAGACACAATACTACGAGACGACTGGACTTTTCAAATTTCTGATTGAAACACATAACCTTTTCGTGTACTCAAGTATCGGAAGCACAACCAAAGCCTCCTGAGCATTAATTTGTCAGGACACACAAACTCTTCCGTGCGCTCAAGTGTCAGAAGAACATCCAAAGCCTTCCGAGTGTTAATTTGTCAGGAACAGCACACCCAAAGTCTTCCGTGCAGATAACTGTAAGAAGCAATCACCACAAGACTCACTCTATCAACGTCGGCGTCATCGAAGCCAGCCAGTTGAGCAACAAAAGAAGTGGAACTCAAGCAGAAGCAAGCTACCCTGAGCTCCTGCGTCAACCCTGTATTCAATATCCATTACTGCGTTTGAAAGGATATTATTTTGAAAAATAAAATTTGTTTTATTAACTTGTGTTATAATTGTTATCGCAAAATCTAAGTCAAATCTATACTCCCCTAGCATTTATTGGAGTAAGAAACAGAACAAATGAAATAATTCATTTCCACAAACGTGAACGATCTTTTCGCAATTCTAATTTAAATAGGAGTATATTTTTTCATGTTCGGAATTTCTCGCTTTTATTACTTGTACGATATAGTAAATTGTTTATGTATAACTGAGCAAAATAAAGTGACTTGCAAAACCAGAAACAGATTTTTTTCGTCTTATGTAAGTAGATTGAGAGTTCTAAATTTAAATGTAAAATACACAATTTCACTCAAAGGTAAACATCAAAGCATTCACCGCGACAATAAATTTAATTTAAAATTAACACGAACTTCAGCCAGTGAACTTGCTCTTCCAGAAGCAAATCTCACGTAAATACTCTGATTTAATCGTAAAAGTAATTTAGCCCATTTCAAAGGGCTAATTAATTGAAAGCACACGCAAATGTACGTGTGTTTAACACTCGAATGATTTTTCTTCGAAGAGGATTTCGCTTCATGATGAATATGGAGTATACAGTAATTTAATTTCGTCGTTGGGAGTTAAAGATGTGGGTTTCAAGTTTCTTTTCTAGCTGGGAAGTGAAGGTCGGATAAGATAATTGATACTGATGGCTAGGCCGTTGCAAAAAGCTCGTCGAATCTTTTGGCGTTTGTCCTGACCCTATTTTTTTAATCCTTGCGGACACATGCATATTTCACGCGTTAATCATGTGACAAATATACAACGCTTCTACAGGATGTAGGGAAAACAATATATTGATAGAAATTTCAAAATTTTCTAAAAGGACTACAATTATTGCAGTTATAAAGTGTGTTATCTTAATTTTATTAATTAGGTATCTCAGCATATACAGGCTGTTTCCATTTACCGCCGACTTTAAGGACAGGGAACTTAAACTTGAAGTTCTGGATTGATCAATTTCCAAAGGCTGTTCTAATCTGAAATTTAGTTGACCACTCGCTATATGTTATCATTTGCGTTACATGACTCAAAAGAAATAGCTTAAGGATATTTTATTGACAGAATAAAGCACGTTGAAATACATTTCAAAGAAATAGGAAAAACATGTTTGGGATGACGATGTAAAGTTACAAACATGGATATTTTGCACAGCTTGATTTGCATTTGAATTTTCTTTCTTGGGAAAGTTTGTGACATTTCTGGATTCTGCAGCACATATGTATGTATATTCGATTATTCTTACACAAGATTTGATCCGTAACTCGGGGAAATTTAATCCATATTGTTAATAAAATACAGCTCGAGACCCCTGAACTGCTAAAGTTTTCCAATATCCTGACGTATCGAAGCAGAAATAAATTTGTGAGACCTATTGACAGAGAAAACGAATTCATACATTAAAAATTAGGAACACAAAGAGAGAATTGAAGCAAGACAATGCAAGTAATTTCTTTCTTTCATTTTCAAAGCTGAAATTAAACCTTCAAAACTAATGACATAAACTAACAGGGATAAAGTAGCTCATTCCTGGAGCTTTCCTATTATTACAAGAACAATAATCATGTGACACATTCATGTTTACTCCGGGATTACAGTGTATAATTGCAAGTCTGTTATGATTTTGGGTTTAGTTAAGGGAACTGGCAATACAATATGTGGAGGATAATATCTGTAGGGAATGTCGAGAATTCCTAAATCGGAGCAAATTACGACGTATGAACTTGAACTGAATCTCTACTATGTATTATAATCGTGTAGATATGTAATAATATTTGAGGAAATTGTTTCACGAATTATTGCGTGAATAAATCTTTACATTTTGCACATGGAGTGAATATAGTTCATTTCATTTACTGTTTTATCAAACAGTTTTTTAATTATGTATCTTTTATGTAAAACAAGAAGTGGTCGCAGGAAAAATACACAATGTATTTTAAATCTGATCGTAGAACAAAGTTTCGGAAGGAGCTTACCCTTTGATCCTTGCAGGAAGCGAAAGAGTGATCCTGCTGCAACATTGCAGGGTTGGATATTAATCCTCGACATTTGCAGCGCCCGCAAAAGTCTCCTTCCATTTTTATTCATTTTAACACATTTGTGAAGGTAGAAACAATTTTACATTTCTTTTGTGTTTGTACGTATTTATTTACTTTAATTACAAATAAAATTCTTTTCTTCTATGAAAGGAGACGTTTGTAAATGATGTACAAATTTACTGGAAATATATAGAATAAGTTAGAAAAGGTCGAAGCTAATCTTTTCATTTCAGAATAAAGTCACGTTTTTAGCAGATAATACTCCGTCATTTCTCCATGCAGGTAATGTTATTAGGAAAGTTATTATCCACCGGGCAATTACATTAATATCCTCCAAATAATGGGCTTGCTCTCCTTTCGTATAAGAAACAAAACGGAGGAATTCAATCGAATGAATTAATCAAAATCACAGACTTTATGTGAAATGAATACTTATTACTACAGCAATAAAATTAATAATATTATTTTATTCTGATATTTAATTCATATTCATTCACTGAAAGTTGCTAAAATAATCGATATTTTAGGTGGGTGTGTAATTTTGAATAATTTTGTTGCCAGTTATTTATAGCGTCAAAAATATTTTGTAAATGAAACCTACGTATTTGGAGCCTGCATATTCATTAGAAAAGTATTAAAGCGGGGCGTTTTAAATAAATCAATAATTCACGTTTAGTTGGCACTTTGATTCTTTGTATAAATGCTCAAATAAATAATTTATTGTTATTATTATTAAATAATTTAATTATATCTACTCTTGTTACAATTGCAGAGCCTTGGATGAAGGAGTCAATTATGTTTCAAAAAGAATTAATAACATTAAAACCTACTCAAAGTTCATAAATAGTTTAATAGTGTCGCGTTAATAAAAGAAGAAATAAAATTTAAGTTTAGGAATTATAGATTAAGATTACGGAAGTGTCTTTCAATCTAATTTTATTTAACTAAATTATTTGAAACATAATTATTCAACTTAATCTTTCTAAGTCCCTTTAACTTTAAAACTAAATTAACGAACTTATTTAACATACTTGGGGGAAGGGCCTGGCCCGGCGGCCAACCCTCGTAGAGTCCACTCGCTTGGCTTCGCGCATTTGGTTTCACAACACTGACTAATAATAATTAATTATAATAATAATCTCTAATACCTCACTATCTACCTACATGACTACTACTCAATTACTATTTATAATTATATTGATGCCTGTCTACCTGCGGGTCGACTTTTTATACATTTCTTAAATCTACGTCACAATTGGTTCCTTCGCTCTGGTGGCTGGGGATTCGGTCCAAAGTACAAAGTTCTAAATGGTGTCAGCATCAATTGGCCCTTGCCAAATTTGTTTTCTTAAAACGTTCTAATTGCCTCGATCTTAATTGGCCCATGTAAACAACACACTTACATTCCGCAGAGCTTGCATTTATGCGTAAGTGAAATGCGAGTATGTGAAACGCGGCTTGTCCTACTAAACTTCAATGGGTGCTGATCCCGCATAATTTTGAAATGCACATAATTGCAATAATTACGAAACGAATTTAAATTTACTTTAGCTTCCCAGATAATGACATCGTGACAATAGTTTAATAAATTATAAAACTTCTAACTCTATAATACCGTAAGAAGATACGTTTATGTTAACTCTTAATGAAGTGAATAAAACTCCTAACTACCTTCTCAAGGATTATTAAATTATTTTTAAATTATAAGTTGCACCTGCTGTTATTCTTGCCTGACATTAAAAAAATATTAAAGAACAAAGAAATAATAAAAAAAAAATATATTTTTCATGATTTAGAATAACCATTAAGCGAATGCACCTTTCGATTACCGTACAACCAGTGTCAATGCTAATCTGGTAATAATTATTATACAGGGTGGCACATTAGTGTGACAAAGTTAATTATCACCCTTGCCGGACGTAAAATGCAAAAAAGCTTCATACAAAAGTTATACGGCCTTAAAAAGTTCGTATTATAAAATTATTTTCAACGATACAGGGCGTTCCATAAATGAGTGACTCTACCGTTGTAATTTTTTTTAACGGAACAGTCTGTATATTTTTTTATTTTTAAATTCCACGCTAAATAAGGTTTCCAATAAACAAAAGAAACTTGACCTCTGATGCAGAATTACCAACTTATAGACGAAAACCTATAAATTTTGAAAAAGTTACGTTACAATATAAATGATCACAGTAACCGTAATATTACTTCTAGGAAATTAAAATTTGGCAGTTGTATAGTACAAAAGTACCTCTACCTTACCGTGGACACAGAGTCTGAATATTCTACACAGGGTGTTTTTCCTAGGTGAACAAATTTGATGATTTTCAAGGACTGTTTTCTTTGAATTTTCAAATGGAACACCCTGTATTTTTTTAATGAAACAGATTAATTTTTTTATAGGCTCTAATTTTTATTAAGGATGTTGTGTACGTAAAATCATTATTTACGATGATATTGGCCATTAATTAAATTAAATCAAATTCTGCTGATCAAAAATTTTAATACTATTTGATGTTTGTGAATTTCTTTTCGATTTAAAAGAGAAAAATAATCATAGAAATTTTGGTAGTGAATTGTAGTCAATGACGTAAATGAAACAAAACATAGCATAATAAATACTAGAAACGCAGGAAAAACAAACTGTAATACAAATGTAATAAAAAAAAATATATCAACAGTGACATTGAATGTATGAATTAATAAAATTAGTCGATAGGGTCAGTTATGGTAAAGGTTTTTTGTAAACAAACCATCAATGACGAACAGAAAAAACTATTATAACGTAATGAATAACACAAGCTGGAAAAGCAAACGGGCAATACAAATGAAAATGAAATAAATACATATCAATAACCACCTCCCCTACGGGGTCAGTTAGTAACATAAACCAAACCATTAGAAAATGCCATAACATAATGAATAATAGAAAGGAAAAAAAAAACATTAACCAAAATAAAATAAAGTGAATAAGTATCAACACAAAAATTAAGATTATCTACAAATAGATATCCTATGCGCTTTGAATGAGCAAAGAAAAACAAAAATAAAGTATTGCACGCTATTAGAAAACATGTTCGAAATGGTCACCGAATTGCTCAATGCACCTTCCTACACGACTTTCAAACGAGTGGCTTACATTTCTAAGAACATTCATATCGATATTGTGAAAGGTTTCTCTGATTCTAATTTTCATATTCTCTTTAGTAGTTGGAGGTATGCTATAAACGAGTTCTTTTTCATAACCCCAAAGAAAAAAATCTATTTTTGTTAAATCGAGTGATTGAGGAGGCCATCTTATCGGTCCACCTCTACCAATCCATCTTTGAGGGAATTCAGTGTTTAAAAGTTAACGAATGTTTGCTGTTTTATGGACTGGTGCTCCGTCATGTAAAAACCACATTTGTTGGCGCACATTCAAAGGCACATATAATAAAATACGAAAATCGTTCATTAAAAAATGAAGATAAGCTTCTCCATTTAAATGACCTTAAAAAATGCGGTTCAATGACATGATTTCCAACAATACCTCCCCATACATTTAATGACTTTTTCTTTACGTAAGGAAAGGATTTTGTGTGGTATAATAATGAAAGTTATGACGATTGACGTTGCCGTTTTTACGAAACGTAGCTTCATCTGTGAAGAGCACAAATTCGAAGTAGTTTCTTTACAATCGTATTTGGTCCTGCGCCCAATTACAAAAGGTCAAACGAGTTTCATAATCAGTCAGATTCAACTCTTGTACTAGTTGAATATGGTACGGATGAAATCGATGTTTCTTCAAAATTCTTTGCACAGATCTTCTATTAATTTCTAACTGTCTTGAAATTATTCTTGAACTCCCATGAGGATCTTCAGCCACAGTCAAAAGAACTTCAAGTTCGTTTTCTTCATTCAAAACCGTTTTGGTTCGTTCATTTTTTTTATAAGACACAGACCCAGTTTCGTTAAACCGTTCCATTAATTTTCGAAAGTTCTTTTATTTGGTTGTCTTCTATCCGGATGTCTGTCTTGATAAATTCTTTGTGCAATTAAACAATTTCTGTCACTTGCGCCTAATACGTAAATCATATTGATCATTTCTTCTTTAGAGAAATTCATTTTCGCCGTTAAATAGAGCCAAAAATTTTCGATTAACTTGAAAATTATTGACTATTACCGTGAAACATGTTTGTTTTTTCACGCGGCCTATAAAATTTCAATTAATAGATGTAAATCGGATGATTTATTTTAAAAAATCATCGTAAATAATCATTTTACGTACATAATATCCTTAATAAAAATTAGAGCATATGAAAAAATAAATCTGTTTCAGTTAAAAAATACAGGGTGTTCCATTTGAAAATTCAAAGAAAAAGTTCTTGAAAATCATCAAATTTGTTCGCCTAGGAAAAACAACCTGTATAGAATATGCAGACTCTGTGTTCACGGTAACGTAGAGGTACTTTTGTACTATACAACTGCCAAATTTTAATTTTCTAGAAGTAATATTACAGCTACTGTGATCATTTATGTTGTAACGTAATATTTTAAAAATTTATAGATTTTCGTCTATAAGTTGGTAATTCTGCATCAAAGGTCAAATTTCTTTTGTTTATTGGAAACCTTAAAAATAATTTTATAATACGGACTTTTTAAGGCCATATAACTTTTGTATTAAGCTTTTTTGCATTTTACGTCCGGCAAGGGTGATAATCAACTTTGTCACACTAATATGCCACCCTGTATGTATCAGAGTTATAGCATTTAATTTTGTTAATTTTGTTTGAAATTAATTATTCACTTGTTAAAACAATTCAAACGGTAGTTGTTTCGTTTAGTTTATATATGTCAGTATGTAAATGTGTTATGCGTTGAACCGCTGATAAATAAAACGTTTACAGTTTCCCGGAGTATTTCTTTCGACACACCTAGTTTCCCGCAACAAATTTTTAGTAATATAATTTCCGGTATAATTTCCGATACTCGTCTTCTTTACATTCCTTACGAACTTTGTAAACTTTAGGTTTGCGAATATTCATGAATTCTACCATAACAGATGTGAAATCAAGTACTACACTACTTTCTTAGCAATGGAAGACTGTAGTCGAATAATCTTGGATATTTATAAGCAATGGCTTACTAAGAAAAAGCATTTGCCAACATTAGCAATTACTTTAAGCTTAAGCAATTACTTGAAGTTTTATTAATCTAAATCTAGGTAATTACTTAGATGATTGTAAGAAGTAGAAGAAGACTTGAGCAGGATAGGTAATAGCAGGTAATAAAAGGAGGCAAACCATAAAAAAAAGAAAAAAATATGGTGGTATGAAAAGGCAGATGAATACTAACAACTGAGAATAACTACCAACAACAAGAAATTCTTGAGAATAGCGAAAACCGAAACTGAAACAAATTTGTTTATTGAGGTATGTGCTTTTACACTACACTTCATCTTAAGTAGTGCACTTCTTTTGAGTTTGATAATATTCTCTGTACTTTTATATGCTAAAAAAGATAATATATTTTTGATGTAATAAGTAATCCGTTACGTAAGTAATTAATTTTTGTTAAAAAATTGAATAAATGACTTCCAAGTAATTTCCAAATACGGTTTACGGTGGTCATCAAATTGATAATCAATTATGCATAAGTATAATTTTTGAATATTGAATTTTCAGCATTATATGCAAAACAAGTTTCGTACAGGTGCATCAACAAATGACAATCCAAATTAGAAACCTTCAAGCAACGATGGCGTTAGTAATTCAAGGCATTACTGATTTATACAATTTCTTGTCGGATTCCAGAGGTACGTTCGTCTATATTATTTATGTTTTTGGGATGATACGAAGTCCTTTCTTCTAAATGTCACTCATTGAGAAAATTTTTTAATTTGCGCGTCTTTTATGTTCGGAAAATAATTCCACTCTCTTAAGAAAATAAGATGATAGTTTACTGTTTGAGTCTATCTGGTGTGCAACAATTTAAACCTTAATGCAAGGTGGTCCACGGAAGCGGGAAGTTTTGAAGACGAAATAAAGTTCAAACTAAAATAAATGTATTTAATTAACGCCTGAACGGTCCAGTGGTAAGAGGACCGGCCTTGCAATCGCGTGGTCGTCGGTTCGAACCGCACTCGGGATTTTTCTCGGGGGTGGTCGGTATCGACTTTAGGCACCCTTCAGTGTTGGGGATAAAATTCGACACTGCTTCCCCTTAAACGGCGAGAAGGTTGGAAGTAACAAAGCCATGAAACACTTTACACACACTCAAATACACTCCCGCTCCTGAGGGCCTGACAAGTCTTTGATTTAGGACCCCGTTGGGCAACCACCACAGATAAAAAAAAAAAATTCAAACAAATACTGTAAGGATTCCTGAAGTCGTTTATTAAAAGTTTGCATTATACGACGCAGCATATCCAATATCTTTCTTATTTTTTTTTTTTAAATTCTTTAATTAGCATTCCGTGGCTTGTCAGTGAAAAGCTTGCTCTTGAAGTAACCCCACAGATAATAGTCACACGCAGTAAGGTAAGGCGATATCTCGGAGGCCGCTTTTAAAGTAATATTTAATTACACGGATTCATACTTTAAAAAAGACATATAATGACAGATGAATCGACAAAAAAAAATTCACACCCAATTATGCGTAGTTATGAAATAACATTTTCAAAATTTCCCGCTCCCATAGACCATCTTGCATAATGGAATTACTGTGAATTCTTAGTGGAATGTTTTCCAATCAATATTTAATATAAAAGAACGCTTGACTTTTATGAAATAATGCTTAAACATTATTTTTAAACTGATTCTTTTTGCAATTAAGATACCTTCACACTCAGTATTTGAATTACAAAAAAAAAATCGGATGTAGGTAGAATATTATTGTGTTTATTACAGATCCAAGGGTAAAGCATTGGTTGTTCCTTCATCCTACGCATGTCCTACTTATAGAAGCATTTTATTTGATTTTCACATTTCGTGTCGGGCCATGGCTCATGAAAAATAGACCCCCCTACAACCTGCGATACGTTATGAGTGCTTATAACGCTTTCCAAGTCGTTATTAATTTGTACATATGTTACGAGGTAAATTTTTTTCAATTTCTTTAAAATTACTTTAATCAAGCAAGAATTGCAGGGATACGTGGCTTGCTTTGTTCACGATTTTAATTTTCTCTGTCAACCAGTGGATTTCTCTAACAGCAAAACGGCTCTACATGTAAGTTTGTTCATATAGCAGGAATTCTGTTAGTACCTGCTCTTTTTTTTAGCAAGTGTCTGTCTCTTGGTGGGCCTATTTTAGCAGAGTAATGGACTTGTTGGATACGGTAAGCTAAATTCTTAAGTTCACTAGTTATATCACTTTATACAAACGCTGTTAATTTGAGCAGGTATTTTTCGTGCTAAGAAAGAAAGATGGTCACTTATCATTTCTTCACATCTACCATCATACTTTTATGATATTCTTTGGTGCTCTACTCATGAATTATCAACCAGGTAAATAACGTGATAAAGTGGAAATACGTTGAATTTTTGCATTAATTTTAGGTGGAAATGTATTTGTTGGAGGATCTCTGAATTGTTTTGTACACACGATAATGTATAGTTATTATTTCGTAACAAATCTTGGTCCAGAATACAAGCGCTTCATCTGGTGGAAAAAGTATTTAACGCAGTTGCAAATTGTAAGGAACAAAATTTCTTTACCCAAGATATTATCTTTTTGCTTTCAGATTCAATTTGTGATCATCGCAGTGCATACTTTTCAAGGTTTATTTCGCGACTGCGGTTATCCCAAGTTACTTACTGTTTTTACATTTATGCAGGCGACATATTTTACGTATTTGTTTGGGAAGTTTTACGCACGCACTTATCTTGGTAGAAAATTAAACGACAAGAAAAACTAAATATTTATTACTCGTAATAGAAAACATATTATTGTTTAATTTTAAAACTATTTTATTTCTTACTTTTAGGATATATGGTGATCGCCGTTATTCACAGAGTATCGTCTCTGTTTTTTATTTATTTTATTTTGTTTTGTTTAAATGAGTATCAGAATACGCACAATATAATACGCATAATGTAATAGTTAATATAATCTGATATTCGTACTTCATGTAGGTAAAATCACGAAGTTCGTACAACAGTTTTTGTTTAACTTGTTTGTACTTATTTTAAGATTGCTTAATTTAAGATAACTAGTATCTGGCGCGTTTGTAAAACAACGCAATTTTTGGCTCCCAACCGAAGGAGCTAATGAATACACGACAATTTTTGACTTTCAAGAGTTAGCCAACTATAGCAATATGTTTATGGTTAAGACTTAGTATAGAATATACTTAAGATTTAAAAAAGTTCTGACTGAAAAACTTCCGATTGAAAATATTGTATAGATGAAGTGGTAAAAGTTATACTTTTATACAAGATCAATAGTTAAGGAGCTATTGGAGTAAAATTTTTCCTAACTTTGTAACCGGTACTATGTTCGTTTTCTTATAATAAAACTTTAATGACTTCTGAAGATAATTTATAACATAAATGGAATAGCATAACCTCATACATTATTTATGTTTCCGATTACCTTCCTTTATGATCTGCGAGCACGAGAATATTTTTCGATGGTACGGTGCGAGCTTGTATCGCTTCTTCGCACGAAATAGTAATTTACGATATCTAAATCCTGATCGAAATTAATAAACATTTAAAGAGAGAAAGGCAGAAGAAAAAACACAAGTGATTTAAAAAAAGAAAAAGAGTCGTCGGCTGTTCAAATTAAGTTTTATTTTAATGTATACATTCTTATGGGACAACCTATATACAGGGTGTCCCAACAGTGTGTTCTCGGGCCATATCTCCATAAGTACTGAAGATAGAAAAAAAATTTCAATACAATTTCTTTTTTAATTTAAGAGATCTACAACACAAAATTATTTTCATCTATACAGAGTGAATCAAAACAGTAATGCCGGACACAACTTTTTTATTTCAAATGGCATGCCCCATATATGAAACCAAATTTGGATTGCCCATAAAATTGTAAACATTTTCTGTATACCATTGCCTATACCTAAACCTAACTGTTCTTGAGATATTTAACATTTTGTCTAAAAACTGCCATTTGCAGCCACTATTTTATTTATTGATATTTCATTTAATTTTAATTCTAAGAAAAAGATTTTTGATACAGATGTAGTTGATACATAAGCTTATCATAAGCCGTTATTAAAAGTACTTTTATCGCTACAGGGTGGTCATGGTAATAAACGAAATCTTAGAAATTTCAAAATGGCAAAACACAATTTTCTTAAATAGCATGCCCTATATTTTTCTATCCTAAATTCTTCGTTTAATAAAGTACTTTCATTTTTCTTAAATATGTCTTATACCTATCTGCGATATTTTTTGAGATTTTCAGATCTATTTTAATTATTTCTTTTAAAACGAACACTTGTCTAAGGTGGCTGTGGAAAACCGGCAAACAATGAACCAGTTGACATTAATAATTATTTTTCAAAGTGTTAGACTGTTGGGTACTTGTTAAGACATGAATTATTAGATTTATTGAATTATTTCTTTACTAAATGTTTGCATAGCCAAAGTTGGTTGGATCCGCTGGCAACGAGCTTGACTCCTGGCCGGGAATTATAGGTGTGTGTTCGAATCCCCTCCTGGTACATATGGGTCCTATGTGAGAAATGGAACACTTATGTGTCGGATTGTGTTCAGGATTCATTTCGGCCCCTTCGAACTAATAGGTTTTCTGCGTTTTCCCGGTTTGTAAGACGAATGCCGATGGAAAACACCTAGTAGGTCGGTCGCAGCCGCAGCGGGCAATATTACAATAACCAGCTTAACGCATTCCTGACAAGCTCATAGAGAGCTTGGGGCATGTATGACGTAAGTACAAAAAAAAATGTATAACTGTTTAAAGGAGTCACGTACTAGAACTAACTAATGCCTGTACATTATTGTCGCTTGAAAATTAATTATTAAAGTCAACAGGTTCATTTGTTTGCCGTTTTCCACGGCCACCTTAGACAATAACTCGTTTAAAAGAAATAATTCAAATAAATCTAAAAATCTCAGAAAATATCTTAGATAGGTATAAGAGATACTTAACAAAAATGAAAGTACTTTATTAAACGAAGAATTTAGGATAGAAAAATATAGGGCATGCTATTTAAGAAAATTGAGTTCTGTCATTTTGAAATTTCTGAGATTTCGTTTATTACCATGACCACCCTGTAGCGATAAAGTATATTTAATAATGGCTTATGATAAGCTTATGTATCAACTACATCTGTACCAAAAATCTTTTTCTTAGGGTTAAAAATAAATAAAATATCAATAAATAAAATAGTGGCTGCAAATGGCGGTTTTTAGACAAAATGTTAAATATCTCAAGAACGGTTAGGTTTAGGTATAGGCAATGGTATACAGAAAATGTGTAGAATTTTATGGGCAATTCAGATTTGATTTCATATATAGGGCATGCTATTTGAAATAAAAAAGTTTTGTCCGGCACCACTGTTTTGATTCACTCTGTATAGATGAAAATAATTTTGTGTTGTAGATCTCTTAAATTAAAAACGAAATTGTGTTGAAAATTTTTTTGTATCTTCAATAGTTATGGAGATATGGCCCGAGAACATACTGTTGGGACACCCTGTATATTTTCATTACCTGCCAAGTCATTTATTTTCTCGAATAGTTTCACAATAGACTTTTAATTCTATAAAGACCATTTGAGAGAACGAATGATTTTAAATTCCGTGTCGATATTATTGAAATATGAAAAAGCGTGAAATGGACAACCCACGTGTTTACAAATTTTACACACATTGCTTTCTGTTACAGAGCTAGTTTAAAATGAAAAATGTATTATCGCTGTGTTGGAATCGTGAGAGCTCTTTATCCAGAGCAAATATGAAACGTGACGGACAAAAATTGTTGCGTTTGTTCGGAAATACTCGCTGATTGAAAACTGTTCATTTTACATGGTATACATGTGCACCTTTTAACTTGATAATTGACTATAAATTTATTATGATTTGTGCATATTATAAATGGAATGTTTTAATTCTTTTTCTACGAATTTAACGAAAAATTTGTTTAATATTCTGGCACTTAACATGGTTACAGTTTTCCTGAAACACACAAGGGAAAATACTCAATAAGGAAATGTATTAGTGATAATGAGAAAAGCGCCTCCAGTCGAGTGTAAGGTGAAAGTTCAAAAGATAATCTGCATAAACAAACTATCTTGTACACACCCACGCAATAGGATCCCATATATTTCACCGCCTACACACTGTACCCCCGGTGTAAAAAGAGGATGTGTTTCTGACAGTTCAATATATTACATTCGTTACCGTTTTCACCCCTATGATCAAAGAAATATCGTCACAATACCAGTGAAAGGATTGGTTAATGACATACTCAATTGCTGCTGGGAATAGGGGGTAAGATGGGGACAGTATTATATATGTGCAAATTTTTCATTTTCAACTACGCCACAAAATACTTCTGAAATGATCTACCGTGCCTTGCGTATACATACTTCAAAAATCTTAAAGTTAAAAAGGTAAGTTATTTTCAGTTGATATTTAATATTTTTGAAAAGCTGTCCCATGGTAGTCCCGTGTGACTGGGAAAAATCAGATTCAATAGACGGCAAATGTAAGTTATCGCCTTGCGGTACAATAGGGGTTGGGCTGCGCAGGCCAGGAAAGGCAGGTACGGACTCAGTATTATACTTCAGCATCTATCAATCGACAATTCGTTTTCTTGGTTTTCTCCAGACGTCATTATAGAGAAACTTCTTCCTAGTGAGCGTGTAACAATTTGGAGTCCATTGTCTGCTCACATCATACTGAGTCCTTATTTTGTAGAAAGCGAACCTTGAAAGGTTGTTACTGTGAATCAGGTGCGATATAGAGAACAGAATCTAACATCACTTCTGAGATTAAACCGCTCCAGAAACCTTCGACTCAGTACCCAATGGTTCGAACAGGATGGGGCTACTTGTCACATAACGAGAGAATCTCTTAATCTGCTTCATGAGAATTTTTAGGACTGCTCATTTGATCTTGCACTTCCTGATACATGCGTTTGGGGTATGCTAAAAGAAACCGTTTAATTTTACAAGGCATCGTCGAGACACTATGCTCCTCTAGATATCACGACGAGAGTGAGAGAGAAGTTCTATTATTACGCACAAACTCTATGTCTTATTTCAGTTTACAAAAGTAATTACTCAAAAATAGTCAACAATTTTCGCTTCTTCTCACTCTTTTACTAAAATTTTAATCAAATCATGAAAGTTCAAGTTCAGGACTCGAGTAACATTTTCTTTGTACAGGGTTAGTTTTATTAATGTTAACCCCCTCTTATTTTTTTAATTATTAACCAATTTAAAAAATTTAAAAATTGGTCCTATATGGATTTTTATATGGATTTCATTTATACTATCAGTTTTGGGGTAGCATTTTATATATACCGGGTGGACAAAAAATATAATTTTTTTAAATGGAACACTCTGTATATTTTTACAAATTTTTAATCCTTGAATCACCCAGATAACAGACATATATACATGTAATGTAATTGTTTAACTAGTTTCTATGTTATTCGTCAATTATTGAAAACTTGATTGTGGTTTTTTAAATACTTTTCAGCTTACCTAGAAGTATTATTTTAAGAGACAGAGGAAAATTTTAAATACAATAGTTATGGGATTTTGTATGTAATATCTTTCAGAGTTCTCACAAAAAACAAAAGCGTATCGCAAAGTGGAGAAAAAATTAAATTTTTGTTTTTTTTTAAATGGAACACCCTATATATTGTTCAATATAATGAAATGTCTTTGTTTGCTAATTTCAAAAACATATAATACGTTGATATTTAGATCAGCTGTTTGTGACACATTTGAGTTTAAAAAATCAAAATACAAATTAACATATAAACATTTAAGGAAAAAATGCTTAAAAACTTCTAAATCACTGTTTTAGTTAGCAAATGACAACATAAATTCCAATATTTGAAACGCTTCAAAATTAATTAACAATAAAAATATTTTTCCAACCCCTGATTTTTTAAATATTCATTTACTGATATTTTAGAATCAAATATCTCACAAACCGCCCATTCAAGTATTAAAATATTATATATTTTTGAACTCAGCAAACAATGATATTTCACTATTTTGAACAATGTATGGGGTGTTCCATTAAAAAAAAAAACAAAAATTGTCATATTTTCTCCCCTTTGCGAGGCGTTTTTATTTTTGTGAGAGATCTAAAAGATATTACTTACAAAATCTCACAACTATTGTGTTTAAAGTTTTTCTCTATCTCTTAAAATAATATTTCTAGGTAAGCTGAAAAATATTTAAAAAAACGACAATCAAGTTTTCAATAAATAACACCAAAGCTAGTAAACCAATTACATGATATTTATATATATTTGTTATCAAGGTGACTCAAGGATTAAAAATTTGTAAAAATATACAGGATGTTCCATTTAAAAAAATTATATTTTTTTGTCCACCCGGTGTATATAAAACGGTACCGCAAAACTGATAGTTTAAGTGAAATCTACATAAAAATCCATATAAGACCAATTTTTAAATTTTTTGAATCGGTTAATAATTAAAAAAATAAAGGGGGGTTAACATTAATAAAACTAACCCTGTACGTGTCTTGTTTGAGCTTTTAGCCAGAGATTGCTTTCAATGTCCCCTTTATATGGAATGAGATTTTTCGCGATTGACGAAATCACACTTCTTTTTCTCTTTTTGTACATTTAGTTAAAAATAAAGAGAAAATATACAGAGGGTGATAAAGTCCCGCACCAAGCTCATAATTGCCATTAAAAAAAATTAATGATGACGTCACAGCGGAAGGACACATGCCGATCAAGAAAAGAGTTTTGCACTAAAATATGTCTTCAAAATTAAAAATTGACCTGTTTCAGGATTGTGCAAAAAAACATGAAATAAACAAATTATGAGCTTGGTGCGGGACTTTATCACCACCGTGTATATAAATGCATATATGCAAAATAGTCAAAAACAATTACAAATCAAATTAAGGAATTTGGCATAAAGCAAAATTCTAAACAGAGCACAATTTACACAACTGTAAAATTTAAATGTAATCGAAGATTACTTCAGAACGATATCGTATGACACAATGCAAAACAAATTCATAATGACCATATAACGAGAAGAATCAACATTTTTCAAATCAATTAAAGCCGTTGTTAGTTTCTAATAATATAACTGGCAAATAAATTAATGTTTTCTCGCCCAAGCCATGGTATTAGATATTGAAAGACGAACGGATCTTTCGAAGTTTTGTCACACACTTTGACATACGGTGAATGTTGATTACGCCTTCGGACTCTGGGTGATGTACTTGATTATAAGACTTGTAGCTGTATGGTATCTATCATAAAACTCAGTTGCCTTTTATATTGTTTATACTGGAAATTCCGATTACGAAAAGTCTTGCATGTGGGATACTTTCCCTATGAGTCATAGTGATTTTTCTAAATAGTCTGCTCTTACGCCTGTATAACACCGGCTTTTTTTGATAAGTCACCAATACAGCTGAAATGCTCGGAATGCAGTTTTATTGCAAAGGTCAGTCATGACTCATGATGGCAAGTCCCTTGAAAAAGTAAGTTGTTTATTTATATATTTTTTTAGGTGGGTGAATTAGTTGACGTTGCATCGTGTTCGACTTACCTAATGAACTTAATGACTTACGAAATGCTGGTTTCTTACAGTTTTGTAATTTTTATGTTTAATGAAACATTAGTTTTCAATCTTTTATTTTGGTACATATTGTACATAGAATTTTTTAAACATATTTCCCATATTCTCGGATATTACTTCTTTTCGTGGTTTTTCTTTGGCGGAATAATTGTCAGTCTGTACAAAAAAAGTTATCGGTATTTCTGGACGTCTTTGATAGAAACGTTCCTGTCTAGACATTTCTATGCGCACACGTCTTTGAGATATTACCTTTGATTATTATTTTTTAACATTTTAAATTTTAAATGAATAAACTTTTATTAAATCAAATTAGAAAGGCAAACATCATACAGAGTATATACAAGCTGTAGAAGGACGCTCTGCTCCTTTTTTTGATGCTGAACAGACTTCCTTTCGCGTTCAAATTCCTTATACCATCGGAAAATTGTAGCCAAGGAAGGTGCTTGTTCACGAAAAGCTGAATCTAAATTTACTTTGCACTCATAAGCTTAAACTTTTTTTAAAATCATAATAAATCATGATTCGAAAATGCTCTCTGCTTAATTCCATTTTTTTAACTTGTAATTTCACTTTAAAAAATTAGTAACTTGAGTTATAACGAATGTAACTTTAACAACTAAACTTCAAATGACAGATAAATTGTTGCTCTAAATAACACTGTATGTTTTGTTTTTCACGCCCTACTAGATTTTCTTATTCTCAATAAATTCAGCTTGACCCTCGTATTAGGAACAAGATTTTATTAAATCAAATTAAAGATTGTATTTCTGAACTGTTAGTCAGTAGCTTTGTTGCTTCGGCATTTCAAAATATACATAAATGGCCTCAGTGCCCCACCTTTATTACAATCTCCTTAAAGATTATTTTGTAATAAAATGCCCTCTTTGAATATGAACTTGTTTCTTCTTTAAGCAAGGTAGAATGAGAAATTGAGCTGTGTACCCCATTTACGTAAATATTTTTTTTGTAATAAATTCACAACAAGAAATTGTAGAAATGTTATTCAGGGAAAGGCCTTAAATTTAACTGCTTTTTTCCAGATATGGATTCAGTCATCTATATGGAAAATATAACGGTTACTGCGGTAGACCTCGCAGATGAATACACGCCGTACTTTCAGAGACCGGAGACTTACATCGTTCCGGTTTTATTTTTCATAATATTCGTGGTCGGAGTACTAGGAAACGGGACCCTCGTGGTCATCTTCCTGAGGCACAGAGCGATGAGAAACGTTCCCAATACGTAAGTTTTATATTCCTTTTCTTATCTTTTCTTAACTTACTATTTATTTATTTGAACGTCCAAACAAAACCGAGCCAAATTTAAAATAAAACAGAATGATATTTTACGTTGTTTCCAAATCGATTCATCTTGATTTTAAACAGTTTTAATATATGAATGTGTTTTATACTCGTAGCATGCCGAGTCTGAGCGATAATGTATTGTCTCCAATTTTCTACATGGTAGACTCGGTTTATTTTTCTTTTGGTTATTTATCTTCCGAAACAATATGTGCAAGTAGGAATCAGTTTCCTAAAAATATTGTTACGGTTTTGCATGATTGATGTGAGTTGTAGATCACAGAATAATTGCTTGAAAATGAAAATCTATGTAAACAAAATAAAATAATCTAATAGATTTGTGTAACAAACGAAAGACAGATGGATAAACAAAATTGCCCACGCAATTTTCTAAAAATTGACAAATCTCTTTTTTTATTTTCAGATATATTTTGTCTCTGGCACTAGCAGATTTACTATTAATATTAACGTGTGTACCATTTACGTCAACCATCTACACCGTGGAAAACTGGCCATGGGGTGCGACGATGTGCAAAATGTCTGAAATTGTCAAAGACATATCTACAGGTGTCTCGGTTTTTACATTGACGGCTTTGTCTGCCGAAAGATACTGCGCAATCGTCAACCCTCTTCGACGGCTGCAGGTATTTATACATTATTCATCAGTCCAATAATATTTTATTGTTCGCAGTGCATATCAAAGACGAGTTACATATATTTGAGTTCGCAGCATCCTCTCACCCTTTAGGTACATTAAATAAATTGTATTTGAAAAATCATTATTGTGTTTTTGATATTTTAAATTAAATATTATGCGCAATAATGAATGAGAATAAAAGACTGTGGTTGACAGCCTGAATCACCGACGTAGAAATTAACGTACCTACTTAAATGTGTCAGGACCAGATGTATCTCACAATGAACACAAACATGTGACCAAGATACACTTTAATACATTGTGAAGTACCGGCAACGTTAGCAAAATGCACTTCAGAATGCCACCTTTGCTTTATACTTTTAAATTCACGTAGGTTACTCTCTATTTTTAGGTAATCTCAAAGTATGCCATTTTCGTTCCAAAACAGCATCATCGTTCATTGATTTTGATTATGCAAGATTGTTTTTATTTCTGGATCGTTTAAAATCGCTTGGAATTTTTCAGCAAGGACGGTGATCTAAAAACCAGCGATGGAATGCCCACTATAATTTAAATAACACAATCATTAAAACAAAATTGAAGGTACAAATCTGTTTGAAAATATGCAGCACAAGGAAATAAATTACATAATTCAAACTCTTTTAAAACTTGTCACCAAATTTTGAATTTAATTTACTTGCTTCTTACTTACCACAGTTCGGATGACAAGCTTCTGCCGATGTTAACGTATCAGCTGAGCCCCAGCCAGCAACAGTGAAGAAAGGGGCAGGTTATTCAAAGGTGGTAAACTTATTAAGGGCGCCAGAAGACAATTATTCTTCAGCTAAACGTAATCGATCAGTCGACGTCTCCAATCGACCAGATCGTGCAGAAAATGAATCAATAATAATCAGAGGCGAGACTTTACTCACTGGTGTGCGTGAATGTAGAAATTAAAATCGTAGCTAAGTTAACACAATTTATTACACACTTGTGACTTCGTACAAATGCAGGGTACTACATGAATTCACTTAACTAGGCTAGGTTCGTCTAAAATTGACAAACTTCGAATTCAAACAAACAATGTAAAGTAATTTAATAATGCGATGTCTGCATTTGGCCGACGATTCGCTCTTAGAAATGCATGCGCAATAAATTTAAATGGTTACCTCGCAACCGATATCTGTCAGTGTACCGTCCATGCCGTGAAGTTGGCTGTCACCACGCCATCTAGTGGTCCTGTCCGAGCCGGTAACTAGTTTGGCCGTGGCCAGCTACTTTAACATTCACTGACGTGTATGTATGGCTGTTTCAATTCGACTTTTAAAAATTTTGGCGGATACTCCCCTCAGCGCCTCTTGTGAGTTTTTAAGTAATTGCAGTTGTCATGACGTTACTATCAGTAGTTTCGTAGTATCTTTAATAGGGAGCGCTGAGGAGAGTACTCCATGCTTTCTCGGAACCGAAATTTAGGCGAATTGAAACGGCCATACATACACGTCAGTGAATGTTAATGTAGCTGGCCATGGTTTGGCTAGGGGAAACGTTGACAGCAAGATGGTGAACCCATGCTACTCGCAGAACGGCAGACTACAGCTGGAGTTCGTCGCGGCATCAAAACTCAATACAAACGGAAGACCCTCGCGTGAAAGCGATTACATAACCCTGCGCTAAAACTTGCGCCCAAACAGAAAAGCCTGAATGTAAAGGGAAAAGGTTTCGTTAGCAGCCATTTTGATACACCCGCCATTGCACTTTTTACATTACCTGGGGCTAATACGTTCCCGGGCTTGGAATTGGAGTTAAAATGACCTCCAAATGTGTTCGAAGGTATCACGAGATCTTCCGGCACAGCCGCAAATGAGTTATTCCTCCCAAAGAGCGAAAACTTCGATAATTTTACTATGCACGTAAAACACGTCTAACTTGTAACACACTTCGAACAAGAAAGGGACTCAACGAGGCGAATTTGTAGCAGGCGAAGGTTGCTAGGATACGAAACCGAAAAACAGTCACGTGGTGTGTCACACGAATGAACGTTGAGCAGTAAAGAGAAGGAATGTAGGGTTGCCAACAGTGTTAAAACGCAGTTGAATGATGCTGTATCGCCACGATATTTTTGCGCGAGATTTGAACGTAACAAACTTGTTTCCGGTAATTTCGTCTGATTTATTGCTACCACAAAACTCTAGTGTGAATTACCTCTAACTTAATTACTCAGATCGGTAACAAGTCTGCGCTGTATCTTCCATCAGCTTTTCCTCGACTAGCAACCGTGAAGAATGGGTGTAGGTAATTAGATGTTAAAGCAGGCGCCAGGGTGAACAAAATGCCCAGCTGAAGGTAGTGGCACAAATATAAAAACAGCTGCAATAACAATTACTTTAATTACACATACAAAATAATTGCAAGAACAGTTGTAAAGTTATAAACGGCTAAAATTCTATAACTAAAACGATTCAAAATTGTTATACACGTATTTATTTGCTCGATAAATGAGATCAATCCCCCTCATTACTACTACAATAATTGTCTTTAACTAATAACGCAAGGTCTGTCGAAAATTCGCTCTTAATACAACGCAGCGTTACGCGATAGTTAATGATAACTTTCAATAAAAGTTATTAATTAAACTCACGTAACCAAGAATGTGTTTGTAGGTCAAGGTCGATCACGTCCTTCCACGAGTCTTCTGCATGCTCTCCGTGACGATTATAAATCAACTGCGTCAGACATTTCCTCTCGCACTCGGATGCGCCTTTCAATTCGATAGTAGGTACGAGACAGCGAGACACAAATGATGAGTTTCGATAGCAGCAACTCCCAAGATATGTAAATACCAGAGTGTCAGAAGAGTACCAAAATGAAAATAATTCCAAACGAAAAAATACCAAAAGTAAAAGAATCCAAACATGAAAGCCTGAGTTAAAGAAGAAACAATGACAAGATGGCGTCATGCCGTTAGCCTAACATTACCTAGACTTTTAGATAAACCAGGCCCTGGCAGGGGAGTGGAAATCTTCCAACGTATTACAATATATTTTGTAAATTTTCTTAGCAGAACTCCAATAACTGTAATCACAACGACACAGCATCACGAAAGTTAAACGAATAATGAAACGTTACAACAAAGCCAAACAGGATGACGCGAGGAGATCGCGAATGCCGTCAGCTCCGACCAATCAGAAATCGCTGTTATCGAAAATGCTCATATAAAGACATATTACGTAGCGATCGATAAGCGGATGCCTAAAAATTTCGGAATTTTGCCAGTCTATTCATTACGCGGTTTTGAACTGTAACATTATATACAGAGATTGTATCAAAAGTTCGCGCCACATTTTTATTCACATCGCGTAAACACATGTTTTGAACAAATGATAATGCCACCTGCCATCATTTAAAAGAGTTTATTGATATGAAGTCATTATAATGTTTGCAATTCATGACTTAACGCAATGTATGGTGTAGATTGGTTTATTCTGATGAAGACATGAGCTTGGAAGATAAGCCTATTCGGACTGATCATCGATCTGAACTAAAGAGACACTACACGTCTAATGCTAGTATATAGTTGCGATATGTCAAGCGAGTTAGGGCCTTCCGCAGTAACGTCCTCGAGCTGATCCACATGCTCGAAAGTCTTCCACTAATGATGGTTCTTTGCTGATGTGACTTCAGATAAGAAGTGAATCTTCCTTTGACAGTTCTTATAAGAGAAGATCCCTGAGTAACAGTCCGATCCGGTAATTCATCGAGATCACTTGGGAAAAAGGATTATGTTAAGCCTATGGGAGGAATTTTGAAGACATCTTTGTGAGTTGTTTCCAGATGGCAAAGCTGTTAATCCAAAATGGATATGATTTACGTTGCCTTTAAAGCAGAAAAACCTGTCATTGCCAAAAAATCTAGGATTTGAAAGGAGAGAAAGGCTCACCACATCCGTCATTTAGCCCCAACATCCGATTATGATTTAGGTCGTTCGGGGAAACACGATTCGCATGCACAGCGATTTCGTAGCGTTGAAGAAGTCGAAGCGGCATCCAGGACATACTTTGTGTTTAAACCAAAAGAATAGTATCATGACCAAACCTGGAAACTTGCTGAAAGATGACGTATGGTCATCGAAGTGGATGGCATTTACTTGATGGCATTAAGTCTTTCTTATTTTGTAGTTTCTTTAGGCTTTTACAATAAGTAATATATGTTCAAAAGGTGGCGAAGATTTTTTAAACAGCCCATTATATTTTAAGCTATGGCTAAAAAATTGAATACATTAGACTTTAACTTTTTCTTGTCATAATACAAAATTGATTGTCCTTATTTTATATGAGGGTAACTTTAACATTTAGGAAGAAAAAATATTGCAAAATCTGAGCTTTTAAAATACTCGCAGATAAAAATATAGGCTTCAAGTTAACATTTTTTTCATTTGCTGTCTTCCTTCTACACCTGTACCAACATATTTTCCCATCATATCCGACTTTGTTTATCGAGATTAGATTCGCGCCGTGGTATCTTTATTTGTTTATTTATATTGAAAGGAATTAGGAAGTGACAAGCCAAAAAGAACACCTTTCATTAAGCTATTAAATCCTTGGTTTTTCATGTGGATCCCATCTGAGAAAAGGGATTCAAATGAGAAAAGAGCGATGCAAGTGGAACATCTAAAAAGATGAAAACTGCAACAGTTTGTTTTGCAACAAGTTATATGCAATTATTAACAAGAAAAGGAGATTTTAGATAATACTGTAACAAGATAATTAGAACGGCGCCAACGCGTGATCTCGAATGTAACTCGGCTATCAAATAGTCCGCCTATGCTTTGGCAAAAATCCAAGAAGAATAGATTTAATATAAACAAATGACATAAGGAGGAATTAAAAAATTCTAGCTTCACAATGAATCTTCTACAGATTATATAAGCTCTCCTGTTCGAATTTTCTAAACTGAACCCTATAAATACTTGGTAATTTCATTTGTAAGACAAATGTAAGACAATTGTAAGACAATGAAGTGTTCTTCTTGTTTTCTTGTATTGTGTAGTGTAAACCAAGTGAATTCTAGTCTTTTACTATTAATAAATGTATAATTTAATCTGCCTACGTTCCTGATTTTTGTTATTTAAATTATATCGTAACACTACTATGTTTCTCCTTATTAACTGTTACAGTTAAATTTCATCGCAGCGAGTTCGCGACGCATTTGTAGCGAACTGGCAACGTCTCTTGTATGTATATCTTGTCGGAACATCCGACAACAGTGTACCTAAGCCGGAAACTTGAATTCTCGCTTTCACTTTTATTCAAAACTCTGGGCGTCATAATTATGCTACCGGCTAACGTTTATGGCGTAGTTGCATTTTCGGCATCCTTCCGTTTTACGTTCGCGCTCGAATTCATTTCTCATCGGGATGTAGTGTTTTACGGCTTATAGAAACTATTGGAGCCCTTGCTTATTAGACTGAGAAGTGCTTATCTACGGCTCTGCCGGAATTTTCCTAGTGCACCACCGATTGAGCTACCGATTGAGTTTTGGGGTATTTTAGCCCCATTTCAAGCTTGAGAAAACTACAAATCTCAGGTAAAAATTGTGCGAATTGTGTGACGCCATTTTGGACGCTAACGAGTCTGTTCTTTCCTTTCTATTCAGGCTTTTACGTTTGGTTCTATTTTACGTTTGGCTCTACTTCTAACTCACGCTTTGCGTCTTGCCGTGATTCCCGGAGCTTAATTCAAGCCGAGTCGATTCAATCCTCGCGGCCGAGCGTATTTTCCCTACGCCTAATCTGTTACGCCGACCCGCCATCTTAGCAGCTTTGTCCACCGGTTCGATCCAGATTTGCGACGTTGGATAGGAACAGTAGAAGGCGTGATGACCGCCAACTTCACCTGACGTTACCAACTGTGTTTGACAGAAAAGAGTCGTGAGTTCGATTGTTTGATTTAATATAAATTTCGTATCGTCGCGCAACTATTGCATGCCTTTTTTTTTGGAGAGCGAATTTTCGGCTGAACGCAGAAAGAGCATAAATAGATTTTTGTTGTCCTTGAGTAAATACACTGACAACTGTAGATTATTCGCAGTTTATCGAGGTTTGAAATTTTGCTTGTTGTGAATAAGCATTTATATAAGTTGATATAAATTGTGATCTGCATTTGCTCGAATCTTATTGATCAATAAAGTTTAAATTTGTTAACTTTAAGTGCGTGTTTACGTTACCCTTCCTTCACGTGAGTCAGTGAGTCAAGTGTAGCCTCTACTTTTGTTTTGGCCTTCTGCACGATCAAGTCGGTTCGGGGATACCGATGAGGTTGTTTGTCTATCAGCTGGGAAGATCCGTCCTGGCGCCCATAATAATTTAACATCATATTAGACCCACCCTCATCTCACTGTTGCTAGCCGAGGGGAAAGCTGGTGGAAGATACAGCAGAATTTGTCACCCGGTCAAGGTAAGGCTGAGGCTGTTAAGTTTGAAGTAAATTTGGTGACATAACAATGCCCAGGGAAACCAAATGCAAAGAGAAGATCCCTTGTTGGATAATTTCCAGTTGATTTTTCTTCGGGTCGAATATGGTATTTTTCAATTAAAATACGTCATGAGTTTTGAAGATGCTTTCGGGTATTGCTTGAAAACATATGAAATAAATTTTACATTCGATCTTAGATAACTATCTCGTTTTAATCTGTATTTACAATTAAAAATGTTTAATATTTTTTATCTAAACAGTGGATTATAAATTAGCGATTATTAAACTAAAAAGAAAATGTCGCTAAAGCAATAATTTTTTCAAATCAAATTCACCGAACACCATTTGAACTTTTTGTTTAAAGTCAAATTGATAAGATGAAAAACGTTAACTGGAACTAAGTGATTATCCATAATTACAGCAGTTTCCTGTCCATTGAAATTTATCATATAATTTATAATTAAAATTTGTCGGACAGATTGTAAAATCAAAAATATGTCGACGTTTCACTTTACCAGCTTTACCAGCTTCTTTAAGGTTACCATGGAAGACTTTGCAAGTGCTGCACTCTCTGTTCGAAATCGCTCAGGTTTATTTAGACTGGACACAATTCAAGTAAACATCCTCTATATTAATCATCAGAATATATTGCTCTTTTCCACATCGAATTTATTTATTTTCTTAAACAGTAAGTACTGTCTCTACAGAGTTTAAAAGCAGATTTATCTGCTTTTATTATAAGATTACACATTATAATTTATTTTAACTTGAGTAGGAGGGCTTTGCATAGTGAAGCCTCGTTTAAAGAAGTTTTCTCGTTAGATGTGAAATTCTGCAGGGCGAAAGGAGTTTTAAAGAAATTTCAGACTTCTCACGATGTCATTATGCATACCCCAACGTTACTACTTCGAAAGCCAACCGTGAAGTGTATTTACGGAACATGAATTAAAAGCTTAATCTATAAGTTCTTTGATTATTTAATTAGAAAATTAATGAAGCATACACAAGTATCCACTATTAATTGAATTTTTAAGATTCATAATTCCGTTTTACATACGAGAGAAGTAAGGCTCTACTGAAAACGTTTTTTTTTTACAAATCCCTGAAAACCAGCAGCGTAGAGTTTCCTGCTTGCCGTTGGAATCAAATGTTGACTCTCTTCTCTATCGCATTTTTTGAGGACCTTACGAGTAACACCTCAAAGAATTTCGTGCTCCCATTTTAACGAAGACTACTCAGAAAATACGTGACATCGCTTATCATCATGCTACTGGAAGACCACAAAGATGTTTACAAAATTTAAGTAGGAAGTCCTCAAACATCCCCTATATGTATAACCCCGATTTTGCTTTGTTTTGCCATTGGACGAAGGTGACCAGGACTTCTCCCATAAATATGTATATTGCAGTTGCTTAACCAAGCACGTCCTCATATTGCCAGGAAGACCATAGAACGCTAACAAAATTGAAGTCCAAAGTCCAAAGGGCCTTACGAGTAACATCTCAAAGAATTTCGTACCCCCATTTTAAAGAAGACTACTCAGAAAAGACGTGACATCGCTTATCATCACGCTACTGGAAGACCACGAAGATGTTTATAAAATTCAAGTAGGAAGTCGTCAAACATCTCCTGCATAACACCGATCTTGCTTTGTTTTGCTGTTGGATGAAGGCGACCAGGACTTCTCCCATAAATATATTGCTGTTGCTTAACCACGCACGTCCTCATATTGCTAGGAAGACCACAGAACGCTAACAAAATTGAAGTCCAAAGTTCTTGAGCCATCCTCCAAACATCTCTGATCTTGTTGAGAACGATTTCCATTTGTTTGGCCTTTAATAATATAATTTTGGAGAAAGCTATCCGATGAAACGCTGCTGGTTTTCAAAGGCTACCATTGTTTTCATGTCAATCTTGATTAATAACTTACTGACTTCCCCTCGTATATTTCGAAAATGAGAGAATCATTTTTGTTTCAGACAAAGCCCTTAACAGTCCTGAGCGCTTTGCTAATTTGGCTTCTGGCAATGTTACTTTCGATTCCCGATGGAATCTTCACCAACCTCAAGGACATCAAGGTGCCAAATTCGACGCGCTTCATAATCGTGTGCACGCCTTTTCCGGAAAACATCACCGGCGTGTATTATGGAAAATATAATGTGGCGACCAAGGCCCTGATTTATTATGTCGTGCCCCTGTCAATCATCGCCACGTTCTACATACTAATGGCCAAAAAGCTTCACGCCAGTGCGAAAGAAATGCCCGGGGAATTACAAGGACAAAGTGTAACGCAAGTCCGAGCCAGAAGACACGTGGCGAGGATGGTGCTTTGTTTTGTATTTCGTAACTATCATTCTAACCTTTTTAACGATCTTATTACTAATTACAAATTATTCAATACTCATTTTAATAAGATTAAGTACCGGTTTTTAATAGCAAATTTTTTTGTAGTGTTTTTCATCTGTTTCTTTCCGTATCACGTCTTCGCGCTGTGGTTCTTTTTCAATCCGAACATGGAGAAAGAATACGACGATTTCTGGCACGCCTTGAAAATCGTGGGATTTTGCCTAAGGTAGAGGTGCGATGCATTGTCGAATTCAATAAAACTTTAAAGGTCTGATTACAGTTTCATGAACTCGTGTGTAAATCCCGTGGCGCTTTACTGTGTAAGCGGAGCTTTCCGGCAGCATTTCAACAGGTATCTTTTCTGTCAGGATTCCAGAAGGCTGCGTCGCAATATGCCCTCGTCGATGGCGAACTGCGAGACCAGTTTCAATTCGACTTATCGCCGAAACACATTGGTAATTTTTTTCTTGTCACTAGAAAATATGTCAGTTATGATTTGGGATTGGAATTTCATGGGCTGAGTTAAGAATAATTGTTTTTCATTATTTAAAGACAATACGCCTCATAAATTACAGTAGGTTCACGTCAGGGTAATTATTTTTATAGCGTCATCATGCCAGATTATTTCCGCCAGGTCATTTAGGACAGTAATAAAAATGAATGTGCCCGGATTATAG
Source organism: Dorcus hopei (assembly GCA_033060865.1). NCBI lineage: Eukaryota > Metazoa > Arthropoda > Insecta > Coleoptera > Lucanidae > Dorcus > Dorcus hopei. The sequence continues at coordinate 15,826,339 of CM065421.1, read as the reverse complement.
GGAACGACAATAGAATCGCATTGCGTCCTGCGGAAAAACATCGGATTTAATAGAGAGAGCGCGCAGGAGACGACCTTATTGAATCCTGACATCTCCAATAAGAAGGACCCGGACGTCGGACTCAAAACCACAATTATCTTACGAAACGAAAAGGATACAGACAGAGGCAGCTTTGGCAGTTGAGAAAGGTTGAAACTTCTGAATCGGGAAGCGGTCGTCACAGATACTCGACTGTAAATGATTCCGTGATGTGTGTAAGGTAAGACTATTATGGAATTAATTGAAAGTTAAAATTTTTGTTCCATCTCTTTCAGAAACTGCTGGGAAAATGCGTACTATTATATCATCGCGTTTTTGATATTACATAAAAGGTTCGTTGGCAACTTCCAATAGAAATAACTTGTACAGTTTGTATACGTATAAAATATCGACATGACGCTCTTAAAGTTAAAGGGGAAACCATGCGTACGCACATACATATAATTGTGATTATTTATGTATATATTTAGCTTATACATTTCTGGGAATGTAAACAATGTTAAGCACTTTTGTGATATATCGTAATGCCTCATTATTCTAACAATATAAGTATAGTTATAATGAAGGCCGGAAATTACGCTCAGAAATAGGTATTAGTTAAGTGTTAGTCTTAATAGAATAGTTAAATGTACGTTTTCATTTCGGGAGTTAACAACAACAATCGGCATCAACGGCTGATAGTCGATTACTGGTCTAGGCCTCGATAGGATAGTTAAATGTGCGGAGGCCAGCAGCCACTGTCGATTTTATCGATGGATGATAGTCGACTAATATAATGAGAACTTTGGATCAAACTTATGTAGGTCATGATAGAGTAGTTAAATGTACGATGCCCGACGAAAAGATCTGGGACATGTACGGTCGATTTCATAAAGCTTCGTTAAATTTAATCAACTGTTAAGAACAATTGTTGCTATGCTTTTAGCACAGGTATCCAGGAAGTTAATCATCGGTTAAAATTAATCAGCTTTTGTGAAACCGGCCCGTAATGTTCTATTGTAAATACAACGAATTAAGTATTGTCAAAAAAATTCGACCGTATACGTATTTCTGTGTTTTTTTTTACGTTACCATAGAAATGAATTATTTAAAGCTGCATTCAAACTAAGAAAATAAATCAAAAATGCATGCGCTGAGTTGTCCCAGATTTTTTTTGGCGGGCATAGCATTTCGGGAGTTAACAACAGTAATCGAAATCAACGACCCATAGTCGACTACTGGCCTAAACTTCGATACAGTAGTTAAAGGTGAGGAGGTCAGTAGCGACTGCCAACTTTATCGGTGGGTGACAATCGACTAATGTTATCGGAACTCTGTAGGTCTTGGTTAGAGTACGTTTTCATTTCGGGAATTAACAAAAACTATCGGCATCAACGATTTATAGTCGACTACTGACCTAACCCTCGATAGAGTAGTTAAATGTGCGGAGGCCAGCAGCGACTGCCGATTTTATCTATGCATGACAGTCGACTACTGTTATGAGAACTTTGGCCCAATCTTCTGTAGGTTATGTTTAGATTTATGAGGACAATCTGATTTTGAAGAGGTGCAGCAGTGACTTTCGGTAATCGATGGCTGGCGTTGATCATTGTTGTAATGTATTAATCCTATAATAATTTCGTTATAATATGTTAACGGGCAGCTTAAAAATTGCACAGATCTCAACGTTTCGCTCTATCATTTAGCAGCTTCGCCTTGACGAATTTTCAAGTATTAATATTTTAATGGAGGCGTTGCAACACGCGCTTGGTATGTCTGGATTAACGTATTTCTTGAATTTCACATTTGTGTAACGCAATGCAGTCAACTGCAGTTACGTAAATTGTAATAGTCATAATTAATTTTTTAACGAATTTCAGAGTTTTGTGTTTCTCATTTTTCTCTTAAACATAATTATGTTATCGGTAAAATATTCTAGAAATCAGGATATTCTTGAGTTACATTTTTTTTTGGTTTGTAGATTAAAGATTAACTGAACTAAATTGTTCTTCGGGAACTCCTGAATTGATCGGAGTTGTTCTAATATGTAATAAACGTTCAATTCATTTTCAATTTCGTAGATTCATGTAAATATGTAATGCGTTACATTTAATTTAAAACATTTCGAGAAATATCTGGTCTTGCAACGTCGACTGCCGACCTACTCGACGCGACGGCCGGAAGCGACTGCCAGCCGTCGATGCTGACCGCGGCTTCCACAGCGATAACTTAATTTTTTAATATCTAAGATAAATTTTATAATGTTTTAAGTTTATTTTCAAATTTTGTTAATATTTCGTATTAATTAAACCTGCAGATGCTGTGCATTTAATTCTTGTACATTTATTTGATAGGAGTTAATGCTTTGAGTCAGTCTGATGTAGTACATATGCCACATTACTTCAAAAAGAGAGCACTTTTATTTAGTGTTTTTGTGCGTGTTTGTAATAAAGTTTTGGAAACTCTATGACGTTTTATTTCCTTAAAATAATTATCCTTTTCCTAAAAGATCTGCGATTGCCTACTAAAAAGGATGAAGGTCTATCATGTGTAAACAGATTTATGTGACCTAGCTGCTTGGACGATGGCCAGTACAAAAGAGGAATTATATTGGAGGAAACATAAAGATTACAACAACCAACTACAGGCCGACTTTATTCTATTTGAGCCCTTATCATTTTTTCTTTTTTATTCTTTACTTTAAGTAAGTGATATAGAAGTTGATACACTACATAAAACTCACATAACGTAATTACAACCTTATCCCATAAAATTTCATCTTATACTTCAAAGAAAATCAAACATTAAAAATTATATTATTTTACTGAAATCTTTGGATACATTCTGTACATAATTTTTTTTACTCAAGTACTTTATTAGAGGTTGGCTTAGGGTTTGCGTTCTCTCAAACAAGTTTTTAGTGCCCCATCCAGCAAAGTATTAAATTATTTGTGGCGATGCGTCGTCCTGGATATTAAGTTTCGGAAGAAGCTGCTTGTTTTGCTGCTCTCTAAAGCCACCCCTAATCCTGCTTACATTATACATATAACTGAATAGCTGAATAGTTGTTATATAATTAATTATCTGTTGGAAAACAAACATCGTTTTTATTAATATTTTTCTGATAATTTAAAATGTCTTCAAGATGTAACGTAGATATGTAGCAGCCAGTGAAAATTAATAAATATGTGATTGATTAAATCGGTGGACTGATGGAGACTGAATTGGAAGGTTAGCAAAAATTTAATGGAGTAAAAAATTTTTAATTGAGTTTTAGATTACTGGCCGATTAAGTTATAGGATTTGTTTGCCTGCCAATCCAATTCTTAATTAGACTCCGTCGAACTTTTCTTATCAATTACGAAAAAAAGTTAATATATTAAATTACGAAAAAAATGTCTACGTTAGAAACTCATTAAATACAAAATCGATTATACATAGGTAGATTTTTCTCTTCTTTTCGTAATAAAATAGCACAGCAAAAGTTTTACCAACTTCATTATATACTTTTTACCATTTAAATTAACGTTTACGTTTCTCTGACAAATGTCTTTTTTTGTTCTTCATAAATCGAGGATGTAACTTCAAGAGTGCATGGACCCGTAAGTCGTGAGTATAATGATTACAGTCGTCAATTTAAATGCTGTTGAGGTGGCGTCGAGTGGAGGACTTGAGGAAGTTGCATCACTAAAAAAATTTGCATTAAAATAGTTATGACGAAAAGTCTCCGAATATTTAAATTATTAAATTTTGTTTCTCATTAGAAATTTAACTTTTTCCTTCTCCAATCAAGTCAATATGATATGAATGAAGTAAATTTGACTTAAACTGTAACGTTTCGTCATCTTTCGGGGTGGTCTGTAGTTGCTGCTGATCGTTGCTCTGCTTGACGTCGATTTGGCGGTTCGGGTGAGCTCGTCACCGTGGTCGGTGTTCAGGTTCAGAGGAAATAAAAGCAACAACTTTATTTACAAACTTTGTCTATATTTACAGGTGTTTACAAATTGTGTCTTACGGATACTAATCACAGGATGGTAGTTTCGGAAACGGTGTGTCTTACGGACACTAATCGCAGGACGGTAGTTTCGGAAACGGTGTGTCTTACGGACACTAATCGCAGGACGGTAATTTCGGAAACGCTGTGTCTTACGGGCACTAATCGCAGGACGGTAGTTTCGGGAACGGTGTGTCTTACGGATACTAATCGCAGGACGGTAGTTTCGGAAACGGTGTGTCTTACGGACACTAATTGCAGGACGGTAGTTTCGGAAACGGTGATATACGGTGTGTCTCACGGACACTAATCGCAGGACGGTAGTTTCGGAAACGGTGTGTCTTACGGATACTAAACGACAACTAATCCCCACGCAAACTGCGCGAACGTTCTGGTTTCCGCTCCGGGAATTGGATCAGGGTTACGGTCAAGAGTGAAACTCCCACTCCAGGATCAGGATGTGCGAAACGCTGCACTAGGTAAGAAAGAGTGAAACTCCCACTCCAGGATTAGGATGTGCGAAACGCCCACACTAGGTAAGGAAGAGTGAAACTCCCACTCTAGGATCAGGATGCACGAAACGCCCGTGCCGGGTATGAAAGCGTGAAACTCCCACTCTAGGGTCAGGATGCACGAAACGCCCGTGCCGGGTATGAAAGAGTGAAACTCCCACTCTAGGGTCAGGATACACGAAACGCCCATGCCGGGTATGAACGAGTGAGACGCCCACTCAGGTTCGGGATAAGGACAGGAGGAGCGGTTACAGGTAACGTGAACGTAGCACAAGTGGTTAAACGCGTTTGAGTCAAAACATCGACGGATGAATGACTCCGCGGAAAACTACATTCGAGCCACGACCGGCGGCTCGGAATGCCCGGCGAGTCACTATCTTCAAGCCACGTCCGGTGGCTTGATAGCGCGGCGAAGCCACGACCGGCGGATGACTGCCTAAAGTGTGCTCCCAGCGCGCTTTTAAAGGCTTGCGCGTGGTGGGGAGCCCTACTCTTTTAGAACTCCCACCTAAATTAGCTTTAAAACTCTGCGCAAACACATCCTAACAATACAGGTTAATTAATATATACAAAACTTAACTAAATAAGTACAAAAATAGTAACCGAGTGGTCACTTCGTTACAAAACTATTTATATACTACATTCCACCCTCAGTATGCAGTACAGGATTTATGGGGAAAAATGATATGATAATAGGCTAGCTAATCGTCCAAATCCCTCGAAGTGGCAACTATATACTGCATCCTAAGGTTGGGATGGACTTCAGTCAAAGGGTAGTCGAGTATGGTCTTCCATATTTATCCATTTAAGGTCTTCTGCCTTTAGTTTCTTCAGCTATGTGCTCACTCCCTCTGATTTCAACTATTTGCTCCTTGGTCTTCCTCCCTTTTTTCCTTCCTATGCTGCACACAAGTTCTGTACCAGCTGACTCTTTGAATTCCGATTTCTTTAGAAGAATTTGGTTTCTTTGCCATAGAACATGCACATCTACATTCTTGAATTTCTTCTTAAAACACACCTTCCTATATTTCAAGTTTCTTTAGCTTACTTTTATTCAGTAATTGGAAGTATCTAAATTAAACAATCGCCAGAAAGCATATTCGCTTCACTACTTGAGTTTTTATTTCCACAATACCTTCTCCTTTGTCCATAACTATCTCCCCAAAAGGTTAAATGTCAGATATTCTCGTGAATATGTTTTCAACTTTTAAATCACCACCATCTTTATTAATGTACCCCAAAACACTTTCAGAAGTTTAATTTTCTCTGCATTAAATTATAAACCACATCTTTCCTTCAGCTCTTCTCAGAATATTATAATTATGCCTAAGATATACGTATTGGGGGACGACACCTTGCCCCAGGATTCATTTTACGTCAAACTTTTCAATCTCATCAATTCCCTCTTTCGTCGCTTTCCCATTCCATTCCATCCCCATTTTGTTGCTTAAAATCTAAAATATCAAAAGTGAAATAAGTATTGTTTAACAATTCAAGTGATTTTTAAAAAAAGATGATTGCAATATATGCCGGGTAGCATTTTCACGTGGGAACTAAAGTTTAATGCAGGCAGTTCAAATGCCGTCGGGATACATTTACATTGTATCAAAGTCTTCTCCGCTTTTAACGACTGAATAAAAATTGAACGAAAACGTTCCATGAGAAAAAAAAACTTGATTGCTTTTTAAACGCAGTAAACTGGCGTACGTTTTCCCCCGGAACGCAGGGAAAGTTCGTGGGGCGTTAAATACTTTTTAATGAGGTAAGTGCAATTCAGACCGACGACGGGGACTTCCATTTAATTCGAAACTTTCCGAAGCAATTTATAGAGGCAACGGCAATAAGGACGGCTGCTTTTCATTTTTTTTTTTTTTTTGGGGGGGGGAACGACTAAAATGTTCTTCATGTATCGAGGTAATGCGTTTATTTATGTATTTTAAGCGACTGTCGGGCGTTTGAAAATAAATCTGAATGGATGTGGAGGCGTTGGGAAAGAGGTGACTTTCGTCGCGTGTTATTATAAAAAGGCTTTTGTGTAGTAGCTAGCAGGTCAGTCATGTTTGATTCATTGCATTTTTCCAATTTCTGAAGATGAAAGCCTTTAAATTAGATTTGTTATAATAGAAACACCACGTGTTATTTAAAATTACGAAATTTTCGCATACATAAATTGATAATGCTATATGAAAGCAATTACGTGAGTATGCTTTGAATACAGACAGTTCAAAAGCCATCCAGACCATGTCACGGTTACCTACATATTTAAAAAAATCTTATTGGAGTTAGAAAGAAGTTTATCGAATTGTTCAATTTTACAACTACATAACTATAAATGAAAAAAAAAAAGGCAGACGGAAAATAGAAAAATAAATGAAAAGGAACGCATAGGGAAAATATTTTTTGAAGGCATCTATTTTGGTAGGCAATAATCAAACTTGAAATAGTGTCACGGAAAACCTCCACCATGTCACGGAAAGCCCAGGCCTCCACTAGGTCACGGCCCGGGGTTTTTATCCGTTGAGGGCGTAGGTAAGGTAATAGATGGTAGAGCTTGAAAACACAATGTTTTAAAAGAAAAGAAAGTAATACCTCTTTATTAAGTAATTTAAATAAGTTTAAGTGCGGGGGTTCGTCTCGTAGTTTTAGGGAATGCGGTCCTGGTGTCTAAGACGACGGTTGCTCACGTCTTTCCCGGGGGTCGGGTGTTGTAGTCGGCCAACAGGTCTGCAGCAGCTCGCTGTAGTAGCGTTTACTTATCGGCCAGCGTCGTGAGGTGGAAGCGTCCGGATGGGGGACGGCGTCGACCGCAGATTGTCCTGATGTGGAACGTGTTGCAGAGCGTCCTGACGTGGAACGTGTTGCAGAGAGAGCGTCCTGACGGCGAACGGCGTCGGCTGCAGAGCGTCCTGATGTGGAACGTGTTGCAGAGAGAGCGTCCTGACGGCGAACGGCGTCGGCTGCAGAGGGTCCAGATGTGGAACGGGTCGGGCTCCAGAGCGTCTAGATGGCAGGGCGGCGTCTCGATGGCGTTGGTACTAGTACCCACTGAGTCGGATGGTAGAGCGACTGCCTTCTAGTTTTTTGGCTCGTATTTTTATACACCTTTTTCGGCTAGTCTGCATGTTGCATCTCTTTGTTCTCGCCCCGTGTTTCGCCCATCGATTTCATATGTGCGCGGCCTCGTTTATCGTAATTTTCGCTGAGCTCTATCGTTGCGGAATTGGAACCGATTACCTAGTTCTTTCGACACAGTTGCGGTGCCCTCGATTTCACAAGTTCGCGTTGCAATTCTTTGTTCGCGGAATACAACAAAAAATCCCCTCGCGGTTTTTTTTTTAGAAAAATCCCTTTCGTGACAATAGGTTCTAAAGACCTGGGACTCAAGATATAAGGAAGATTTTCTTCACTAGACGTTGTGGTTATACAGGATCTGCTACAATGATCAGTGAGCAGGTGTCAGATATGTTATTGGACAGGAAAAGCCAAACAAGAAGCCAGTCTATGGAAGTTCTAATAGAAACATTTCTGTTAGAACTTCAATAGATAGAACTGGTCAGCTTGCTTTTTTCCTTTGAGGACACCTCAAGGCGGAAGTCTTCAGAACGACCAGCTGTCATCATGAAATCACAACACGAGAGGAAATGATTAGGTATTGCAAAACTATCAAAAATGTAAAGGAGTGTAAAAGAAACAACCATAACAAAAAAAAATATGATTGGTTTTTATAATCAATAAAATTCTGGACAGGATCTAAGTGTTTTATTTACATCACAAAATCTTCTAAGCGGACACTAAATCGCGCAACTATACACTTTACGTTTCGCAGTCGTTCGACTGCTTCGTTAGAAGTCGAACGACTGCGAAACGTAAAGTGTATAGTTGCGCGATTTAGTGTCCGCTTAGAAGATTTTGTGATACAAATTTCATCGGACAAGAACCAACTGTAAATATGTTTTATTTACGTTACCAATCCGGAATATCATTTTGCTAAACCCTTTTTTTAACGAACCGTTACTCAAATCCAGTTATTTAATATTCGAAACACTTGTGTACATATTTTAACCGCAAAGTTTTCAACGGAATTGCTTGCTGCAGTGCTTCTTCAAAGTCTTTGGAATGGTGTTGTTTTTCTTAAGGTTGCAATTTTAAGCAAAGGACGATTCAAAATTGTAGATTGTTCCGATACATTTTGTCCAAAATTTACTTGCAATCGAGCTATCATAATGAACATTAGATATATTTATGGAATTGAAAAATGTGTTTTTGAGTTCTGGAGATCTTTCGATGGGTACTAGAGTTTTGAGTCAATTTTAGAAATCATTTTGGTTATTTAAATACGAAAAAACATCATCAGAAGTTTGAAGTGTTAACTTAGAATATCTAAACACGCAACTCTTAACTAATAGAATGATCAATTTCTCAGAAAAATATTGTCTCCAATTAATCGGACATGATACGTTCATTACTTCGATTTCTAAGGGTAATCGCTTTTGATTTTAACAACTCAGCCTTTAAAGATAATCGTCAAAACTCGTAACAAAATAGAACAGCGCAATAGATTTTTGAATTTCCCCCAAAAAGTAATTATGCCTTTGTATGTAGGAAAAAAAGGTTTAAATGAGACCCTTTGATCCCGATTTGCGTTGGTAGGGTCAAAATAATACATTGCAATAAGAACCAGTAGGTTTTTTAACATATGGAAGACCTTGAAAGTTCTATAAGCGGCCGAAAATTTAAACTCTAAATTATTTAATTCAAACCTCTTTTAGACGTATCTACAAAATAATTTCAAACGTTGATTGTAACGTACACTTTCCCATAAGATAACAGACTCGAGTGGGAAGTTCCTAGTCAAAATACTGACTCTCCTTTAAATAAGTGACCATTAAGATAGGTCAAAGTAAATAAATCACGATAAAGGCACTGAGCGCGTGAGTACAACCTCCAACCACGCAAGGGAGCGTAGCCGGTCCAAAGTACTTAAGTTACTTCGGTGATCAAAATTTAACGGGATAAAAAAGAAATCCAAACAGCGACTTTTTTGAGCCTAGGTTTTAAATGTAAACAATGGGGTTCCGCCACAAGAGAAAATTCATTTCCATGTAATTTTTATTAGTTGTTCACCGAACCATTTTCACGAACGGTTGCGTTTCCCCTCTTCATTTTTTAAATTCTATTGTAATGTTCACCGAACCACTCTCGCGATCAGTAATTTTTTTAAATATTGCTACCTACCTGAAGGACAGCAAATTGTGCAAATAACTTCAATGATCTCCAGCACCGCCGGCTAAACTCCTGGAGAAGGGAGGGTTCAACGAAACCCCAAAAGCAAAAGGGGAACAAGTTAAATAAAATAAAAGTCACCAGCTCGGCACACTTGTTTTTATTTGAAATGTTCAAAAATTTAATAAAATAAAACAAATAACAAGTAACGAGTACGACCCAGAAGGGGTCACAATGAGTTGAGCAAGAAATAAATAAACTTGTAATCACTCTATGATTAATTAAAACTTTGACCGAGAAACAGATCTGCTTATCGTTTACAGGAAAGCTTAAAATAAATATAGTCACTCGATTAAAATTAAATGAAAGCAATACAGCGTTTAGACGACGCAAACAAATAAATAAATAACATAATTCCGACTTTATAAACCAAATCAACGTTCAAGCAAACAGCTGTCAATAGTGGAGTGGAAGAATCCAAGTGAGCGTCCTCCAGCGGAGGACAGCGTCCGGAATGAGGGGGCGTGGACAGAAGATGGAATAAAAATAAAACCTAGGTATGAGGAAATCATGGATTACGAACAGAACGACGGACATCGTGAATCTAAAAACATACCTGCCGTAAATTCGACGGAGAAGCACATTTAACAACCGGATATTATAATTATCCGTTTACTTTTTCACTCCAAAACAAACACCGTTTAATGAAAATTTACACAGAAGCGAGAATAAATCTCCATGCGCTCTGTTTGCAAAGCGACCAGTCACAAGACTGACGGAATCTCAATCGGGTCGTTGTGCGACGCGAACGGTTCGCGGGTGGGGGAGAGGTCCATTGGCCAATGACAAGCCTTTAATATAGCCCATTTTCAACATGGAACAGTTTCATTACAAAAGAAAAGAAGTCGTCCTGGGTTGTTTACCGTCCTAAGCGTCGTTTATGGAACAGTTCAAGTTCCAAAGGTCAAACTGCGACGCAATTACACTTTCGCCAAGATACAGGTTGACCCGAAAGACAGAAATTATTTGCAACGAATTTTCTCACCATAAAAATTGCTGGTGTGGATGGTCTAAGGAGGAGGGTCCTTGGCCTAGAGCGCGAATCGGAAACACACCATAAGAAAGCTGATGAAAGAAGTCGTCTGTTCTGCTGCTGAGTCTACACTGTTGTTACGGTTGAAAAATTCGTTTAAGTTATCCATAATAATTGGCAGTCACCCTGTATTTTTGCGAGAAGCCAAGCTTCAGGATGCGTACGTGACTTTTGCCATGTTTCTCAATATTACGCCATTAAACAATACGCTGTTATTTAGTCCTATAGTATCTCTTCATTTCAGTCTGTCGACCTGCTAAATCTGAGTTCATTCGTAACGACTTCCGTCTCAGCGCATAGTTGGAGAGAACGCCGTCCTCGGTCTCGTGCTCATTGTTGCATCAGCGCTCGTGGCGTGCTGACCTTTTGTTTGTGTTGGTGATTGAAACCTGAAACGGAATCTTCTTCGAGATTTAATAATTTATTATTACTATTTTTATTATTTTTCTGTTTTCTGTTACATATATATACTGCAATTTCGTGCCAATAAAATTATATTATATTATTATATTTGTTAAAGCACGCCGAGTGAATTTCAAGCTCGTCAAAAAGCTTTACGAAAGCCTGCTTCTGAGATAAGGAACAGGTATGTCTTGTTGGCCATTTTGTGCGAATATTTTGTGAGTAACGCGTATCTCTCTCTTCTTCTAGGCTTTCAGTGGTAGTTTTACCAATCTACTAAAACCCGAATAACCCTTGGGGGTGAAAGAAAAGGCTGGATATCGGCTTTTGAGACAATTGGAAGCTCCTACAATACGGCCCACCCCTTGACCGTGAAAGTTGACGCGACATGCAATACGACGCCACTTCGTGACATAATCACCTCACTGAATTATGGCGCTAACCACCGTGGGAGGGCGCTCCGACACTGTTGATAGCTGTCTGTCATTACGCTGGATTTTGGTGCTGTCAGAATTATTTCAGTTATTTACGTTGACTTATTTTGACAACTCACTTTAACGCGGCGTTGTTATTTATTTTATTCCGGGTCATCTCGACTCACGGTGAATTGAATACTAACGGTGGCAGCATTTCGGCAAGCGAGATAGCGAACTGTTACGTCACCGCATACCCGCTTCTCCTTTTACACAATTATTAACTAATATTAACTGTCACGGTTGACAGTTGTATTAGAGGGAGAAGCGGGTATGCGATGACGTAACGGTTCGCTATCTCACTTGAATGCTGCCAACGTTAGTATTCAATTTACCGTGATCTCGACTCACTTTAACGCGGCGTTGTTAGTAATTTTATTTCTTTAATTACTTTAAGGCGTAAGGAAAACGAGGGGCAGATCTGCTTATCGGTTTGTTTCTAATCTGATTAACAAAGTTTATCTAATTACTTGTCGTGCTCGTTTCACTGGACCCCGTCTGGGTCATACTAAGCTTTGTAATTTGATCACCTGTTTATCATTACGAAATTTTGAGCGTTTTATATAAAAATAAGTGTGCTCAGCTGGTGATTTTTATTTTACTCACTTTGCCCACCTTTTGCTTTGGGGTTTCGTCGAACCCTCCCATCTCCAAGAGCGTAGCCGAGCGGTGCTGGAGAAACGTCAATGTCACTCGCACAATTTGCTGGCCTTTAGGTAGGTAGCACTATGTAGACCCTATCAGGTAGGGAATCGTTCCTTATATTTTCTGTCCTAATTTGTTAACTTAAAAGCCGATTAACGGCCCCAATGTAGAATGTGTTCTAATACATCCCTGGCATTTTATTCAGTACCATAGTTTTAGAGTCAGGAAAAAACCCTCCGAAAGTTGTACGAAATTGACAATAATGGCCATGTAATTTAATTAAGCATTAAAAGGATCCGGAGCCTCGTTAAACCCCGGTGGTGGCAGCGTTGCGTTCTTTAATATGCTTAAATTTTTTTAATATAAATTCCGCTGCCACAGAGTTTAATAATAATAGTGAAAATTCTTAAGTTTCACCCTCGACCTTTCCTACGGTTCAATAACTTTAAGGAAACTAGGATTAAATTTGGGATTTATGTACATTTGAGTTGGCACATTTTAATTTATTAATTATTTATCGATTAGTAAAGGCAACTATTTTAGATCTGCCAAGGTATGCAAATAATCTTACGAAGGTAAAGAGGGTTAAACCTTTTAAATTTGGGCACAAAATAGTATGAAATAGTATTTTTCTAAGCATAATTCATATTCTGATCACTCTGTATACAGAAAAAAGAATTTTTAACAGCATAGATTTTATGAGTCCTTATAGATAATGGGAGTTTATTCTTTACGTGTATTTAAGGAGATTTTGAATCAAAGAGACGCGTACTTATGTTACCGAGAGATTATATTATTTTTGTCTTGCGAAAGCTCCGAGTATAAAACATATAAAATTTAACTTTTCCAAGTAAATTTCAATTTAAAAACAGATTGAATCGGAACTTCAAAAGAAAAACAGACAATGTGAATAAAGCACTGCTTTTACGTGTGTAGTCGAAGATTTCTCGAGAACTGGATCAAAGTATTGTTTTGATTCAATTATGGCCCTCTTTTAAAGTCCGCGTAAATAACAGACTCGTTGCAATAAAAAAAAGTAGTGACATTCTGTTCAATGCATTTATACAATGCATTTTTCCTATTTCTCGTTTTCTATAGCTTTACTCGTGTATTTCCGAAAGCACGAAACATTCGTCCTGAAGTGGCTTTAAATTTTAAAATATCATAAGCAGACTGTGGCGTTCGTTAGGACATTTCAGAGCCGGACTTGTTTTATCTAGATATATCTCTATATAACAATTTCTTGGAAGTCGAAAAATATTTTAAAATACATCGCCTTTTTATTGTGTTTTGGAAACTTGTGGGCATGAGATAAAACAAGTCTGGCTCTGTAATGTCCTAACAAACGCCGCAGTCTGGTCGTATGTCAGAACATTTGTTCATTTTGTCTTTGTAATTATTTTACGTAGATACTCGTACATTCAATTAAAAAATATTTTCGAAAAACTAAATTTGTTACACTTCATTACGTTATTATTGCCTTAACAAAATATTTATAGTACTTGAAGGCAAATTCAATTGCTTTCTGGTGCTCCAAAAACCCCGCGTAATTACGTAATTAAGCTTGAACTCGGCCCGGAGCTTCCGTTCTTCGCGATTTGATAATTAATCTGATCCTGTCATACTTCGCTTTAAAAGCGCCAATTTGCCGATGATTTGTCCTTGTTTGAATGAAGAGAAATAACCGGCGCTGGTCGTAATTCAGTTTTTTTTTTGCTTTTCAGTTTCGGGAGCCGGCCGCCCGAGCTTTCCTTAATTAATAAATATTTTGAACGTTCCGAATAGAAAATGGTGCTACAAATCATCGGGATAACGTCTTCGTTTTCGTTTATTATCTTTGTAATTAAGTTAAATTTCGCTAATGAATATGCATTACTAAAATTTATACTAAAATAAATTGATTATTCGTATTTCTCTTTTGCTTTCGGGTTTTCATTTTAATTATTTTTTAAATCTATTTTTACTTTATTAATGTCACATTTAATTTGATGAAATAATAGAAGCAAATTTATACAGTGTGTAATCGAATAAGTTTCACTTACTGTGACCACTATTAATACACAAGAAAAGAAGCGAAGTTATGACATACGTATGCGTATGGGGTAAAGATAAAAATAACTAAGGAAAAATTTACGTTTACTTTTTACAAAAAACGTTTGAGAAGCACTGCTTGTGATTTAAAAGCCCCAGGTGAGCGTCCATGTGCAATAAATTATAGAGCAGATGTAATACAATAAATGATGAAGCAGGTCACTTATGGCTCTCGCACGAAAGAAAACGGAGATGTCAATGATTTGTTAAAACTATTGTCTGAAGTTAGGGCGTAAATCATGTGAATGACAACCTCAGTGCTGAAAATGTTTGTTCGCGTAGGCATACTTAAAATCCGTTAACATTTTAGCTGACACATTGGCGGCATCCTTGTATTTGCTTTCGTTGTTTATACTCTTGATTTAGCATATAAATACACATGGAGTCTCGAGACAAGCTTTCACAATACGCAATACATTCAACCTGTGTTTATTTTACCAAATTTTACTTGATTTAAGTTCTCGCACAAATTATGTATATCTGGAAGCAATGTCCTGTATATCACACGAAATTATTTAGAAGTCATTACACAATGGGAATCATCAGGACTCAAAATGAATGTAAACACTTTAATGTGTTTTATTGTTGAAGTGACTTACGAGGGTTGTTTGGAAAGTTATGACAAATTACGCAAATAATTAACAGTAACATTTGTAAAAGCATTAATAATTTTTTGTTTAGTTTTTGGAAGGGACTCAGCGGTATAAGGAACTGTTTCGATTTTATGGGGAGATTAACTTGTACTCCTTAACAAGACCCAAGAAAATTCATTTATCTCCGCAGTACAAAATTAGTTTAAACGGACACATAATACATTATACTTAAAATAGTATTGGTCAGAAAACAATTTAATTTCGAACAGATTGCAAATAGCTTAGCGGTCCGGTAAATCGCTTCATTTGTCTTCTAGTCTACATTTATCTTCTAGTAGACATTTTCGCAAAGTAGATTTACTAAATTCAGTACATATGATTAATACAGCAAGACATTTTTTATTAAGAAACCCCAACAGTTCTTTTATTTTGTACAACACCTAAGGTAACTCAATTTTATTGTTTCGGTATCCACATAATTCTTAATTCATATTGTAATTTATGTAGGTCTCCCACGCAGGAAGGAAAATGCGCTCTAGTATTTATTTTGAAAGGAAAGAAAATTCATTGCCCTCCTTATTAAACCACATAAAACAAATTTACAACCGGTCGCATTAGGTGTATTTCACGCAGGGGATGTTTTCTGCTTTTAATGTTCAAAGTACTAAGGACACAAACAAGGGCTAAATCTAAAGGTTAACAATTTCAAAAATCGCTACAATAAAAGCTGATTATACGAGGTGTTTTTCAAAAGTTAGTTAATGAAGCTTATAATATCCCGCACTAATATTTTATAGGATGGACTAGGTACTTCGAGGTGTATCATTTTTAATCTGTTTTCAAAGACATCCTTCTAAGTTCACGTGTTTTCAGTTTTGGAATCTCTTTTACATCATGTTTTAGCTGTTTGCGATTGTCTCAATAGCTAATGCTAAGGAATAAAAATTTACTTACTGTACTTGAGCCAAAATAAATATATAATATAGTCAGTTCCTCTTGTAACCCATCGAGGTGTTTAATCTTCTTGTTTTGTTCTTTTGTTACTCTCAGCCATATCTTCATGTCTTGTGACATACTCTTTGCTTCTACGATCTCTTCCACTGTATTTTTGGTGGTCTTCCTCTGGACCTTTTACCTTCTGTTTGAGTTTCTCATATAGCTCTTGCTGATCTTTCGACTGACATTCTTAGATGTCAAAGCCATTGAGTTGTTTTTCCTCTATTTCATTTTTCAGCGGTTTTACGTTTAAGTTTCTTCTTATAGTTTTGTTTCTTATTCTATGTACTTTTGAGGTCCCTTCTACTCTCCTCAAATATTTCACCTCTATCGCCGTTAGTTTCTTGCCTTCTTGTTATGGTCCACGATTCACTTCCGTACAGCAATACTGGTTGGTAAATAGTTTTGTAGATTGTTATTTTTATGCTGCGCGATAAATACTTTAATAGTTTTTTTTTTAATCTGTTGTGGTTGCCCAACGGGGTCCTAAGTCATAGACTTGTCAGGACCTCAGGAGCGGGAGTGTATTTGAGTGTGCGTAAAGTGTTCCATGGCTTTGTTACTTCCAAACCTTCTCGCCGTTTAAGGGGAAGCAGTGTCTAATTTTATCCCCAACACTGAAGGGTGCCTGAAGTCGATACCGACCACCCCCGAGAAAAATCCCGAGCGCGGTTCGAACCGACGACCATGCGATTGCGAGCCCGGTCCCTTATCATTTGGACCGTTCAGGCGTTCAGTTAATAATAGTTTTGCTGTTGATTGAATTCTAGACGTAATCTCTTCTTGCAAAGCTCCTTCACTGTCAATAAATGCTCCTAAAGACTTAAACGACACTGCCTGTTTTATTTGCTTTGCATTTTTTGTTGCCTTCACATTACCATTTGCTACGCGTGACTCAAGATCACACGCAACAACCACCTGTGCGCGTAGGGTAGACAATTTTTGGGAAAAATTTGGCGGAGTCGGTCGGACCTACCTGTGAAGTTCCTAGCTGAAGAAAACGTCTGCTGTGCCAGTAGCTCAGTGAAGACGGTCGTAGGCGCGGTAGATACGCACAAGTGTCCGTCAAAAAAAAATTCACACTGTATAGTTCCGACCCTAAATAACTCGCGAGAAGGTCGGGATAAATTATTAGCAAACCCAAAATCCCACCAAAATAAAGGAAACCCAAGTCAAGAATAATAACAAGAGTATATTGGGTAACAGCAGGTGACATAAACAGAACCTGGAAAACCGGTTCAAGGTGCACCTAACAAAGTCGGCAATGCATGTTCCGTCAACATTAATATACAGTAAATTAAATAAATATGAACGCAACAAAACGTTCCGACCAAAAAAAAAATTGTATAAATACACGTAAATTTCAAGTACAAACCGCGCACGTTTGGGCCCAACCGCGATGTTCACAAAATAAATGAATAGAATAAACTTTGACGAAATGAAACTAAATGTTGAAAAAAAGATGAAGATAAATTGAGTTAATAATAAAATTAAATAATTAAGTAAAAATTTAATACAAGAATAAATAATCTAAGATCTGCAAAGGCAGGAGAAATAAACTAAATTAACCGATACTTTTACGCTCGGGTCGCAAATAAACGTAGTAACCAAGTCGCGAGAAGCGGAACTCAGAGGAGCGGAAAGGCGTAGAAAATTTAAAATTGAACGATACCAAAAGTCTCGTAGCTCCTCGGAGGACGCCTAACGCTGGACACTTGCAAGTACGCCGAGGCGACGACGAAGGGGGATTCGGCGTTTCAAACCTCTGCAGGAGTTCCTGCTCGTTCTGAGACGACGAGGATCAGAACAGCTCGCAGTCTGAAGAAATGGGCCACACAGCGGGCTCTAGGGCGATTTGTACGGTGGTAAAGCCGTGACTTCCGTATGCAAGTCCGGGTTATGATCCCGTACTGCTCGCTGAATAAAAGGAAACGAAACGATTAACACAAATTCGCGGAACAGAAACTCTATAGAAGAGAATTAAAAGAAAACTTACCTCGTAACAGAGTTACGAGCGCCGATAAAAATTTCCACGTGCCGGAGGTTGAGAAATAAAGAAAAACACATCCGCTGCGCGATGGGGAAAAAATAACACCACCAAGATTTTCACCTGTGGCAAGCTTTCTTACGACAATTTCTCAAAAACCAAACGCAGGCTGACCCAAACAGGTGTGACTTCTCACGACACAAGATGGAGAATAAATTCGTGCGGGCGAGCAAACGAACAACGCCCCACGCCGGAAGTTAAAAAGTCATCGAACATTCTGGAAGGCAAGCAAGCCAACTGTAATACCCGTGAATTGACCAGACACGGGTCAAGGAAATTCGAATCATAAACTATTCGATGAGGAAAAGAGACATGTGAAATTTAATAACGCACGCAAAACCAAATTTCGCAACACGAGAAACAGGATTTATGCGACGAATCGATCACAACGGAAATCGATGGATAAATCATCTGCTGCTGCAGCAAGTTGGCAACACTACATAACCTCACACCACATTCACACTGTCATTGTGCAAAAGTAAACAAACCAAGTGTCGCTCAAACCTCGGGACCCTAATGTCCGTATTCATAGTGCTTCCATGAGGCTTCCTTCAATGAGGGATCCCTTAGAATGGGCAATATTATTATGCAACTGCTTTATTCTAAGGGGTCCCTCATTGGAGTAAACCTCAAGGAAGCACTATGAATATGCACATAAGAGAATTATCGCTGCGAGAAAAGCACCAGCGGAGGGGCACTATGAATATGCACATAAGAGAATTGCGAGAAAAGCACCAGCGGGGGAAGGGCATTGCACGTAAATGCATGAATTACGACACCAAAGGTAAGCAGCCAAAATGCAGGTTTAAAAGAATGTAACTCGTCCGCAAGGGTCTTAAAGTGCGAAACTCGGAAGGAAAACGTAACACATTACCTTAGTCTTTTCTACATTTATTGTTATTGTATCTGCTCTCTTCAGTTCTTCGTCCCATTTGTTAATATTCTTTTGCAACACTTTGTTTGTTATGGCAAATGTTGCCAAATCATTCACTAAAGCACACTTTGAAATAGATATTGTGCTAGATTCCTGTGTCCTAATATTAATTTGGTTGTTCTCTCCCTTGTTTGTTTTAGATCTTCGCCCATCATTATTATAAACAAAAGTGGGCTTAGTGCACCTCCTTGTCTCAATTTTCTCATTGTTGTAAATTCCTCAGAGTGATTGTTTCCTGTCCTTGTATTATTATACATATTGTAATGTTATTATGGTTGTGGGAGTCCTTCACGTTGGGTGTCAATAATTGTAACGTTTCTGGGGCGTGGGGGAGTTTGCTTTTACATTTATTTTTATTTTTACCTTTTGAGATCCCCACGTGGTTCCAATATGTATTGTGCTGTGTGGTTGTACATACTGTTGTTGTGTATCTCGTGTCGCTCTATTGCTCAGGGTGGATTGCTCGAAACGAATTTTAATGGACTTCGCTTTCAGTCAGATTGAAGAAACGAAAAAGGAATGGATGAAATGGTACACTCAATGCTGAACAATAATCCCTCTATGATACCTGAAATATTCGTTAGTGTGCGTGGATGTTCAAACCTTCGTATCAAAGATTATATCATATTCAGCAAACCTAGCGCTCAATGCTGAACAATAATCTTCCTCAGATACGATGATTTTGTGATTAGTGTAAATGTGTGTATGATGGTATGAAATCTGACTTACTTTGGTTCCTCTTCCATTATTGTCATTTTCACCCTTTTAAAATTTTATAATCAGCTCTAAGGATCACAGGAAAATCTAGGAGGGTTCTTCTGGATAAGGCTTCTCTTGTGTTTGATTTTCTTTTAATTAAAATAGAATTTTTCTAACAATTTAGCTTTATCTCCATTTTAAATTGTCAAAGGCAAAATTAAATTATCGCGGAAATTTTTAAAACGGTCGACGGACTTGTTTTGGTTGTTCCTCGTTCGAAGATCTAACGCGAGTTCAATTTAGTTGTTATCAGTTCGAAGATCCAATGTGAATTCATTCGAAAACGACGCGCACGTCCTTGGTTTGTTGACTGTCACCGCAACCATGACAACCATCAACACTCTGTTCTGTAGTCTCGTAAAATAATCTCGGACCCAAAACGCATTTGCCTGTGACATTTGTTTGTTTACAGTTTTTGAAAATACATAAATTTTTACATAATATACAATAAAATGGTTGGAATTAATATTTACTAGATATATGGATTATTCCACACCTGGTAAGTAACATTTCATTTCAATAATTAATGATATTAACAAATTACAAGATACAACACATAAACATGAAACCTAACCTCAAATGACAAAAACTTATTTTCAGGAAACTTCAACTAATTAACAAAGTAAAATGAAAAATAACACAAAATGAAAAGTCTAGCATTGGTTCACCGTAAATGTTCATGCACAAACGTTGATGGATCACTAAATCCTCAGGATCTCGTCCAAGTGGATACGAATACGTGGATCCGGACCCTACGTCGATGGCTTGCATTGGAAATCAGCTCCACTCTCTCGCTGTTCACCCAAATGAAGTGGATTTTATTTGTTGTGGTAGTGGAATGTTGTATTGTTGCATTCCGGTTCATTTAATGTGGTTTTTGTTTGTAGAATGAAGAGAACTTGCTCGATGTAACGTTTTTTGCTTACGATGTTCACTTACAGCTGCATACGATGGTCTCTTTCACTCTGGTATGCTGAACACTCTTCCAAGGAACCTTTTTATGTAAACATAGAGTTACTCTCTCCGCTTATGGTGGTCTTTCGCTCGGATCGTCTTGTACACTTTTTTTAAAATTTTTTTATCTGTGGTGGTTGCCCAACGGGGTCATAAGTCAAAGACTTGTCAGGACCTCAGGAGCAGGAGTGTATTTGAGTGTGTGTAAAGTATTCCATGGCTTTGTTACTTCCAACCTTCTCGCCGTTTAAGGGGAAGCAGTGTCGTATTTTATCCCCAACACTGAAGGGTGCCTGAAGTTGATACCGACCACCCCCGAAAAAAATCCCGAGTGTGCGTACGGTTCGAACCGACAACCATGCGATTGCAAGGCCGGTCCTCTTACCACTGGACCGTTCAGGCGTCAACTTGACGTTGAACTTGGTGCGCTTTCCTAACTTTTATAATTATAATGACTGTTTTTTGTACTGTACGCAGGTAATTATCACTGCAGTATATTGTCACGTTAGAATAATTATAATCTTAATCTAAAAACTTTAATCGTAAATAATTTATTAGGACAGTTTAAAATTAATGTTGTAACTGCATTCTCATTTCGAAACCACAAATGCAGGGCTTAGCTCCAAGTCATTGGGTCACCAGCACAGAAGTAGGTATATTTCCACCGGGTAAGCATTGTCGTGTAATTATTGTTTACTACATTTTCCGAGTTACGTTACAATTTATGTTCCCAATTAGGAAAGCATGAGTTAGACAATTCACTGTAATCTTAGTACTTTTAACTTTTATGTAAGCAAAATATTGGTATAAATAATCCAGGCTGGATGTTGGAAATCAATCGGTACTCCGATTCACTAGAAGAGGTGCGTCGCCCTCATCTTCACAGAACGACGTCGTTACGCCGCTGCTCCAGACCAGTCATCTACACCAGGCCGAAGACATCCTTTGCTGCCGACGCATCCAAAAGGACGACCAGATCGCCTGGACGACTCTTACACCAGGCCGAAGACATCCCTTGTTGCCGACGCATGCAAACGGACAAACCAGATCGCTACAGTATCGCTGTTCTCTAGACGACTCTTTACCCCGAGGCCGAAGACATCCCTCGTTGTCATCTCCATGACTTCACTGGATCTACGCGTCTATTGTAAAACTTTGTCAAACACTCTTTCTCGGTTTATAAAGCATAGGAAATAGTTTAGGTTGCATAAAATAATGTGTAATCCAAGAAAAATAATTTAAAGTTTAGGCAACCACAGTAAATGTCTTTGGCCATTGGTAATTATGAAGGATTTACGTCTTCTTAATTTAAGGGTAAGTATAATATTCAATCTGAAAATATCTCACGTCTGCAGTGAAAGTGCCAGAAATTGCTGCCAGATTGAAACTTTTTTAATAATCCCTCTTTCGTTTAATAAAATTAAAGCAGACGGTAGAGCATAGTTGGCTGACTGGTGCAGCAGAAATTTTTTAATTAAAATTATAATTTGGTTAAACAATTTCTGCGGTGTCGTTTTACTTTAATTAAATTTGAAAAATTCCCTCACTTTTCTGCTTTATTTCAGATTTGCTCCTTATCAGTACTTATAGACAAAGCAAATTACGACGACACAGTAACAAAATTCACGCTTTAGAAAAAAAGATTAAAGCAGAAACTATGAGGAAAGTAATTAACTGTTTCTGTAAACTTTGCGAACAGAAAAAAAGAAGAGGGTAGATAAGTAGCAAGAAAGAAAGAAAACTTTGTAACCTACCTCACTCCGTTTCTTAATAAAAGTTTGCATTTAAAATTTTATGAATGACCTTATAATTTTTTTCCTTATAACTACGACAATGTATATGGAAAAATTACTGAAACTGAAAAGTCTGCAATAGTAGTTTTTAATAGAAAATAAAAAATAATAATTGAAATTTTGTAATTCATTAATTTTCAAATCCATTTGTGTGATAACTTTTCTCTTGAGAATATTTTGGTTTTATTATTATTTCAGCTCAAGTCAATAAATTTTGCGTTAAATGCGGTCATGTCAGGGCCATTATTTCTCCAGTGAAGTTTCCGTCGGCGAACATGTAAGTTACAAGAACAGTTTCGGACACATAATGGGGATTAAGAAGTTTATTCTAAAAGCTCGACTAACTATACTATTAGCACAGTATAAAACAAGTAGAATGATCGATCGAGTTTCTGATTGTATGTAAAACGAAAATATTTCTAATTCAGAGTACAGGGTGATCCAATGTTGTACAAACGATACGTAACTATTTTCTATTACTTAAACTAGATTAAAAAAAGTACGTTTCTAATCCTATTTCTAAAGCTTACATTAGGAAATTTATTTGGAGTATTTTTATGCGTATTTTACGTCCGTTTTCTTCTATAACGTTGATCCCTTTAATTAGGAGTCAACTTTAATTTAGAATTAGAAATTGTTACGGCGCGGCGTCTGTATAATAGAGAATCGATGTACTCCAGCTTTTATGAGGAAACTTGGAGGAATTTATTCAGATTTTATAAATGCATATATAGATAGAATGACGCAGCTCGTTTAATAACTGCAACGATGGCGCGGAGCTTCGACGTCGGAGATTAAAGCACCAGTATCACGCTCACTTATTTATTCCAATTATTATCCTGTAAGTGCATCTGGGGAGTTCATTTGAAAGCATTTGCTTCCGCTTTAGCTGCTGTTCATGGCAAAATTTAAAATATCCTGTATTCACCAAGGCTGCATGAAATTGAATAATCTTCTAATATGTACATGCAATCTGTAAGAAATGAACAAAATAATATTGAACATTTTTGATTTAAATAATAGAAGACATGATGAGGCAAACTCATAAAATGTAGGAACACAACACATTTAATTTGAAAAAATCCTGTACACTCTAACAAATCAGCATTTTGAAATTCATTAAGCTCGTTAAGTAAGTTAAAGTCTATAGAACGTCGCCTACGCGACCGCGGGGAAATACGCCCGCCCAAAAATAATCTAGGAAAACCACGATGATTCATAGGGCAAGTGTCCCACAAGCAACGTTTTTCGTAATCGGAATTTCCGGTATAAACGATATAAAAGACGAATGGGTTTCATGATTAGATTTCGGGTGATCAACTGAATTTTACCTCTAGTGGGCTTTGAAAGCAAAACTTGTTGTCTGAAATTAGTGCTGCCATGCAATCACGAATTGAATATATCCAAACATCACCTATTTTCCGTTCGTTTCGAAAGTAACTTTCCATCATGAAAGGTTTGTGGATTACTGTAAACGCCATTTTTAATTCAATTTCTGTGCTAAAATTTTCTTCCAGCTTTAAAGCTCGCTCACTTCTTCGACAGGTATCAGAGAAAATTCGAGATTCGCGATAAATTGAATCGGTTTTTATATTAGCTGAATTTATATCGCAGGATGAACAGTGGACGCATCGCATCGTTTGAGGATATACAGTGCGAGAAAAGGTTCCAATAAACGATGCGAAGATTGCCCGAGTTCTTCTCCTTTACAGACAATTTATTATGTTTTAAGACAATCTCCAGAGTTCACGTAGTATATTCAAAAAAGTATGAGAAAATAAATCTTTCAAAGATAAAGGTAAACATGTTTGGATATCCAATCTAATAATACATTCTAGTGTAGGGATATAAAAAATGAAATCGAATTATTTATTTTATCATTATTTATTTAAGATAATAATTTATTGATATAAAGTAAAGACATGGGAAATTTGATAATTTAAAAGCCAGGAAACATTGACACAACTTACGAAACACTTAAAGAAGCTGCTACATACCAGGTTGCAAATTTGTTGAGCGAGCAAATTAAGCTACGTTCCCAACCGCCATTTATCTCAGTAGAACGGATCGGGGTCATACGTAACCCTCAAAACAAAGCTTGAATTTAAAAATGAAATAAAAGTCACTAGTACTGCACACTTGTCTTTATTGATGTGATGATAGTTCTCGTCAAAGAAATACGAATTAAACCAAACGGGTTTAAATGTTCAACTCAATAAGCGAGGTTAAGTAAAATTGAAATAGGAAGCACGGATCCGTGTTTCGCTCACAAACAAAATAAATATCAAATCAAATGTTTAATTCAAATTATAGAAGAAAAGCACCGACCTTCAGTCGTCCTAAGGTGCAAGTTTATCAGATGCACTAACGTCCTTTGAGTATCTAACGTCCGTGAGGTGGCGTCTAGTGATTCCGGAGAACCAGTAATTTCCGGCAATTTTGTCAAGCAATGGGGTTATCGGTCGCTAAATCGGTTGACCGAAGATGGACGCAACGAAAGCCACCGAAATGTTCTACCGCGGCCCAAGGACAATACAGCCAGGTAATTCCAAGTCAAGGCTCCAATAAACTTCGGTAAAAGTCCCGGCGCTAATCTCCGTTTGAAAGCCTCCGGTAAAACGTCCGGAACAAAAACCTAGGTAAATGATCGAAATACACGTGTTGCTACTTGAACTGCGCCTTTAGTTGCTTATATAAGTCCTACCTGCTTGTCATCAGAAATCAGGCTTCGAAGGGCATGGAAGAAAGCCTTTTGTTGCTTAGCAGCTACTTAATCAAATCTCGGAGTAATATCCTCCGTTTGAAGTTCATTCTAAACAAAACAATTTGGTGAATTTCCCAACATGGCGGAAGAGTCCAAAAACACGAGGCGTTCGCTAAGCAAGAAGCAACAAGACTGACGGAACTTGGCGTCGTTCACGACGGG
Source organism: Dorcus hopei (assembly GCA_033060865.1). Lineage (NCBI taxonomy): Eukaryota > Metazoa > Arthropoda > Insecta > Coleoptera > Lucanidae > Dorcus > Dorcus hopei. The sequence continues at coordinate 15,800,886 of CM065421.1, read as the reverse complement.
GGGTTGACGGATAAACACTGCGCGGGTGGAAGTTGTGCAATATTTTGCAATCTTGTGAAATTAACGGAAAACCAGCAACGTATTTTTGATTCCCACAATATACAGGGTGATCCGGAAAACCAATAATAATTTTAATGAATTTTGAAACCGTAGCAAGGTTGGTGAACAATATTTTGCACAGTTGCCGAAGAAATTGGAAGAAGATGGCACAAGTTTATAAATGTTGAAGGGAGTTACGTATGAAAATAAATCATTGTTAATTGGATTGTTTCATGTCTAGGTGGATAACGTAAAAATACATACGTCCTCGTATTAAACTTCTTTAAAAATATAGAATAAAAGTTTCTCCAATAATGGAACTTTAAAACATTGGGAAACCAAGACAATATTTTTATACATAAACATCAAAAGGAATACTCTAATAAAGATCACTAATAAAGATTCCGTTATAAATTTTTTCTGCTTGCTAAGGAATTGTATGTGAAAGAAAATCTCGAACAATTCTCTGAGTAGGTACTTAAACCCATTCTTATCGAAATCTACTTACTTCGACAAGGAATGAATTTATTTCATCAGACTTTATCGTACGAACAAATTAGAAGGAAACTTTGTCGAAAAAGTAACTTCTCAGTTTCACTGCCTAAGAAAAGAATTATGTTACCCTTCCGGTTTTACTGACGTGAACTAATTTGTATTATTCATAAATTTATTGTTTCTACTTTTAAATCTAGGTGATTAAAACAAGTTAAATTAAATTACGAGTGTCTCAAGCACAGAAAATCAGACAAATTCTTTGACAGTTTCAAAACATCTTTGATACAATTTATTGTCTTCTGACCTCGGAAAAAGTCACACCCCATGCCGATTCATACAGCTCTAAGAACTTTACTGCGGTGTGGTTTTTTATTTCAATAAATATTTTACTGTCGTAATGAATACTTCTTTCTTCTTGACCTCAATTCGTAGGAGCACTATTAATCCCCTTGTCTGATTTTCAACAGCGTTTTTCTCAATTGTAAATTCGAATTATTTCCCACACATCATGACCACTTATGGTTTTTTTAAACTTCTACTTTTATTTAATAAACGCTCGGTATACGGATAGTGTTTTGTTTGTTTAAAGTACTCTCTTGCCGAGAAATAAGCGTGCATTGTAATTCGTTCGAAGGGAAATTTATGGTGAGTGTTCATAACGATTTTTCAATTAACGAGATTTAGATCTACCCTCCCTAATTTACATGCATCAACATTCAGGCAAGCATTTTTATGACGCTATCTTCTCTTGATCACGGTGGTAATTCAACAGCTGTTAAAACAGATTTAAAATTAAAATGAAGGATGAAACAATAAGATCTGGAGGCAGAAACTATCTGCGTGAATATTCCTCTTTTAAACTCACAATCAGTTCCGAGAAAACAAATATGTATTTTTCATCAGGATGCATAAAATATTGAACGTAAATTTGTTGCATTCATGTAGTGTGTAGTATAATGGAAAGTTACCCGCATAATAATAAGAAACTTAATTTGAGAGCAAGATAACGTGGCCGGTCCAAATACTCCTGGCAATCCCTTGGCAGTAGGCAACTTAAGTCACTTCAGTGACTTAAAAAAGCGGAGCTTCGGATTTTGAAAATTTTATCGCTATATAAAAGGTCTCATTTATTTAAAGTAAGGTCTATTCTACAACTCAAACTTCTATTGAGTAGGTGTAACCACTAAACTTGCCTCTTTTGCACTACTGTTCCGATGAAATCTGGTCAACACTATTTTTATTTTTTATTTTAGGTGGCACCCTTACTTTCTATTTTCATTTCTCAAATGACTTTTACTTTCTCTTGTGTTTCATCCTGCTTAGATATGTGCCGTGACTTCAGACTCCTTCTTATCTCCGAGTTCTTTTTCTTTCCTCCGTTACTCCTATTATTTTCCACAGTACTGTAACGCGCCCCGCTAATTACTACTATTAATCAATATTTACAAGTAAACAGACAAATAATTTACATAAGTAAATAATAAATATGGGTCAACGGAATTCCAACTGAGATTTATGACCGAGGACGGTCGGCCTGTCCCTTTACCTGCGTTGCCCCCGTCGACTCTAACAGTGCAATCCCCCAGATGTTATTACAGGGTGAATGACCCGTCGGAATTCGCCCTGTGCTGAGCTACTTTCGATATTATATAATTATGACACAATTATCGAATGTAATGGGCCCTACGTTGTGGTTTCCCAGATTCTTTGTTCGGTGCGATAGTACAATTAGCTTTAGCAAGGAAATAGGCAAGTTGATAATAAAACGCAACAATTAAAATTTAAGTAATTATTTATTGTAATAATTAATTTGATCGGGCAAAAAACTCCGTCTCTCCTCTTCTGTCGAATCAGAGAAATTGAGCGTAAAAAACCCGGATGGTTTGAAATCAAGTACTATTAATCAAAAAAATTTACGATTTTCAGAAATACAGTGTGACTTTCGTAGTAGTTTTCGACTTCGGGTATCGGCGCGATCTAAATTCCTCCGATTCACACCGTTGGTGGTATAATGTTACACAGATGTTTTATTGGAGAGCTCTGCTCCTGACTTAGATCAATAATTAATTGAGTTCAAAAGTTCGAGTCTTAGTACAGCGTCTGTAACTCTGCTGGCATTCAAAGACTTGTTCGATTTAATAAACCAACGCACAAAGTGTCTCTGTGGGACAACAGTGTACTTAACAAATGGAGTTAATTAGTGAACTCATCAGATGTGAACTAATCAGATGTTTTGGGCGAAGTACGTGATTCCTGCCGCCTTCAGCGATCAATTTGCAGGTAAATCAAAAGCAATCACCCGTTTTTCACGTACTCCTTTTGGAGGTGATGGTGTACCCTATCTCTAATTAACCTAAGTAATTAAGGTCGATGGGTGGGGGACTTCCCAGCTACTTCCGATCGCCTTGAGAGAGTGGCCCTTGGCACCTCTTTTCAAATCTCTCTCTTCGTCGTTTTTCCGTCGGCTAAACCTATCGAGCTAAATTATTGCGCAAGGTCCCTTCGACTGTTTTTTTGGTGCTACACTATGGATGTTTTTGACCTTTCAGTCTCGAGGCAATCGCTTATCATTTACCAACAAACCTCACAGCCACGACAACAGGTTGATCTCCCACAAATACAGGTTGTGAAAACCTTGGTCAAGAAAGTGTCAGGAATGTACTGCTGATTGTTTGGTTTATAATTCGCTTGAGAGGAATCCCCTTGAGTGGTAGTTTCTAACGTACACTGTATGGAAAGTCTCAAGTAGATGTAGGGAATGACAAATTGTCGCTGATAAACTAAATTATCGAACTCGGCTACAAGTTACGAACGCTGACCAATCAAAGCTTTTAACATGAAAGTCACTACTGCGTTTTAACACTCGCAGTAAAGTAAATAAGAATAGTTTGATTTAAAGTTCCCTAAATGTAATGATAATAATGAACCTTACTGACTCTTTCGACACTAATCAATGCAAATTAAATTGTTCTCGCTCTATTTATGCCACCAAAGATGTGATGGAGAAATACAAATAAATGCAAATTACCAATAAGCATTAATCCGTGAACCACTCCCGCACTAATTTCACTCCTTGTTTAATCACCCGCGACGCGCGCGACGCCCATGTGTTATTTTAATTGCTCTTTGTCACTGAACTTAAACGTGCCGGTATAAATGATTTAGCAAGCAACCGAGTTATATAAGGATACAAATTTGAATAAGGACTACAAGCGCCTAAGAAAACTGCGGAATCAAACTAAAAGGATTCAATTCGACCGTTTTAGTCTAAGCGTAAATGTTATCTGCCTTCCTCCGCATCTTTTTACTTAATACGAAAACAATTAAGCCCCGCACTCGGACTTGCAGCGAAAATTCAAAATCACCTCAGCCAATCCCGTTCGTGGTATTTTTGGTTCACATGCTGCCTTTGCAGATGTTAGAAAAATTAAGAGCACTCTATTACTCCATGGGGGTGTTTTGTTCATGTCTCACGAACATCTATAAATTTTACTTATTCAAGTGTGGAAATTGACGTTTTTAAAAGGTCTGTTTTCGGACTGAGACAAGACAGACTGCAATGACATCTCCACTCGCAATGCAACCCGATATCTCCGCTCACTTGGCCCGCACGTTTGCAATTTTGACAAAGCAATCTATACATAAGAGTTTAGAAAAACAATTTGAAATGTCAAGATAGGTTGGTTTATGACTCTACCCCTGCGAACGTCGTCAGTTTTCAAACACGAAACGGACAGCGAGACATGTTTCCAATTGCCTGCAATCTGGTCTTTGTGATCCTGGGCGAGTACTTAAAATTTAGAAAATATTCAAGCCCATGTGGCGATGATCTATTTATTGTGTTCCTGGGTGGGCAGGAACATACAGCCCGTCGGTCCCGGTGGCGCCTCCGGTCAACGAATCAATGCTGCGAGTCCAAGAAACGAACATGTGTTTTATGAAATCAGACATGCAACAATCGCGTTTTATTTTTAAAACAAATTATCGAAACATTTCAGTACCTTCTTCTCGCTTGCTTTGACTTTACCGTTCTTTTCGTTTGTCCAAACTGTTACGACGAAGTGGCAACAGCGCATCACTTTGCCCAGTTTCGAGTCGCTTGACAACCCTGGACAGAAATTATTGATCGAAGTGCAGTACCACGTGAGGAGATTTTCATTTGTTGTGGGGCACCGCGTGATCTTGACCTTTTCGTTCATTGGCTAATGCTTATGGCATGCGCCAAATTCTCAGCGTTTCCCAATTCTGCCTCGCGTTAGCGCGGTATTTTCTTGTTCGAACCTGGTGGTGTCACGTGTGTGTGTTTGGTGAATTATCAGAGCCCTTGCTTAGAGTTAAGGAGACCTCATATACGGTTTTGCCGGATTATATTAGGGAGCCACCGGACGAGTTTTGGGGTATTTTAAACTCCCTACCAAGCTTGGGACCTTCCAAATCAGAGGTAAAAATAGGCGAAATGGCTGACGCCATCTTGACGCTAGCGGTATTTCTTTCTTTTTAGGCTTCCAGTTTTAATTCTGGTTTTTGGTTTTTGGTTTTGTTCGAGTTTATTTTCTCGCTTATACGAGCGTTCTGCGCTTATTTTTGGTTTGCGAATCTCAAGCGTTTTTCGAGCTCCTTTGGCGAAAAGGCAGTCCCGCCCTGCGAAAACCGGCTCGATCCGGTTGAACAGCGTTGGACACGACAGACAGGTGGCGCTACGACAACAACTTCACGCCATCGGACAAGTTTGACAGTTCACCTCGACCTTGTTGCTATCGATATTTGTGAGTTGACTATTTTTCAATAATTTTGAATTTTGATCGGCTCATACATGCCTTTTACTGAGAGCGAATTTCGGCCTCTTATGCGCCCTTGAACTTGTGGGCATACCGCCTTAGTGCAAATAAATCGAATTATAGTAATTTACTGTTTGATACGTGTTTATTTTGAGATCGCTAATTGCGAAACTTTTGAACGATTTTTGAACGACTATCTTTGTACATTTCTTTTTGTTAATGCATTGTACCTTTGTACATCATATTTAATTTTGTTTAATTAAATTTGAATTAACTGTTACGATTGTGTTTGTGTTTGTGTTTATACCTTCACGTACCAGTGAGTTAAGCCAGGCCTCCTGCTTTTGTTTTTGGCCTTCTTCACGATCGAGACGGTTTGGGAATGCCGTCGAGGTTATTTTAAACCAGCTGGGTTTAATGTTCAACCTGGCGCCCTTATCATTAACATTTTAGTTACGGGGAAAACTGGTGAAAGATACAGTACCAAGTCAAGGCAGTCAGTTTAAAGTTTATTTGGTGACAAAACATCAGTAACACATACTTTTAACTTCCCTCAATATTTGTATTTCGTTGAAGAATGTTTTACTATTGTACTCCTAGTGCTCATATTTTATTAATATTTTTATTTTATGTAACGTTAAATTAATTGAAAAATGATTACTTCGCCTGTCAGATAAATAAATCATTAGTGGCAGTAATACATTTTGTAGCACAAAGATCCATAAATTCAAGAAATACTGATGTATTTCAAAAACATCCAGAAAATAAATTCCGATATCCTACCTTGAGAGCTGCAACTCCATCGTTTCCTTTTTAGCCAGGTCATTATCTGCAAACTGTGCACTTGATTTATTGCCTTGCATTTTGGCCTTACCTTGTACAATCATATTTCTTATAGAGTTCATTATTCAATATTTTAAACGATCATTTTATCAGAAGAATATAATTTTTGCAGTGTTTTGAAGGAGTTATTTGATTTTTTTGAATTGCAATTGTACTGTAAGTAAAATTTTCGCCAAACAAAATGAATTGGGTAATAAAATGGTAACACTCGGCGAAACGACTGAAATAATGACGCGGATAACTTTCGCAATTTCCCCAACAATGTAAAAATCGTCTGTAAAATGTGATCATTAAAGCGCAGTTTAATTGTTTTTCACGGTAAAATAATGATGTCATTAAATTAATAATCGCGATGCTACATTGTGATGAAGTGTGCATATTTCTGAATCATATTTCAGGAAATTATTTGTTCGGGACATGTACATACAGGGTGTTCCATAATGCAAGGGTTAACACAATAATACATGTAGAGTCCGCGAATTTAAATGAAGATGGCAGTTTTGGTAAATATTCGGAGAAATGACGAACGGAATACGGTCCTGTTTGCTTATAAATTCTATGCGTCATTGGCACGTAGCACGATAGTAAAACTGATCTGCTCAATACAATGACACGTACTGCTGGGGTCTTTGGACTCCGATCGTTATGTCGTTACTTGCCGCGATGTTTAGAGCAAGTGTTCGAAATGCCCTCCGTTGGCGTCCATACGGCGACGAAAATTTGCTTTCACTAAAGTTTGCTGCTGCCGGTGTTGCACCCACTGGCAAAAGACGTGTCGCTGTGGTAATCCTTTTCTATTAAGTGTTGCACACGTTGCACGTGATAGGGATGTAACAAATTTTCTCTCAGAATGCAGTGCATAACAGTTCAAAGCACACCGATTTCACGTGTACTGCGCCCTGGATTATTATTATTATACATTAGGAACATATGCGCATATTCTAGTCGTAGACATGCTGCAATAAGTGCTTCTACATTAACACAATGTTACAAATGATTTGATTAACCTTTGTGATTCACTGAAAGCGAAAGCTTGCGGTACAATAGGGATTAGGTTGTGCAGGTCAGGGAAGGCAGTTACGTATTATACTGTAGCATATTTCCCAAACGATAACATTTTCGTAGTTTTGTTAGAGGAAAAGAAGTTTTTATGTAGGTAACAGGACGTCAAGTTGAACATTTGCCGAATCTGCATGGACAGAAAGAGGAGTTTATTAAGTTTCACATTTATGATCACCTATCCATTGCATTATGCCCCCACTTGAGTGCCAGTAAACAAGATAATGGTTCCAAAATAAAATAAATAAACTAATATAGTCGACATATTAAAGGAAGTGTATGTCATTTTTTATGCCGATCAATTGATCGATATGTCAAAGAGCTTTTATATAGCCATCTCCTTCTAACTTTCGTGAAACAGTGTTGCGGCTTGTGTCTTGTTGTAAGAAATCGAGCATTTCATAATTATTAAGCTCATTACATAAGTTAAACTCAATACAATGTGAGCGTGAAAAATTCACCCACCTAAAGATTATGTAGGATTGTGTAAGCAAGCATAACAGCTTATGAATCATAGAGACACTGTCACACATCCGAAGTGTCGAAATGACCTTTGTAAAAAAAATATAACAGGCCATGGCGTACCACGACGGATCAGACAGCCCGTCTTGTCGAGTGTAACTCTACAAGCCCGAGGGAGTAATCGACATTTACAGAAAGTCTTAGGGCCGGTATTACCAACGTTTTAAGGAGACCTTAAATTTAAGTCGTGTTTAGATTGTGACATTTCTGCTTGGTTTGTATAACATCAATCACATTCTAAATACGAATTCAATTTAAGGTCTCCTTAAAGCGTTGGTAATACCGGCCGTTAGTGTGTGGTTGATCTAAAGAAAAAAAAATCCGTCCGTCTCTGTATCTGGTACGATGGTTTAGGGTGAGAATTTATTAATTGATTTTACCATTTTGGCTATGTTTTTAGAAACTAACATCTGCTTATTTAATTATGAAATGCTGTTTTTCTTGTTTTAAAATCATTTCGAAATTGGTTTGCATTGTGTTGTACAATGCGTTCTGAAATAATTTATAATTACATTTAAATTTTGCAGTTATCTAAACTGTGTCCTTTAATAATTTGACTAAATTATTATATGCAATCAATTTTGTACCTTATTTAAATTATCTCAATTGTTATTTGATAATACATGGTTTTGAGTTATTATCTACTATTTAGAATTTTGCTTCATGCTAAATTTCACAATTTGATTTGTAATTGTTTTTACTTATTCTGAATATATATATTTATATAACTTTTGTCTTTATGTTTAATTAAATTTCATTTAGAAGAAAAAACGTAATATTTCGACAATCCCGAAAAATATATGTAGAGGCGGGCAAGAGCTGAAATCTCATTCCGTATAAAGAGAGCGTAAAGGGCGTATAAAGAGGGCGTAAATGTTTGGCTAAAAAGCTCAAACCAGATACCTACAAACAAAGAAATTGCTACTTGTAAATGTTTGGCTAAAAAGCTCAAACCAGATACCTACAAACAAAGAAATTGCTACTTGGGTCCTTTATGGTCTGATTAAAATTTCAGTAAAAGTGCGAGGAAGTGAGAAGTGGAAATTGTTGATAATTGTGGCGTAATTAATTTTGGGAATTAAGACATAGTTTGGTCATAACAACAGAATTTCTCTCTTACTCTCATCGAGACACCTAGAAGAACATAGTGTTTCGACGAGGCCTTGTAAAAAAATTGATAAAGTTGAAAGTAAAGGATAATTCATCTCCTTTCTATTATCATTTCTTTAACCAACTGTCTCTCACAATCTCAAGTCATTTCGTCGTTTATTTTCTTAATCTATATTATCAGCATATAATAAAAAAAAGAACTATATAAAGTAATGTATGTGCACACTCTTCAATAAAGAGTAGTCCGGTTTTTAGAACAAAGAAACAAACATTCATTTTCTTATATAAACAAAAGCTTTTTTAGAATACAAGCAATTTTTTATCACGGTTTTGTGGAGACTGAATTTTATGTTACACTCCCAAATTGCATAAGGAATAAGTTGGCAATATTTGGAAAGTTTCGGCCAACTTAGTATTGTGGCAACCCTGTTAACGAATAATAGGCGTGTGACACGTGACATGTCCTAATATAGGCATTTCGATAATAATGGCTTCCGATTGGTTGAGGTTGACGGCATCTGAGATCATCTCGCGTCATCCGATTTAGCTTGTTTTAACGCTTCACTTCTCGTTTTAATTTTGGTGATGCCTGTATCGTTGTAATTAAAGTTATCGGAGTTTTCGCTAAGAAAGATTAGGAAAACTCGAATTCGACGTGGTCGGAAATTCTTAGTGCATCATCAAACGAGTTTGGAATGATTTTCACAACCCTGCCAGGGCGTGGTTTTCTTAATGTCCGGGTAATGTTAGTATAACGGCATGACGTCATCTTGTTATTAATTATACTGTTCCTTCTTTCAATTCAGGTTTTTTTAGAATACCTCTTAGGATATCTTCCTTTTGGATACTCTTTTGAGACTCAGTTATTTAATCTTAATTTCGAGCTGTTGCTATCGAAACTTACCACTTTCATCTCGCGGTTTCGCACTGCCGAATCGGTGTCCGGCTGAAGGGGAAGTGGCCGCTTAAGACAACGTGCAGAATACACGCAGGGAGGCGTAAACGATCTTAACCTACAGGACATATTTTTGGTTGGGCGAGTTTAATTAATTTCTCTTATTAATTGTTTCGTGACGCTGCGCTGTTAAAGAGCGAATTTTCGACATATCTCGCGTCTTTAATTATTTTATGTAAATTGTTGTAGTAGAAATAAGGCGGATCGGATTTGAAGTATCAAGTTGAATAAATAAATAAGTTGTATACTCGGGTGCAACATTCTTGAGTCACTTTAGAGTTAATGTTTTAGCGACATTCTTTCGCATTAGATTAACTTGTTTGTGACTTTGTAATTATTCGGTGCAATTGTATTAAGTGCATTTGTAATTAAAGCAAATAATATTGTTTTAGCTGTTTGTGTATTTGTGCCACCACCCTAAACGTACAAGTGAGTTTTAATTAAATCTCCTGTGATTCTTGCGAACAATCAACTGCAAAGCCAAGACACATTGGGAATACTGTCGAGGTCTATTTCGGATCACCTGACGCCTATTTTAAGATTTATTTACTCATACCAGTGCTGCCAATGGCCGGGAAATTTCCCGAATTTCGGGAAAAATGAGGTGATGGTGGGAGTTTTGCGGGATATAACAAAGTTACGGGAAAAACCGGGAATTTCAGATATCAGAAATTTTTTATCAATTTTTTCTTTCTGCGTGTGTACTTTCGGAAAGGTGCCGACATTAGAGATGTGTAGTTCGCGAACGAAATAGTTCGTTTGAACTAGTCATTCGAATGAACTAAAAGATTCGTTCGGCAGTCGCGAACGAACTAGTTCGTTTGAACTAAATGACTAACGTACGAATCGAGCGTACGGATTTCGTTTAGTTCGCGAACGAACTAGTTCGTTTGAACTAAATGACTGATGTACGAGTCCAGCGTACGAATCTCGTTTAGTTCGCGAACGAACTAGTCGCTGAAGCGTCGCCTGGCAGACACGAACTAAATGAACTGTTAACTCTTGCGAGTGGTATGTTGCAAGACCGCAGGGGTATGAGAATTCTGATAGATGATTTTACGAATTATAAAAATAAACTAGAATTTCAAATATGAGTTTACATGTACATATTATATTGAACATACACGTAAAAAATTACCATAGCTGAAAATTACATTTAATTGCTGAGACGTGCACAACAATAGTGAATAACAAAAAAAAACTGAGCCGGAAATGGGTAAAAGATTACCTTTTAAAAAATAGTAATATGTAATATGTATATTTATATAATTATTACTAATTTATTAAAATAATTGAAAGATAAAAACGATGAATAGTACGCTAAGAAAAATGGCAAAATTGTTTTGCCATTAAAACTAAAGATGAGTATGAAATATAACTAATTTGTATTAGAGTCTTACAATTACTTTTTTTTATATCAATTTAATTTAAATAATGTTATTACATAATTTTTCAATAAATAACTGCGCGATTTTGAAAGATTATTTTAATACCTACTGCATGTTAGGTACAGTAGCGGACAATAAAATCCGGGCACACCATTTGTACAATGTAAACCTCACTGTAACATTTTTGACGTTTAATTCATATTATACAAAATGTCACTAGTAATTCTGACGTTTAAAGTAAATTTTGACAGGAATGTAACCTCAATAAAAGCCTGATTTACCAAATTTGTCTAAATACGAATGACTTGTCAAATTCTTGCCCGGATTTTATTGTCCGCTACTGTACTTCATTTTGTTTGGATAAAAAGGAAATATTGTAGCGAGAAATTTATGATTCCTAAATCGACATTAGTAAAACCAGCAAATCGCCTCGAAGATTGTTCGTAAACGCATGTTTTGAGGGATGCGGGAGTCCTTCGTACTACGAGGAATGGCAAGTGAACTAGATGAACTAAATGAACTAGTTCCGTAGGCATTATACTGTGGTGAGCTTGAACCATCTATCGCTGAACGCGCCCATTTCCATGTCATGTAATTCCAGTAACCAGCAACATAACTTAACCTAATTAATCCTTTTCGTGTTTTTATAATTTTGTGCAACATTGGTCGCGTTCACCAGAAGTAATTGCTTGCAAACGTTTGGGCAACTGTTGGTAATTTTTCTGATGAACACTTTTGAATTGGCGGGAAAAAGCGGCAATTTTTGTTGTAAATTTCGGGATTTTAGAGTTTATGCTGTTGGCAGCACTGACTCATACCCAATCTTCACTGTTGCTAGACGTGGAAAAGCTGATGAAAGATATGTATAGTGCTAAAATGTGATTTTTATGTTAACATAATTTATAAATTATTTAGAAAATAATCACATATCAGTTCATGTACCTATAAATCAATGTACATAATTTAATCTTCAGTAATTATATGATATCAGTTCTGTTAAATATCTAATAAGATCTCATTAATGCTAAGTGAATACCTATTACATTTATATCGAAGCAAATTTAATAGCTTTAGCCATGTATGGGGATAATCCCACGTAATACCCGTAACCATTAAAGTCGTATATTGAAATTTACTTGTTTCGCTTATTGTTATGGGCACGAGCAAATTCAGCCATCAGCTTAACCAATTAATTCTTTCTACGACAATTGTTTTGTTTGTAAATGAAAGAGGGAATGGAAGGTGAATTCTAAACGTAATTTTTTTAGATTCCTAATTCTGGAAAACCTTACATTGAAAAAAAAAATTGTCTACGGTTTACGGTAGGTAAAATTTTCACGCGCAGAAAATATGTTATCCTCGAGAAGTAAACGTCTCTGACTGGAATTAAGGCAAAAACCGAAGGAAAATTTGAATACATAAACTCTCCTGCACGTTTACTCCCGGCAACAACACACCCATTTCACGGCTCACGTCGTAGCTTGATGTTAAAAAGAACTGGGTAATGTGTTCCTGACGGTTCGGTATATTATTCTCTATATTGTTTTTTCGATAAGGTATCTTTTCGTTGTGCATCCTAGAAATTGTGAAACGGATATGTTAAATTTCACGCATATTAAAACACTTTCAATATTTACATACTATGTCTAGTTAGTTCTTTTTGAATAACTACTCTTGCCTGTTATTTAATAACTGTTGCCAGTTATCTAGAAATAGCTTCCTGTCGCTACTTTCCATAAATTAATACTACAATAAAAATGTATGAAGTACTTCCAATGTGTGTACCTAAATATCTTTTAACGTTTGAAATGTAATACAGGGTGACTGTTAATTCACCCGACAAAATGAAACCACGATAAGAAGCGATGTCCGAGAGTATGGGAAAAATGTTAAAAAAATCTTTCTACTTTAGTTTTTGAGAAATAAATAACGATGCGCCCTTGGTTAAAAATCTATACAGTTTATTTTTAATCAACTTGAAAATAAAGTGTTCTTTTTGTTTATCTGTCCTAGTTTGTTTTTCTTCCTTACTTTCTATGGAATTTGTCTTTAATTCGTTATCAGTACATTATCAGACTTCAACAAATTAGTTCGTAAACTTTAATTAATTATTATTATGTTATAATTAATGGGCTATCGAAATGGGGCGTTTAATTAAATAATTCTGCATCGTGCCGCACAAAAACTGCACGGTTATCAAGAGTTTTAAGCACATAATTTGTTAATATCTCCCATATTATTGCCAATAAATCCTGATTTCACGCGGGACACGTAACTTCATTTGGTGGACTAATGGCTATATGTAGCTTTATATTAGCGACGCTTAATTTCATTCGATAATTTAAACGTTTCAAAACTGGTAATATGCATATTCCTCCTAACCGTTCGCCGATCCCTAAAATTTAACCGCTTTATGCAAATGTGAGAGTCCAGTAGTTTAACGAAATTACTTTAATTTGATGTTGAAGTGCATGATAAGATGATGTAAGTCATTTTTGATAATCACATCATCCACATACCAATAAAATTGTTACTGCCGCACACTAAGATCACTCACTCATGTTGCCACTAAAAGTTGCGTGTCTTTCAGGTCATAACGATTTACTTAGCCACCAATGTACATTTTGCTGTGTTATTCACCTGAATAGGGGAAGAAAAGGTTAAAGAAAATCAGAGTGGAAACGAGTAACTTACCTCTAATGAGGACAGTAGGGGAGATTCAAACAACTGCACACAATTACAAATGAGTTTCCCAAGTATTTATAGGGTTCCTTTTTAGAAGGTTTTTCTAGGAGAGCTTTATGCAATCCTATCGTGACATATGAATCATCGGAAAATCGTTCTAAAAGATGAATCGTGATTTCCTAGTGACTGATGCTGGTGATTCTGTTGAGGGTAAAACCGCCTGACGTAATTGTTTATGTTTATGTAGACAGAATTCCGAAAATTTGGAATATTGTGCAAATGCTTGTTCAATTAAACAAGCTGGTGACAACAAGCGTGGATCAAGCTGCCCTGTTATCCCAGACGGCTGCAATTTCGTTCAAGTTGTGCCACATATTAGAGCCGGCGCGGCGAGCGAGCGTGCGCAAAATGAAATGGCACATTCAACTTTTTTTTAGTACAAATACCGGTGCAAAGGGCGTTCGCGACATACACACTTCGACCTTCAACGCGAAAATTCTTAGTCAACCTTTAAACGCTCAATTTGTGAATTCGTAAATTTTGAAAAAACAGGTGTCCTTGAAGAAAAATGAAGTGAACAAAGACAAACGGAATCGTCAGTTATTTATTTTCCTATTACAATTCAAATCAATTTACAGTAAATATTGTAACGAAGTGACCACTCCGTTACTGTTTTTGTACATATTTAGTTAGATGTTGTATATATTAATTAGCCTGTATATTTAGGATGTATTTGCGCAGAGTTATAAAGCATAATTTAGGAAGGAGTTCCAAAAGAGTAGAGCTCCCCACCACGCGCAAGCCTTTATTAAGCGCACTGAGAGCACTTTGACTCGCCAGGCATTCCGAGCCGCCGGTCGTGGCTCCAATGCAGTTCTCCGTGGAGTCATTCGTCCATCGATGTTTTGACTCAAACGCGTTTAACAACCTGTGCTACGTTCGCGTTACCTGCAACCACTCCGCCTGTTCTTATCGCAATCCTGAGTGGGCGTCTTACCTGGTGCGGACGTTTCGCACATTCTGACCCTAGAGTGGGAGTTTCACTCTTTCTTACCTGGTGCGGGCGTTTCGCACATCCTGATCCTAGAGTGGGAGTTTCACTCTTTCTTACCTGGTGCGGGCGTTTCGCACATCCTGATCCTAGAGTGGGAGTTTCACTCTTTCTTACCTGGTGCGGGTGTTTCACACATCCTGAGCCTAGAGTGGGAGTTTCACTCTTTCTTACCGTACCCCTGATCCGATTCCTGGAGCCTGTACCGGAACGTATGCACAGTGTGTTGTCATTTGTTGGACATTAGTGTCCGTGCGACACATCACCGTTTCCGAAACTACCGTCCTGTGATTAGTGTCCGTCAGATACACCGTATATTTACCGTTTCTGAAACTACCGTCTTGTGATTAGTGCCCGTTAGACACACCGTATATTCCGAAATTACCGTCCTGTGATTAGTGTCCGCGAGACACACCGTATATTTACCGTTTCCGAAACCACCGTCATGTGATTAGTGTCCGTAAGACACACCGTATATTACCGTTCCCGAAACTACCGTCTGGAAGTTTAAAATTCGTTTACCAGCTCGTGAGTTTTGTTACCGGAATATAAACATTCCAATTTGTAAACACCTGTAAATATAGACTAAGTTTGTAAATAAAATTGTGTTGCTAAGTAATCGACGCTTTTATTTCCGCTGAACCCGGACACCGACGAGCAAGCCCGAACCCCCGGACCGACGTCGAGCAGAGCAACGATCAGCAACTACAGACGACCTCGAAAAATGACGGACCGTTACAATATTAAATTAATTTTTGAAATAATTAGTAACAAAACTGGTTATTGACTATATCCACACAAAAGAATTATCACATCAGATTATAACAAACAAAGGAGGAAAAGGGCTGTCACTTTGAGGTTTCTGTGTAATGTGGTATTCACTTAAACAAAATAAAATAAATAAAAGAAAGAGACTAGGAAAAATTTTATTACGTGAATTGCGGCGATCACCATATACCCTTGGACGTAGAATAAAAATTTTCTAAAGGCAACAATTTTCAATTTTACACTAATAATTTTTAGTGTCTAATTAGGCAGCAAAAGAAAAGAACGAGCAACCATTATTACATAACAATTTTTGGCGCCCAACATGGGGCAAACGAATAACACAACAATGTATATAGATTGCCAATTTTAAAGATAAAATCTCATCCTACGTTAAATTTAATAACGTATTTATTTCCCATAACACTCTTACACATTAAATTGACATAAAGCTGTATTGTTTCTTGTTTATATTAATTACTTTAGTTAAACATAACTTTAAAAATAAGATTAGAATACGGGCCATTCTGATTTATTGTTTCATTACTATTAAGAAACAAATTCTTCCGAGAAAGGAGAAAGATGGGAAAGAAATAATGATAACATTTTATTTAGGGTTATATTGTTTTGCATCATGAGTGTGAATTTAAAATTTAATGGAAACGTGTACGCCACTGTTTTACGAAGGGTACCTTGAAACCGCAGAACAAAAATGATAATAAACGTTCAAATATTTGACCCTGATAACTTACAAGGGATCGTAATAAATAAAAATATAAAGTGTATAGCTATCACGTTTCCTACAAATAAAATACGACGAGGATAAGATGCATGATGAATAAGTGATAAGAAGGATTTCTTTATTTTCCCCATATTGCGAAAGAATTGCGCCAATTGAGGTCGGCAATTTTCTTTCCATATTTCATCTACTATTTGCAGCAATAAAACTAGCACGATTTTTCAATTTTTCAAGTAATATATTCTGGGCACACGAGCCAATTTGATGACGTCAAATGTGAAATCATTATTTTAGAAATTAAGGCGGTCGCAGAAAGTGATTTTTGAAGCTACGAAACGCAGAATTATTTTTATTTTTATAGATACCCTTCACCGTAATAGACATCCGAGGACTTTGCTTTATTTGCCAAGGAAATTGAATCTCTGCATTTTATAGCGTACTACGATTTAAAGTGTAAAAATGAACTGTGGCATTGCGATTTTATCAGCCAGCTCTCATACACATTGAATTTTTATTGAAACAAAGTAAACGTTTCTTCCTTATGTTTGTTTCTAATAATTATATTATTATTAGTCATGTTCTGTACAATCCACCCTCACATGTTAAGATCATTCTTATTGCAAATACATAGTCCAACAGCCTTCATTGATCACTGCGGGAGTTTTTCATTCAATGCAATATCAGTCTAAGTGTAATCATTCCTTAAGATTTATTACGTCCACTGCACGATTTGTCAATCTTCCCACGGTTGCAAATCTTTTTCCAATGTTCGCCGCCCTCTTTGTAAATTGCACTTTTCACTCTCTAAAATAAATAAAGATTTTGTATCCCTTGAAGTATTGTGTTTCAGGAAACGCAAACATTCAATTTAAGCTTTCGGTAGAAATTTTTATATAACGAAACCTATTTTAAAACTGATTTAATCATACGTTTTACTTTTTAACATTAGTACTTTTTTCTAGTTAGATTAATAAGGTAATAGGAGTAGTATCTTTCAAAATGCATTTATTCTGCAGTGATGTATTGGTTTTATTTCGAATTTGTATACTTACATCATTTTAATGACAAGCTTGTTCATTTAACGTAACAATATTTGAAGACAGATTGACCAAAATAACATCAGGAGGGTTTTATGTAAGATATATTTGAATAGAAAATAAATTAATATTTTTCCCATGAAAGCTAAAGGAATGAGTAAAAGAATCAATCATATTAACCTAGACCCCTAACATCTGCATATCTATGTAACTTCAGCTAGAATTATTGACCCGGAAATAGCAACATTAAAATAATATATTATCATTTCTTTGTGGGGATCTTTTTATAAGACTTTATGATTGAAAAGCCCCTAATATATTTCTCTGCCTTTTAATTTCAGAATTAACTACATACAAACAGCCCATTTTAAATCGTGACCCCTTAAAATTACAAGATAGGTAACACATTCTACTTCCATGCATGCTTTTGGTACTATGAAAACACGAAGTTATTTCTCATTGGTTTGATGGATTGCCTGTTCTAAAATCTGCAGGACTCACGATTTAAGCTTTACAGTTCGCAATTATTTATTGCCGGCAATGAAAATTGCAGCGTTTTGTATTACATGCATGCGCAGTGTTGTATTTTTATACAAAATGCAAATACCGCGCATGCATGCAATACAAATCGCTGCAATTTTCATTGTCGGCAATAAATAATTGCGAACTGTAAAGCGGCCTTAAAACGGTACAGAATAATATAAATACCAAACCAAGTAATATAAAATACCAAACCGCGAGATTTATTATTTTTGCAAGTGTCATAGACTATTACTTCGTTTAAAGCAACAGCAAAAATTAATGCTTCTGCATTGCATCTAGTGAAAGAAGACGTGTGTGTAATAAATAAATAAAACATGCAGGGCACGATCGCATTGAACCTTGACTCGCCGTCGAGAAGGACTTGAAGGAGATAGATATTAAAACCGTCATTATCCTGGGAAACGAAAAGGATGTCGATCGGTGGTTGAAGAAGGTTGACGTGGGGTGAACCGACAAATAGTCGTTTCCTCAGATACCTTAGAGGGAGGTACACTCTGTAATATAATTTGTTTGAGGCAAAAAAAATTAAATTAAATTAAAAGCTACAATTCGTTGGTTATATTTTTGTTGATTTCATTGATAAATCAAGCAAAATTTTTTGATTGTTTACAGCAAAAGAAGTATTTGTACTGGACGTAATGCGTTTGTGCTTTTTTCGCCAAACAAACAAAAAGATTTGAATAACGTCTTTCCGTAATACGTTATTTAATTACTGTGTGCATAAAACAAATATTTGCGGTACGCTCTGCACCGAAATTAAGCTCGCGTAAAATTTTTCGCGCAGAGTAAACAAGTTATTTTCTGACACGCAATTTACCCTAAAATTAACCCTTATGAATATATGCATGACGAGGCGTTCTGGTAACGGCGAGAGCTTCATTTAAGCTCTCGTCGGACACAGCAGTGATTGTGGGAGGTTTCGGTTTCCATGTGAAAATATTTACGCTTTATCGAACTACAAAACTGCCGCTGCAATATCGTCTGCCTGCTTCAGTTATATTGGACATTTTAATTAATTAAGTGAGACTTACAAAACAAAATAAATTTACTGCACAAGATAGTGAGTGTTGTGTTTATAATATCATTTTAGTAGAATTGATGGAAACACTCTAAAAATGGTTTTTAATTTATTCAAATACGAAATGAAAGGGTGAACCCTGTTTGATTAAATATACGAGGTGAGCCAGAAATACTGTCGCGTATTTAAATTTGGCGCGCTGCGGGTTTGGTGTTTTTTTTTATTAACGTGTTTATCAAAGTTGTGAGGGTCGTCGTCATTCTCTCGCTTTCAAAGGTTTTCTCTGTTGCAGAAATAAATATTAACCTTTAGTGAATTGAAATGAATAAAACAATTTCATGGTTTGTTCAGCTCTAGGAATTTAAATTCCTTAATTTTGAACCGCCACTGAATACAAAATACTGTCACACTATCCAACGTGACTAATTTAGTGAGTTTGCGGGAAATTCAAATAGGCGATAGTATTTCTGGTTCACCCGGTAGTATAGCATATTAATTAATCTCTTAAGGTGTACAAGATATTAATACATATTGCTGTGAAATGGTAATAATTTTGAAAAATGATGGCTTAACTTTTTGTTGGCCCCACGATGAGCGTCAAATTAATGCTGTGTTATCCCAGATTTTAACATTAAGGCCCGGTTTTTTCAACTCTGAGTAAGTGCCAAGTTACTACTTGACGATTAGCGCAATGCGTTTCCCTATCTTTAACCATCAAGTATTTTACTGGCCACTTACTCAAAGATGAAAAAACCGGGCCTAATTGTAATACATAACAATAATTCTGTGAAGAGGGGTTCGGTGCTCTTTTTTTTTTAAATTTCTGCTACTCTGGTTTGAACTTGTTTTTCCCGAGGGCTTGAGTGCTTTGTTTTCCTCCTCGGTATTTGTTTTAATATGTTTTAACATTTCAGAACATTGGCTTATGCCCAAACATCAAAGTAATTTCTCGCGTTTGCACATCAAGAAATCACTCCCTCCTTTGTTTGACACAAACCAATATCTTCTTTTATGAGAAAGACAAGCTCGCTCGTACGTTTGCTTTCTCGTCGATTTAAGTTTTCTTTTTATTTATTTTTATATGGGACAAATATTATTTTGTTTAAGTAACCAAGAACTGACGACCTTGCGCTCAAGCCAGCCTTGATTACTAATAGCGTTTTTCACTGGGACTAAATTATGCACATTCAGAATATTCTCATCTTATCTTAACCTCATGTAATGAAACGGGATGGAGATATTCTGAGTGCGCACTCAGTGCACAATTTAGTCCCAGTGAAAAACGCTATAAAACTGAAAAATTTTGATTTAAAAGAATTTTTAAAATAAACGTTCTTCAGAATTAAATAAATTTCCTTGTTTAAAATAAATCATATTCTTTAATTTTGTAGAAAGTCGATGTGTCTTTCAGACGTTAAAGATCACGGCTAACTTAAAAGGGCGCGGTCAGACTCGAAGCGTCGTTAAAATAATGACCACATACTTGAACTTTTGAACTTGATCGATCAAAAGGATTTAAGAGATCGAAAGATCCTGTTCCAGCCTCGCCCTTTGCTTTTATGTCCGTTGCCCCACCATTATTCCCATTTTCTCCTGCGCTTTTAACTTAGCGATCGCTAACGAGGATTGCCGGTGCAACGATTCGCAGTTACATTTTTCTAAAATTTTATAGGTTACTATCTTGTTTTTCAAATTTTAAGTTGGTAAACTTGTGCATTGGAAATGTCAAGTGCCCCCAAGTTTTTCAAAGTTTGGAATCAAATTTTACTTTGAATTGAAATGTAAGTACCAACAGAAACACTTCTTTACCTCAGTAAAAATGTTGGTTACATTTATACAGGGTTAGTACAAGTCCCGGAACAGTCGAATAAGTTTTTTTTTTTTTAATTAGTATGGATGTGTAATAAAAAATACGACGTGGCTAAACGTCCGCCGGCGGAACCATGCATTACATTTCGAAATTCCGCCGTTCGGCGGATCTAAATAATCTTAGCCCACAATTCCGCCGAAAATTCAACTGATTTGCGCAAGAACGGCGGAACATTACTCTAAAAACTAATAATACCGCCGACCGGCGGACTTTATTGAAGAGAATGCTTAATCCGCCGTTCTGATGTGATGTTAAATTAATTCACTATTTTAACAGTTTTATTTACAAATTTCGAAGTTAACATACAACATGTTAAAAGTGGCCGGCCACTTTTAACATGATGTATGTTAACTTGTGGCCGGCCACTTTTAACATAATGTATGTTAACTTCGAAATTTGTAAATAAAACTGTTAAAATAGTGAATTAATTTAACATCACATCAGAACGGCGGATTAAGCATTCTCTTCAATAAAGTCCGCCGTTCGGCGGTATTATTAGTTTTTAGAGTAATGTTCCGCCGTTCTTGCGCAAATCAATCGAACTTTCGGCGGACTTGAGGGCTAAGGTTATTTTCATCCGCCGAACGGCGGAATTTCGATATACAATGCATGGTTCCGAAGGCGGACGTTTAGCCACTTCCTAAAAAATAACGAATTTATTACGACAATGGGCGTATTCAGCGGACACAACAGTTGACTAAAACCAGAAACGTGTTTCATTTATGTTGAGTTTAAAAAAGAAAAAAACTGAGAAATCTAGCAATTCAAAAGAGGTTAGAATCTATGGTTAGAATAAACAAATGACTCACTGGCATCGCACTCACCGTAAATTATTTCTGGTGAGTAAATTCGGCAACTGTTGGTAGTAACCATTAACCGTTAAGCGTACCAAACAAGTCAACATACTCAACAGTTGTGTCCTCTGAACGCGGCCATCTTCACCTTTTCTTTCGTTTCCGGTTTGACAGGAAATGCTTCCTACTTTTCTTTTTTAAATGGGAGTCTTAATAGTTATTTGCATTTTCGGATGCAGAATAAAAAACTACCCTCAGAAATATCAACATCTTTACTTTTATTCACTTCACAAGAAGGCAATACAAAAAAAAAAACTACAGATAACGTAAAATCAAAATATCTTTGAAAACAATTTGAAATTTGATTGAGACTACAATAAATGTTTACAACTTGGCAGTGATGTAGTCGATCAACGAAATGTATCAGTGTTTTCAAAGATATTTTGATTTTAGTTCATTTGTAGTTTTTTTTAAAATTTTTTTGTATTGCTTTCGTATCAATAAAAATAGACACGTTGATATTTCTGAAGGTAGATTTTTATTCTGTATCTGAAAATGTAAAAGCATATTGAGTGTCTCATTAAAAAAAAGAAGTAAGCAGCATTTCCTGTCAAACTGGAAGCAAAAAAAGTGAAAAATGTCACAATAAATTCGTTCTTTTTAACTATACAGGGTGAGTTATAATGGGCGGAACAAATTTTACCAGTATGTAGGAAAGACTTTTTTGAGTAAAAAAAGTTCCTATAAATCTGTCTTGAACTGCATAGTTGTGAAGCTACAAGAAGTCCATGCTTTGTACTAAATAAATATTTCATAATAACGGCAACTGTGAAAACTGTTAAAAAATTGAATAAACTGTACAAAAATGTTCAATTAAATCACAGTATTACAAAAACTGTTCAAACTGTGCTCCTTGAGCTCTAATACAAGCACGAGCTCTACGAATAAGGGAATCGTACACTCTAGTCTGCATATTCAGCCGCACTAAAGTCTCCTGTTTTAAACGACTTAAATAATACAAACTGTAATCAGACTGATATAAGAATTTTATCAATTGTTAGCAAAACAAAAAACGACCGCAAACTACTTGATATTTAATTTTAATTAAGAAAAACTTTGACTTCTTCTAGTCCCTCGATTGTGCGGATTAGGACATAGGTTTATAGGAACTTTTTTACTTAAAAAATTCTTTCGTACATACTGGTAAAATTTGTTCCGCCCATTATGACTCACCCTGTATATCCGTGCTCAATTAAAAAAAACTTCTCAAATAACAAATTTATTCGACCGTTACGGGACTTTGTACTAACCCTGTATATAGGTAAATACAATCATCTATTTACATTAAAGAAATCTCTAATTCCTAATCTCAGATCTCTGCTTACCACACTTCTAAAACTTGTAATTTCATTAAAAAAAATTCTTAATTGGAAATCAAAAGCTTTGTTCAGTATTTTTCATTAAAAAAAAAAAACTGAAAGTTAATCTCACTTCCGCACACTTTAGAAACACTTTCATTCACTACACTCTGTTTTCTGTTTTCAGGTTCTGTTGCAAAAGTTCATCAACCTTTACATCTGAAATTTGAGACGTCCTGAGGCGCACCCTTTGGCCATCATCAAGATAGACAAGCCTTCTTTTTCTCCCGGACTGATTAGGCTGGACCGGCCAATGCCTTGCAGTAAGTGGAGCATTCGGCTTTCTGTGAAACTGCAGCATAACTTCACAGAACTCCATCCAAGCTGCCTCCAGAAGTACTTCCTCTACCCACCGAACTTTTTAGTCTGTTACATGAAGTTGTTCTTCGTTTTGCGTGGTATCGGTTTTTTTACATTTTTTAACTAAACTGCCTATGTACACTATTCACACTGGGTTTCCCGTGTTACGAAAATAAGAGTTTTTTTTGTTTCTGTTTAATTTTGTATTATGTAAGGCAAATATCACAGCAATATGTATAAGTATCATGAGAGCAACCGAATTTATAATTGGAGCAGGCCATCAATTTTACTGCACAATTTGTAACCCTGAGAAAAAAGAACACGTATTTGACAATCAACAATGGTTTATCAATCTTTCATTCCGCAGCTCCTATTTACTGCCCATAACGATATCTGTTTCGTATTCGTTTATTTTCACGAACCCGATCACCGTATGCCAAATTAATTCGTGTGGCCTAGAAGGTCGTAAATCTTCGTTAAAATAGCTCGCGGGAACTAATTACTAATGATTTGTCGCTGGTGTGAAATTAAAAATAAAGTGAAACTTTGAAAACTTGAAACTTAACTATTTATTTGCAATTAGTTACATATTAGATAAAATGAGTTACGAGCCTAACAGTCTGCGGGGATGCAACCGACCCGGACAAAATCGCTACATAAACTGAATTTCAAAACGGCAGATTTAACAGCCCAAATTTTCACTGGAAATCAAAAACGAAGGGACGCCTAGTTTATTGGTCAAAAGTTATTTTCCCAGGGCAGCTGCATTACCACGTGGTACGCAGACATTCTAGTTAAACCGTTTAGGAAATGAAACATAAAATTTTACAGTTTAACAATCTGAGACCGGGCCTAAACGTGACATAACATAAAGCGGCCAGTGAGCAGCATCATCTGGCAAAAACCTTTCGGCAAATTTGTCGTGAGAAAGTCCTATTTTTTATTTAATTAACATTTTAAACGTGAATTCTAAATTCTAATACAATAAGTTCGAAACAATTGTTACAGTTAATTTTTTTCATTCCTATTCTGAATACCCCCTGTATATGCATTGCCACCGTCCAGCCTTCATTTCTGTTCCGAACACGCCCTGTATATGCGAAATTCGACGTGTCGGATTATTCCTTGGACCGCGTCGTTGTACACATTGCAGTCAGTGTAGGAATACCCGTATTTCGCCGGCGTAATTTTTCTTAAACTTTCGTTTTAGCATATTTCTATTAACAGGACCTTCATTTATTTAAACAAATTCATTTTATATACGTAATCCATCCTTATTTGAGTTCAAAATCGCGTGTATGTGAGGAATGGAACGAATTATAACGAAGTTCTACTTCTGGACGCGTATTATGCGTGATCTTTGCCCTTTCAGCCGATTGGTTCCCACTGTTACTAAGAAAGCTCCCCGGAGGTAAGATTAGAAGGTGTCTCGCTTGTTTATAATCGTTCCTTGTTTGTCAAACGAGAAATGTTGCGCCATTGTCAGAACGAAACTTGCCGTCTCTTGGGTCACACTCTCTTTTCGTAAATATTTTTATTTGTGCGTGCCATTACATCGAAGGGATGTTAGTGCATTTCTACGGCTAATTGCCGACTCTGATTAGACCCAGTTGTGAGACAGGAAAAACCGCGTGTCCCGTGGTTTGTCCCAGCTTCGGTAACAGACCGAGGTAAGTTCTATACGCAGCAACTCTCGGTTTGACTTATGTGTTCGTTTTATTTCATTGCTTATAGGCTTTTATCGTGAGCTTCTAGCAAGGGCTATCGTTAATCCTAAACTTTAATCTTGGACCTATATCAAGAGTTATTTCTCGTTGGGTGCATCGCGAATTACGGCGTTGGAAGTTCCCTCCCTCGCCCCTCTACGCGGAAGCCGGCACACTACAAAGCGTCGCTGCGACATTGCCGCAAAGACACCGACAAACGAATCGGACATCAAAGGAATAAAGGTCGGAGCGTTACAATTTCTTTTCTTAGTTTTGAGCGATATTTCGCGGATTTAGTTTTTGATCCATTACTTTGATTTTGCCGCAATTAAACTTGCAACTTATTGCGTAACCGCCGCGCCGGTGTAATTTAAATATGATATAAGTAGACGAGCGTTGACGCGTGCAAATAACCGGAGATTGCCTTCTTTTGTATTCTGTTGCATTAGTTACGATTTGAATTATTTTAATATAGTTTAATGCGAAGTTCGTATCCGACCAAGTTGAATATGTTGTAAACGTTTGTGTTCCCCATATTTTATTTATTTGTGTATATTCTTTTGTGATTGTTGTTTGTGACTAAGTAAATTGACGTGTTCTGGATGTAACGGGTTTTCTTAATTTTCACCTTGTCCCCCTTTCAAAAAAAATTAAGTGGCGCCTATTTTCTTATGGGTTTTGGCCTTCGCGGTTTGGATTTGAACTGTAGCTGGCTGGCAACATTGGAGTAAAGTTTCGCTCCAATGTAAAACTTCTGCCTATCTACGCAGGTAGGTAGCACAATATCAATAATATTTTCTACACAATACCGTGCCGACAATAAAACATTATTATAGAGCGGCACATTGTTGATCACAGCGTATTACGTTTGAGGTTAGGTTTGTGATTTGCAAGTTTGTAGCTTATACAATACATGATTTTAATTTAAAAAAGAAACAATATTTGATTAAACAATAAAAAAAGTTAACAAAAGCAATAAATAAAAATTAATTAAATATTATGGTTTTGCGGGCATGGGGTCCTCTTGAAATTCGTGTCTTGCATGGCTTCTTCGATCCATTGATGAAATTATTTGACGCTGATAAAGTAGGTGTAGTAGATGTAAGGTGTATGCCGGACTATGCAGCACCAGCGGATGAGGTGTACGGTTTACGGGATTATATGGTACCGGCTGGTAAGGTGTATGGTTTGCCGGGCTGTAAATTACCAGCGGGTGAGTACCGCCAGCAGACTATGCAGCACTAACGGATACTGGCTTGCATTGATACACGTTCTGCCTTTTATACCCTTATTTTGTGGCGGGGATTAGGTAACACTGCACCATTGATCTGTTTGCTTGGTCGAATCAGTGATGAGCAGAGTTGCGACTTATTTGTCGGAGGGCAGTCCTTTTGTGCTTGGTTCGGTGGTTGTCTTAGCGATCAAAATAAGGTTGCGATCCAATTTGTTGGCCGATTAGAAACGAATGCGGTTGCGCTTCAATTCGTTAAGGGGCGGCCTTAATTTTGTTTATTTGACGATCATCATCACAACCCTATTACATAGATGCATCGTGACATTCTTTGTCATTCGGTTTCTTGACGTCTATCATTTTGACGTTTTTTGTCATCTGTCATTGTGACTGGTTTTTTTCTAGTCGCTAAGCAACGTGTGAGCTCATGTAGATTTATATGGCAAATGTTCAAAAGTCACCATCTTCTTCATACTCACAAATACATTTTGTATTGCTTGAGGAGTAATCGAATTACAAGCGTCTGTAATTGTTGATTCTGACCTCAACATCCATCATATTGATGATTCATTTCCTTTCTCTACCGTTACTAGATTTTTTCTGTCTCAAACTTTGTCTTGTCAACAGGAAAACAGCAAATTCTTACAAACGTTTTTAAATTTTATAAATTTGACAACAGCGTATAAAATTAGATGTGTACCAATGTCATCGATGACAAACGTGACAGGCACTCTCTATCCAATTATAAATTCATTTGACATCTCAGTGCGTATTGTTGTGTTTTGTTTTATTAAATTTAGCTGTAAATTTACTCACGTGATCCCTTAAAAAGAGTTAATTCATAAAAATTGCCACGTTATTGAAAGATTTCTTAATTTATTTCAGTGGCGGCCGGTGCATACGAATAGAGTGCGCACATTACAAGGCCGAATCATTCTGTTCTCTCTTCGCTGTGTAATAAACAGAGATAGCGCTTAGCAAGTATGTCGTGTGCCCTGCTGAATCGGATGGACCGGCCGCCGCTGATTTATTGATTGCAATCCAATAACGTTGTCCTTGAAAGGTCAATGTCTCCATGATCAGAGATATAGTTCCACAAAAAGTTCAGTGAACTACTGGAGGAGACTGTTAAGTGCTGTTTATAAGGAAGGAGTTTTGAATATTGAGCAAAGAAGGAACCTGCAAGTGCTCCGAAATTGATTCTCCTTCAAATTCCTCTCCTACTGCACTCCCTTGGGCCATGTCTTATCACTCAACTCAAACATGCTTTGACTTTTCTTTAAGAAGAATGGAAAAGTTGTAAAACTTCCTAAAGAAGAAAAACTCCTGAGAAATGAAATAAGGATATCGGAGCTTTTTTCGTTGGACCTTTGGGTTCTGTGACGGTAAATTAGCATCAGCATTAGAAAGTTTACAACGACCAGCACTTGTGATGTAGCTTTCACCACCAAGAGGAAAAGCCCTTCCTTTTCCAAAAGATAATCGGCCTAGCTTTTTCCAAATTTTTTTTTTTTTTTGACGGGAAGAAATCTTTAATCTCATAGATTGTGAATGTTCTTGAATTATTTATTTTCGAAACCGTTCCAAATCTTCTGCTATCTGGGAAATCTTCAGCAACATGCCAAAAGATGTCGTTTTTTTTTTTGGCTATTTCCTCGGATGATGCTGATCGTCTAGTACTACTTACGTACACCATCACATTAAACTGTCTTCGTGTATTTCCTTTGATTTTTTGTCTTTCTTGGTGAAAAATAACATCACTGGTCGGGGAAGTTTCTTATTTAACTCGCACGAGAACTTAAATGTTTAAACGTTTAGATGTGGTTCCCAAACTTTTTTAAAGCGGGACCCCCTTTGGGCAAGAATGTCGTTGGTGATCTTCTCGCTCTTGCCGTACTCAACTTCATTCATAGTAAAACAGCGCGGCTAAATGACTGGGAACATCTGCTACCAAGTAGCTCAATTTGTTTCTTTGTTGCTGGCGCCATCTTTCACCAAGTAACTCATTTTTTCCTTCGTTGCTAGCGCCATCTATCGCCAGGTATTAAAATTTGTTATTTGCGCCATTTCTCACCAAGTAGCGCAATTTCTTTCTTTGTTCTTCGTGTTTCCGAAGCTTTTCATCGTATTCGAGAGAGTGGCTAGATGGGCGCAGGAGCTTTCTAGAAATTTCAATTTAGCTTTATACCGGGTGTGAGATAAAAAATGCCTCAAGGTATTTATAGTCCGATTTAATTAAGTATAAAATGGTTCCATAGATATCACCAATTGGTTTAGTAAATTGAATTTCGCTGATTTTAAAGCAGCCTAACATAACTTCAAGATTCTAACAAGCACGAACTTGTTCCAACGCGTTCGTAATTTTCTTTTATCTGCAAGTAGATAAATAACTCAATGCTCCTCGTAATTAAATTTGCTCTTGCTTCTTAGTTCGTAAAATAGTTTCACGTAAAAGGTTATGAGATCAGAAACGTCTTCAAATGCTTATTCAGTGCAAGATTTAATTTCAGATGCGGAATATAATAATTGAACGATTCTTTGAAATTGCTGAAAGACGGGCAGTGTTTGAATTCTATCGTACGAGATCGATAAAAATGGGTTGTGTACCAACCCTGAAAGAATATATTAAAAGAAAAACGAAAATGTTTTCGTAGGCCAAATCGAGTAAATGGACTTTTACGTAACAAGCCAGAGATGTTCTCTGATTCGGTTTTATGTTACATAAAAAAATATCGCTCTAAAAATAAAATATTTTCCTCAGGAGAGTCTTGCTAATTTTACACAAAACATTTTTACTTAAAATATAATCCGTTTCACATTTATATTTATGTTGGTTTTATGATATACTACAAACTTGTAAATTATTGTCGCCAAAAAAAGAAAATCACTAAAATCTCAGCATGCTACTGAACTCAAATACGTTTCAATCATTTTTAAAATGGATGTACAGCCGCAGTCATAATTCATGAACCGTTGACATATCCTTTACAGAGAAACTCATCGTGGACATTCTATTTGTGGTTTCCAAGCAAAAAATAATTTATGACAACGCGGATTCACTTTTAAGTAGTAAGATATGGATGAATTTGACTTTCATAGTTTTGAAGGAAATGGGTATGATGTTCTGCAAGCTTTCTGTAAACGTCATGAATTATGACTGCGACTGTAGGTACATATATTTGAATTTTTTACAGTAGTTGAAATGAATAATATATGATAATTATTTCTTAATTAGATACATGATTTTCACGTCATACATTTTGTTTTTCAACTGCTTAAGAATTAAAAAGGTATCTCTGGCAATCGGCAGTCATCTGCTTGCATGCATTTCAAATTATCACGAAGCTGTATCAACGTGACATTAACGACGTTATCCGACTGAAATTTATGCAATCACGAAACATTAACTAATTAAATTGCACATGTCTTGTGTAATTGGGACGAACACGTTATTGTTTCCGTCATTAATTTTTTCATTTGTGAGAAACAACGATAAATTTGAAGAGCTTTTGCAGTTTCATTCGGATGAATTAACTGATTTATTAATTTTTTTTTGTTCTCGTTGTTTCTTTTTTTCAAATTTCTTTTCATATGGTATGTCATCCTGACAAATGAGACGATAAAGTAGAGCAAAGTGTTTAGTTTATTCACTTTACTACTTCTTTACCAATTGAATTAAAAAGTTTAGGGCAAAATTAATAACTCGCCTAATGAATATATTAGGATATTGAAGGTATTTATTTTATTGGAGATATATATCGCGTTGGCCTGACCACCACTGACTATGCGTTTATCATGAGTAAATGAGGGATAGAATAGTAGAAAGCGCATGAGTAAACGAAATAGCCACATCAATCGACGTTGCCGATTGATAACGCAGGCCACGCTCCGGCCGCAGCATTCCTACCTTCGCACGCAACATTGTAATATCTCTATTTCATTTCCACACAAGTTTCAACTAGCCTCTCCTTCATTTACTCACAATTAACCGTATACGTAATCTTGGTCAGACCAACTGTGTATACAGCTTGTGAAAGACTGCTAAGGCCATACCCATACTTCGTTTTGTAGAGGTACGGCTTAGAAGATGACGCTCTCGTATCATTACTTGCTCCGCTTCGTTTGTATGAGGAGCTTGATCTGTACAGACGTAACTGTTGCGTCATTTGTTGTGTCTTTTTACAACTTCTCTTAATATTTACATTATATCGTTTCCTTAGATAATATTGAATTATTTTATTGTATTTTGTTATCTGTTATTTTGTTATCTATAATTTTTTCACATGAACACAAAAAAATTACCACTACGGACACTGAATCAGGTAAATTTCAGGTTTACAGCTTACTTCAAATAAAATTTACAAACACTGTATCAAAGGAAATAGTACGGTGTTTTTTTTAATTGCAACTGCAGTAGCATATAGTTTTTTAATTAAAGTATTTAAAAGTTTCAAATTTTATTTGATCTAGTGTCAGCCTTTAAAATATTTTTCAACGCGGACAGAGAAACATTTAGGCCCGAATTCAGAAACATTCAAATGAGACCATCCAATTCTCATCTCAATTTCTTCTCAAGTTAGACTGGATTTAGAAAGGGTCAGTCAGCAATTTCAATTTTACTTTGGTATTCATAAGTAACTTGAGATTGTCACCCAAGTTTAAATTAAAATCTACTTGTCTCTACTTACCACGGTTCTAGGTGACAAGTCTCTGCCGATTCTTCGATCAGCTGTGCCCCAGCTAGCTACAGTGGGGATGGGGCAGGTTAACTTACGGTGGTAAACTGATAAAGGGCCCCAGAAGACAATTTAAATCAACTAATCGTAGTTCGACTGGCCGACGTCTCCAATCGACCAGGTCGTGCAGAAATAAGAAACACTACTAAATAGAGACGAGAATATTACCTACTGTGTGTATGAAAGTAGAAATTAAAATCGTAATTAAAGTTAACACAATTTATTGCACAATCAAAAGTGAAAACACTACACTGTTACGAAACAATTACAATTGGCTGCTTATTTTAGGCTTAAATTAAATAACGTAAGCGCAGCGCAATTCGTGCTTCGGAATTCGTACTCGCGGTTTATTTCTCACGAGCTAGACGTAAAATTTAACAACCGATCGCTCCGTAGAATGTCAGTTTAAATTGAAAACCTAACCTTGAATCTGCGAGTCCTGGCGTACGTCAAAGTCAGCGGTGCCAATCGAAGTGCAGAGGCCGATGGGGAATTGTAACACCCCCCCTCAACCGCAGGAAGCGTCGACGAACTGGTCTGAACTGGACCCGCTAAGATCGTCAAGACGGCTGATTAGGTTTTCTCGATCGGATCTCGATACGACAATGTGCAGGAGCGGCCCCCGGAGAACTAGGTCTGGTATAATAGCCTGCGCCAGAAAATGCGCCCAAGTAGGAAAAGCCAAGTAGAAAAAGCCTACATAGAAGAAATGATATGCGTTAGCGGCCATTGTTGGCCCGTTTGTCGATATGCGTCGTCATATTTTACCTGAGAGAATTGGAGCCTCAGGCTTGGGAAGGAGAGTGAAACAGTCTCCAATCGTTGTTCGGCGGCGTTAAATAGTATTCCAGCAAAGCTGCAGTTGATTTACTTCTCCAAACGAGCAAGAAATCCGTTAAATTCAACACACGCGAAAAAGAACGTCACACCGCCACAAAGCTCGAGAGCGCGACCAGGCTGCAGATGAAGCAGGCCGCTTCGACGCGTAGGAATTACCGAGGACAACCAATGGCAGGTGGCCTGAGAGTCACATGGGGCCTTCATGACCTATGAGAACTCAACGACCACAGCACGCAGGTTTTCCCCCATAGCGATGTAAAGAAGGGGCATCAGGGTTGCCACGGTGCGAAAACGAAATCGCTAAACGGTATATCGCCGCTACATTTTAGCGCGAAATTTAACTGTAACAAGATGAGCGACTAAAGTGAGAAACGATTGAGATCAGTCTTCGAGTATTTTCTGAATACGAACTGAAAAAATGAGTAGGTATCTCTGTGAGATGATATTGAGATCGGCTCAATTTGCGGCTATGAATTCTGGACTTAATGTGAGCATTTTCACGAATCGTCTACAACACGCCTCGCCGTAATGAATATTGGAGCCGTTCGAAACCTGTATAGTTTAAGATGCACATAAATCCGTAGGTCCAGATTAGGAGGAATAAAACTGAAGAAAAATGAGAGAATGAAGAAAATCAAAAGTATAAAATACACAATAGCATAGAGTAGTTTAGTAATAAATTATTGGTTTACAATAGTTGTTTCCACAGTTCAGTTTTTTTTTAAATTGCCAAATACTTTACTGTACACATTTTATTGAAATTGTTTCTTTATGATGATCTTTTACATATGCCGTTTTTATATGATACTGTCACGTTTGAAAAATTATTATCTAAATTCGTTTTACTTTTGGAGTTACATTGGAGTTTAATTGACAAAATTGTTTAGTTAGCATTTCACAAGTACGGTCATCGATACAGGCTTAATCGCCGCGGAAGTTGTCTAGCATGAATTACCGACGTCTGCTTAGCTCGCAGGTCACATTCTTTTTCGGTCGATGAAACTTATGTAAAATTAACGTTTCAATAGAGGGAATTCCATGCCGACAAATGAAAACCAAGTTGTTTGAAATTACTTAAGAATGCTACACAACAGTTCGTATTTCATTCAAAACAATTAAAGTGCTCGCTCATTAAATGTGACGCTGGCAATTTTGGAACATCGATCTTTGGACTCGAATCCCTGGAACGCACTTTGTGGCAACCGGCACGGGTGGTATAGAAAGGGAAATTTGTAAATCAAATAGGCAGTAGTTGATCAATGAGTTGTATGGTCGGAAAACAGTCGACAGGCATACAGTTTCCAGAGTATTCATTAATATAATTAGTTTAATGTATTTGGTGAATTTTATTTGTGACTTCTAAATCGGTCCTTGGGGGCAGCGTTCGGTCGAGTGTGGTGCAAAGAGGAGAGGTAATGTAAAATATGAATTAATTATTATGTTTCGTTCGTCAATATGCTGCCCTGCAAGCGAGTGCTCGATTTAAGGGAAAACGTAACGTGGAGGTGACCCCCTTATAACATAACTACGTTGACTATATTTCCCTTACAACGTAACGTGATGGAGGCGCCCTTAAAAAATGATAATTAATTTCTTTTTGGGAACCAACGTTTTCTATAACGTAACAAGGCGTAATACATCCCTTCCGTTCTTGACGTGGTGTAAGCGCCGAAATTATAACTTTTGTATAACAGTCTTTTCGTATCTTGATATGGTAAAGGTTTGACAGTATCTCTTGAGAGTTTCGTGACAATACTAACAATTATGTACGTTATATACAACAATGAGTCTTTTAAGTAGATTTTTCCTTCCCATAAACTTAAGGTTAAGAAGAGTTAATAGTTCTCCAGTCAAATTTTATGGTCTTTCAGAAAAGAGAAAAAAATCATTCATTGTTTTCTTGTTGAGGTAACTGTCTCTTTTGATTCTTTCAACCAACTTTCCTTTGGTCTTCTCTCACGGTCCTCTGTTGTCCCCGTTAGAAAAAAAGGGAACCAAAATCGTTTACTGTTTACCTTTTGACGTAAACTGTCACTCTTGCACATTTCAACCATGTTTTCCTTGGCCTTCTCTTTCTTCTACTGAATGTAGATTTTGGTTCCGTTATCTGTCTTGATCTATTCTGATTACATGTGCTAACCAATTTAAGTTGTCTTTATTAAGTTTTTTTTATTTAGGGACTCTCTAAAGTTCTCATTTCTGATTGGGTCTCATCTGCGCTTCTCTTAAATAATGTAACGGCCAAAAATTCTAAACCCTAAATTATTAAATTAAAATCGGTATCGCCTTTCACCGTATTCACAAAAGAATTTCCAACTTTGATTTTAACGTAAACATTTCTCAGGTGATAAGGAGCCCGAGCGACGAACTTTAGCCAAAATACTGACTCTCCGCCAGATAAGTGGCCAATAAGATACGTAAAGTAAATAAGCCACGCGTTGAAGGCCCTGAGCGCCTGAGAACCTCACCCACGCAAGGTAGCGTAGCCGGTTCAAAAGCACCTCGCAATCCCTTAAGAGTAGGTAACTTAAGTCACTCCAGTAATCTAAATGAGAGTGACCAAAAGGGGACTTGCAAAGATGCCGCCACCTCGCAGTCGCAAATTAAAAAAGGGTTGGGTCTCGGGTTTGAAAATGTAAACAGTACGGTTCCGCAGGGAGAGAAGATTCGAAAAATTTTCTCACTTCAATTTTAAAGTAATGTATTCAAAGAATCGAGTAAAATTTAGAAGCGTTTGGCATTTGAATTGATGATTTCCGTTTCACTCCACTTATTTTTATATCTTCGTAAAACAAACTTTCAATATTGTAATTGCTTCGGCACCAAATACCACGAGTAAAAATCGATGTGATGGATATTTGCAGAGCGAAAATAAATAGCCGCTTTCGGCCCTTTGTTCGAATTTGCATCTTTTAATTGCACTTCTGCTGTTTCGACTGCAATTGAAATTTCAGAGCGTTTTATTCACATCATAAAAACCTTCAAGTTATTGTGTCGGTAGGTGCAACAAATTAGTAAAAGAATACATTTTTCAGGCCCCATTAAAATATTGCATTTAATAATAAATATAATTAGAAAATTCCATCGAAGACAAGACATGACTTGTAGAAGCACGATTGCAACTTTCGTTTGCGAACAAACTTTTGTTCGCCCCTCGCAGAGAGGTTCGAAAGTGAAATGAACATCTGACTAATTAAATTGAAATTAACTGAAATATTCGCATACTTCGTTGGAAGTGTGGCGTTAAGTACAAGTCGCAAGGGCGATTCAACATTTTTAATTGGTCCTTGGCAATTTACTTTTAGTCGAACTTTTGACGCTTATTAAATAAGTATGAGAATAATTAATTCCGTAAAAGTTCGGTAAGTTTCGATTAGTCGCTAGATAGGGCAAGAAATGCAATAATTTAAATATTTTCTGACAAAATTTGAGGCGAACGAAATCAGTTTTCTATATTATAAAAAGTTCATTTCAAACGTAAAGCTTCCCGAATTATATCTACGACAACAAATAATTCCTTTATGGAAATAGCGCAGGTATGCAACCTTGGCCTTGTTTACGAATAGGTATATATTTTATATATTCATAACTTGCAGCTGTTTACTATTAACTTAAAGTTTATACATACTTATATCGTCAAAGTTACATCAGAAGCTGTAGCCTCGTCGTATTTTTTTAAAATTATAAATAACAACAAAATAATTTAAAATATTTTTTTCGAAATGTCTAATTATTGTCATAGTGAAACAACAATAAATATTATCAAGTAATTGAATGAAGCGAGATGTGAGTTTCGAAAAAGCAACTTTGTTGTAATTTGAAGTTAAAGGAAAACTCGCCCTGCCTTTTTCTTTTTAAACTAGGTAGAACGGTAGAGTGTAAATAAAGTTTCTGACGAAGTTTCAATCCTCAAAGCGATCACTGGTCCGGAAACAGGAACAAAACACAAGACTTCTTCTATAATTATTGAGTATTTACACAGGCGAGAAATTTACAGTTCAGATACATGTGCTTTTGTGCTGCTTTTTTTTGTAAGTGATGATTTCATATGCCTTTGTTGTGATTTTCTTAATTCTTCAGATTCGCTAATCAGATAAAATTTCCTCTCCTGCATAACACAAAATGCTTACAAATTAAATTTAGCGTGTTTATTTAAATTGTTTGTTGAATAAAGCTTTCGCGAGTAAACTTACTGGAAACTACTCCGACGGAGATACTTTAAAGGACTTCATTATCTGTATTATTTGGACAAATCAGATTTTCTTTCTGTTCGTTTGTTTACGCAGCAGTTTTACCTGTGCGTATTTATCTTATGTCAAACATACATCAAATCGCTAGTTTGAGAACGTCTTCAAATAATTATATGTAAATATTTGAAAAAATAAAAAAAACTCGTTATAATCTACGTACATTTTATCTCATTTATTTTCAAGGGGAAGGCAAATACATATTTCCATTTAAACGCAACCTACACACATCGTGTTTCTTTGAAGGAGAATGTTGTAAGCAGTGTAATAAAATGTAATTTACTATTTATGAAGCTGATTCATAAATAGTAAATTACATTTACATTTACAGAGCTTCTACGAAATAATCTCATAAAATTAAGCAATGATTTAGAACGTGGAAAATAAAACCAAATTAAGTCAAATTGACACATAACATTTGCAAATTATCCACCAGTAATATTAGCCAACAAAAAAGTACTTCAAAGTTATTTGGTATGATTTCGGATAAAAGGTTAACGTATGATGCAATTGCACAAGCATAAGCAGTTTGCACACAAATTGGGAACTTTGGAAGATGAACAAAAAATGAAAACCATAACCAAAAAATAAAAGAAACAGATATTGCATAAGAAGGTAGTGCGCAAATTCTTATGGACATAATATACTTATGGGATCGATCCTTTATACGAGGTCGGTTCAAAATTTTGACCTACAATTTATTTTTTTTTAGGCGCAATGAAAGAGCTACTGTCTAATGATTTTGCTTTCAGCATGATAGGCATGTTAGCTGACGTCATGAACAATTGCAACTTCTTTGTATCAATATTGTCACTTTTATTAGCCATTGAGCCAATTGCTATTTACCTGAAGGACAGCAAATTTGTGCGAGTAACTTCGAAGTTCTCCAGCACTGCCGGCTAAACTCCTGGAGAAGGGCAGGGTTCAAGGTAACCCCAAAAACGAAGGGCAGACAAGTTGAATAAAATAAAAGTCACCAGCTGAGCACACTTGTTTTTATTTAAAATGCCCAAAAAGAAAAGTAATAATAAGAAAATAAATAATTGATTAACAAATAGCAAGTTCGACCCAGAAGGGGTCCCAATGCGTTGAACAAGAAGTGAAGCTAAATCAGTTTGTTATCAGTCAAGTGAATAATTTAAACTTTCTCCGATAAACTGATCTGCTTTTCGTTTAGAGCAAAACTTAAAATAAATATTTAAGGACGCTTATTTAAACTTAAACTAACGCAAACCGGCGTTTGGGCGACGCAAACAAATAAATAAAAATAAGTAAAATATTTCCGACCTTGTAACCAAATCCAAGTTTTGACAATAGCAGACGTAAATCGGCGTAAGTATTACGTCACAAAGTGGCGTCACGTCGGCAGGTCAAGTCCAATTGTCCCGGACGAGGGGTGGGCCGTGATACCAGGACTTCGTCGCGCGGTCAAGAGCAGAGACGCCAAGCCAAATGGCGTGATCATTTTCGGATGCTGAGTCCATGGGAATGGAAAACTTTATCACCGTAACTAATATCGCCCCTGCTTTGAAAACACATTCTAGACTCATAAAAACGATATGTATTTCCTGCTCTCTGGTTTCTGTCAGGAATAGGTACAACCTAAAAAAATAATAATTTCGAAATTTCTTTAACGCATTTTTCGAGTCCTTACCGCTTATTATAGTGAACTTCTTACAAAAGTCAAACTAGCCATAGGAAACAAAAGGCACGGTCTCTTAAATAAGGGCATTAATCTTCTTCACGACAATGCTCGCCCATATTTCATTCTATATAAAAAGGGCGCTGAGAGCGATTCCTGGCTATTTAAAACTCAAACCAGAAACAAAGGAACTGCGTAAAACTCTATAAAAGAGAGAAGAATAGGTGGAAACAGTTGGTTTATTTCTGTATAATTTTTTTTGTAAAGTTTGAGTGATCTACAGGAGCATAGCGGCTCGACGAGGTCTTGCAAATTGATAAATTAGAAAGTGATAGATAGTTCATCCCCTTTCTTTTATCTTTTAACCTCCGTCTTTTACAGCAGTAGACTTCGAAAAATAGAAGACAGAAGATCATTCTTAATTTTCTAATTGCATTAAATTATGATCATCCAATGTCGCCGACAGATCTATTTTTATAATTATTACGTCATCTACGAGCTACCCGATGGTTAAGGAAGTTTGGACGAGCGCTGAGCTTCTAGTCGAAGAAGAAACCTCTATAAAAGCAGAATTTGTTGCAATGTAAAATTCTGTTAAAAGTAAAGTGTCCCAATATGGCCGCCGATTTTACATGCCGTCTTCATGGGGTCTTTGGTCATCCCGGTCGAATGTATAGATTTTTCGAAAGGGTTTTGTGATTGGTAAGTTTGAGTCCATGTGACTTCCCTTCCCCCTGCCAGGTATTCTAGTTACGCGCAGAATCAAGTTAGTACTTTGCTAGCCGTGTTGGAGTGCTGTTAATTTGTTTTTGGCTCGTGACTTTTGTTGATCCCTTAAGTGGTGTGTGCTTGTGTGGGAAGCCGAACGGAGATAGATGTGTGGATTCTGCTCTTATCTGTAGCAACCGTAAGATCTGTAAACCTGTAACTCAGTTATTAAAATATGGAATTTTGAAGTTCTGTGGAAGATATGATTTCTGAAATATGAAAGGACATATAAGCGGCTTACCTCGGCCTGGAAAAGTCGAGCGTTCGACGAAAGAAACACCGTGTGGCATGTGCGGTGATTCAGATAAATCCAAAAATGTCGGAAAGAGATGCGGTCAGGAACCTCTACCAATCCGTAACTTCTTGGGTGAATCTCACAGAACCCCAACAGGGCGCGGAAATACCAAAATTTCGTACACCAAAACTGCAGAGAAACCCAAAGATCACACGCATTTACACGCCAAACCAGAAAAATGCCGGCTGGGCCGCTCCCTTGCTGGCTTGTGTAAAATTTTTCAATGTGCGCCGGTCCACCCAAAACCCCACGCGTTTTCAGACTTAAAACAAGTGCGACATACCGACTCAGTGCGAGAATCTTCACCACCGAACGGAACAATCGAGGCATTCAACGTGTTACGGTTGAAAAATTCATTCGAGTTATTCATAATAATTTTCCGAACACCCTGTATCAGCGTGGGAAATTTAACGTTCACACGGCGTACGTGCCGTTTTCGAGTTTCATAATATGGTGCAATCTTTCGACAGTTGGATGGTGCGCTGTTAATTCAGGCATACTGCGTATCTCCATTTCACTTAGGTATCGTGGTAAATCTGTCTCGATCGTAACGACTCCTGTCTGAATTGGTGTTGGGGGAAGAACGCGACATTCGTCCGCGGCCAGTCTCGTATAGAGAGCCTCCACGTTCGCTTCGTTTGTTTTGTGTGTTGAAATTTTGTGCTTCCTTTCAACGTGCCTTTGTGAAGGAAGAGGAACCGGACTTAGTCCGAGATTTGTTGTTATCGTACGTGGAGAGACCTTTAAGCTTGCTAAACAGCTTTCCAAGCCTGTCGTCGAAATACGAAACAGGTATGTCTTGTGGCTTTGTTCTGACTGCGACGAAACGTAACGCATATTTTCTTCCATTAGGCTTCGAGTATAGGCTTTCAGTTCAAGTATAGACTTTCAGTTGAAGTTTAAGTTTGAGACATAGCCTCAGTTCTAGACAGCTTGCTGAGGTAGTTTTATTTGGGTGAGAAATATCGTCGTCCCCTTGGGTGCAGGAGAAGCCCGGATTTGGCTTTTTGTCAACGAATTGAGCCCCGCCACCTGGCCTTCCCCGTCGTTGAGAATAGACTCGCCCTGCAAGACGACGCCATTTTTGGCGGCTGACCGCAACATTGACTCACTCCGCTAACCACCGCGGGAGGACGCTCCGACCTGTTCACGTTGGCCAGCTGATTGATCTTTGGATTGTACCAAGGTCGCCCGGCAGGGGGGTAACCCTGCTTACCAAAGCGTGGATCCAACGGCTGCGGCCGTAGGTGACCATTGTGGACGTATGATAGAGTTCCTATGGGTGTGACGAGCCCACCGTCCTGAGTTGGCGCACCAGTGCCTGGGTTGCACGTAACCTAATCTGTAGGACTCGGCCGACTTGTTCGGTCGTGGCCGAACTTCTCACCAGTGAAGCAAACTGGTACAGTGGGGACCGGTTAGCCCGGAGGATACCCTCCCCTCCTCTGGAGTGGAGCGAGCAGAGGGGACCTCCACCGGTCGACTGGGTTGCACTCACGGGGGTAGTGGTTGATGGTCCGCATGCTGGGTTAGGGATAATGTCCACCCCATCCCGACGTGTGAACTGCGGATCTCAGTTCCGGCACTAGCCTGGATAGCTAGTAGAGATTAGATAGGTCTCCCTTCACCAGAAGGGGCGAGGGGCGTGCAACCCCGAACCAGTCTGGTAGCAGGACGACACTTATAGTGTCAGCCACCGAGAGGTGGGCTTCCCTGCGCGTTGATTGAGCGTAACTCAATCCGATGGCTCTGGTCGGGGCCCGAGACGGTTAAGGGCTAACTTGCTCAGGTACCGCTACCGCAGGTAGCGTTCAGGGTAGATAAGGGGCTCTCTGTCTGTCTGTCTGTACCAAGGTCGAGTTAACCCTATTTCTCTTGTATTTGCGGTGTTGTTTCTTTACAATTTCTAATTAATGCGGGGTTTGTTCACATTTACCCGTCGCCGTCTGACGTCGATAATTTTTGTGCCCGTTAATTTATTTATCGCTTTAAATCGTATGTGTGACCGAAGCACAGATCTGTGGTACGGATTAAAGTTAACGTGTTACTTATTTATTTATTTTTCACTTTTGAGTTGCCGTTATTTGATTTTTGAGCAAGTTAAATATAAACAAGAGTGCTCAGCTGGTGCTTTTTATTTTAATCACTTTGCCCACCTTTTGCATTGGGGTTACATCGAACCTCCCTTCTCCACGAGCTATGCCGAGCCGGTGCGGAGAAACAGTAGTCACCACGCAATAATTTGCACACCTACAGGTAGGTAGCAAACGACGGGGACCGCTAGAAAACAAAGTAGCGGTGACGGAGCGGAAACGACTGTAACACGTTCTTCCTCTTGTTATTTAGGCTTTTATTTGTGGCTTTTCTCGTTGGGATACCTCTAGGCCCTAATAGAAAGGTTTTCTGTTGGTATTGGTGAATTTCCCGTAACGATTCGCGGAACCAGATTCCGCTACTGAAACATGCATCGCCGTATGTAGTCAAGGGAGGTTCACATGGAAACGTCGGTTACCGCACCCTCTTACCGAAGACCTGCAGTACTCGGACTCTTTTTCCTGGTTTGAAGTGAGGTTAACCGTTTGGGTTGGATTTACTTTTATTATTTTATTAAGATGATGATTTAAAACAATTGACGTAAAACCTTGCATGACGGTTTGAAAAATTAATTTATTACTGCCTCGATAATAATTAATTACTTTCTTTCCCTTTTCTTATGTATGTAAGCGGAGAACGGGACCCGTACTTTGCGTTTTGTAATCTTTAACAGTGTTTGCTTAAATTTTGAGTATTTTGACACTAGCGGACGTTTTGTTCTTTTACTTTAGCTGTTAAAATAAAAGCGAGTGTACAGAAACTGATGTTTTGTTTCTCTTTAATTTGGTTTACGCATGAACCTACCTGTCCTATTGACCTAGCCGGCATTGGGACGTATGTTAATTTCTCCTCCCACAATCTTGCTGCTGCTGAAAGGTAGATAGTTTCTTGAAAGTTTTATTGTGTATTAAATGTGTTAAAACTGTGGACAATTAAATTATTTTCAATTTAATGAACAATTATGTTCTTCGAACTTCAAATTCGTAATAGTATTTTGAAAATTCATTAAAAAAATCTACGTGTCTTAGAAGATTTTTAATTAATTAATTTCCATTAGCCCATAAGTTATTTATACGTTCTACTTAATATCTACTCTACACTTAAGAGATCATAAGACAGATTGTAATAATAACTCACTGGATTCCACTGTCACCATTAAAAGTGAAATATTTCATTAATTAAAAATAAAAACAAACCAAAACATACTCGGTATTGTTTTACGAAAGACAATTATTTTTATTTGATGAGTATTTCACCTTTTGGCATCATCACTCAATTGTAAATAAAAATCCTTACTGAAAGTAAATCTCATTTGCGACACAAATAAGTTCGATAGCTTTAACGAACCGTAAAAACAACATTTACTGAAAGCGTCGCCTGTTATGATACAGAAGCTCCAATAACACTTTAAAAAATTTTAAAATTTTACACACATACCCCAATTGGGCACGTTTAAAAAATCGAGTCTTGAGCTTGTAAACCACCCGTCTATGCATGTGTACAAAGGTGGCTACACACGTAACTGCATGCTTGACAAGCATGCATGATCAATATTTTTGCACAAGCACGCTTGGGCGTCTGTAGGATAAATTTGCACAAGCATTCTGATTGTACAAACGGCTTGAAGATTGAACTGAACATGTGTACCAAGGTTTCGCAAGCTTGTGTAAGTGAACGTCAGTCGTGAGTCCTCTGTTGTGATCAGGGTTCGGAAGTAGCAAATAAAGCAAAATACTACGTTCAAAACTACACGTAGTTTTTGTTATTTAATACGTCTCTATTATGTTGAATAAACTACGTTAAAAATTACTTCATTTTCTATGTCATTTACATCACAAAATCTTTTAAGCGGACACTAAATCGCGCACTATATACTTTACGTTTCACAGTCGTTCGACAGCTTCGTCAGAAGTGAAAAAAAAAATAAATTTTTTTTTCACTGAAAATAAATTTTTTTTTTCACTTCTGACGAAGCTGTCGAACGACGGTGAAACGTAAAGTATATAGTGCGCGATTTAGTGTCCGCTTAAAAGATTTTGTGATACAAATTTCATCGGACAAGAACCAACTGTAAATATGTCATTTACGTTGTTATTTCTTTGCCGGATTCTATTCTAAAACTGAATTAAGTCAAGTTTAAACTCAATTAAGCTGTTTAAGGTCCAATTTTATAAATGCAAGATAAATTTACTCTACAGTTTAATGCCTTAGTAAAATTTGTTTTTAGAATTGTTACTAAGCCCTATATAAAATTTTCATCAACCAGTCTTTACATCACATGCCACGTTTCTTTTTACTCGTTTTCTTTTTCCAATGAGGACAAAAGGACCAAAGCGAGCGTATCGTCCTCGTCCAAACTCGGCATATTCCAAATACAAGCTAGCGCTGTCAAGCATGCATGCGTCGTGTGGTGGCAAAAGGAAATTGTGCGTGCTTGATCATGCATGCTTGTCAAGCATGCAGTTACGTCTGTAGCCAACTTAAGTAAAATCCTTGCACGCAAAATAAGTCTCAAAGTGCGAAATTAAAAGGGTAATTTCGTTTGGTTTAGTAGGCCAATTCACGAAATAATTTTTGAAGGAAAAATTAACCTGCGTAAGTGCGATATAAGCATGCTCAGCATGAGAAGCTAACATAATTACAAGGGCCCAAATCCGAACGGGCGAATTCCGTACGCACATCGACACTGAATAATTAATTTGACCCTTTCACGTTTCATCGCGTACCCGGAAAACCCAATTTGAGTGTGATACGTCGTATATAAATGGAGACATTTAATGAAAGGTACCTACTTATAATTCAGGATTCCTTGATTTAATTTATTTTATTGTTATTATTATTATTATTATTTGGTCTTCGTTTAGTTTGCTTTTAAT
Source organism: Dorcus hopei (assembly GCA_033060865.1). Classification (NCBI taxonomy): domain Eukaryota; kingdom Metazoa; phylum Arthropoda; class Insecta; order Coleoptera; family Lucanidae; genus Dorcus; species Dorcus hopei. Next base: position 15,757,042 of record CM065421.1, on the reverse strand, counting down.
TCACGACTATTTTTTTTGCAGAAAAATGTGTTTCATGACTTGCTTTAATATCATATCCTAATCAGTCGAAGTCATTGAATCGGCCTGTTTGGAGAACGCGCTACAGTGAGAACAAACAAGTCTACGGTAATCAGAATTATGATGAAGCAAATAACACCAGCATAAAGGACAACTTGGGAAAGGAAACAGTAAGAAACTCGAATTAAACAGAAGGTAGTGGAGAGACATCGTGGGGGAGATTAAAGTATTTCGTGGTCCCAGGAGTAAGTAAGTTAGGGCCGTTTTCATAATAAACACGTTCTGTTACAGTTTATTATGAAAATGGCCTTTAAATAAATGCGCTTTGTTATTATTTTTATTCGTAAACTCTGTGTACAATAATTTTTTTCGGGATTTTCTTATTACATTTATGGTAGATTCAATCAGGATTTAATCGAGTAACTTTAACTAATTTAAGTATCTATTTATTTTAATGCTTGAGTGTATTTTTCAATACCTACATATTTTCTGTGTTATACTCATTTTATTTGCATAACATAAAATGTAATTTTATTTCATTAAAATACGTAATGCTCTGTAATATTATCAATATAATACCCATTAAACGATTTTTATGTGCATTTCGCCAGTTTAGAAACATTAATCTGTCGTACATGCAAACATTAAAACCTACTAATAAAATTTTATAATCAAAAAGGCAATTTTAATGTTTCATATTGATTCATGTTTTAAGGGTTTTTTAATAGTATTAAAGTCCGCAGGCAATAAAATCAAATTGTCAGTGATGAGATTTACGATAAAACCTTTTTTTACATCATGGGTTTGCTTTCGAAATTAATTACTCCTCCGTGCCATAAATCGTTATTACTCTTTCTTTCAAAGGTACAACACGGTCAAAAAATGTGTCAAATTATGAACATAAAATACTGATACTAGATATTTCTTCTCTGTTTAATATACTTATGTGAAAGTTTCTCTCCCGTACTCATTATGAATTGGTTGGCAAGAAACCTAACATAAAAAACTAAAAGCTTGTCAAAATAATAATAATAATAAATTAATAAGTAGATTTCTTTATCGTATGTATTTTACAACGATACCATAAATTGCTGTTTACTGATTGTGTACCAATACGTCAGATTATGTACGTTTTTTATATTTACACGGATATTTATTATATGCAAAGGTCCTGCATTGTTTTTCAACAAAATGCATTTGTTACCTACTTAAAAATGCCCTTAAATTTAGAATTTAGTTCCCCATTCTCAGGAATGGGGCCTGCAGATGTGTCAGATTATTTGAAATGACACCCCACCCCTTTTATAGCTTATCTTGAATAATTTAAAATTTTGCAAGAATTATTTTTTTTGCAATCCTAGAGTAAACACGTAAAATTCGAAATGCCGAAGGCCAATCCTTGTCTTCTGTCTGTGTGGATTAAAAATCATCCAGAGCTATCTTTGGAAAAAGAAAAAGTTTTCTGCAAGGTCTGTGGGAAAGTGGTAAGTTTTTTTCCTGTACATTTTTACGACGCCCATTAATTCGCATTAATTAAGAAACATTTAATATTAATTTGAAACTTTTTAAATTTTGATTACATGTACATATTGCTGTGGTTTTGGGCATATAAAATTTTAGAAATATTTGAAATCTCAGGGCCTAGTAATTTATTTGTTAAACAACTTCCGACACTGCACGGGGTTCGTGTGCGGTGTGGCAGATAAAAGACTCTAAAAGCATTTACTGAAATTTTATTGTGCAAATCTACGAAGCCACGTGGTAAATGGTTAAATAAAAATCAAATATCTTAGTAACAAATTTATTAAACGCAATAATGCCAACTTTAAACAACAAATGTCAAAATTTATATCAACATAACCAAAAATTTTCATCAGATAAAAACATGTACATAAGTTACGCTATAATTTGCAACGGTGAATTGAAATCAGTAGATCTCGACCTCAAAGTCATCGTAAACAAACAGGTAAATAGTTTTCAGAGTCCGCTAAAGCAAAATGCCTTGATCCGAGTCCCTTAAAAATTCTGAAAATTGTTAGATGATTGTAAATCAGGTTTGTGTAAAAATTGTTGAAATGTGATGTGGAATTTAACTTTGCAACGGCACAACGAAATATAATTATTCTATATCGTAAATGCCATTAACAAATTTGAATCGTACTAGTTTAAGAAAGCCGATCTAATTCTAGTACGAACAGTTAAGCTTATAAGTGTTGTGTATGTTTTAATGTTTAACTTTGAAAATGGCGCAAGTCGTAATTATTCTGACTTGTAAGTGCCATTAACAAATTTGAATCATACCGTTTAAGAAATCCGATCTAATACGAATATGAACAGTTAAATAAAATTGTGTGGTGTGTTGAAATTTAACTTTGCAATGACACAACGAAATGTAATTATTCTATATCGTAAATTCCATTAACAAATTTGTTGTTGAACCAATCAGAAAAACAGATTCTATCTGTATTCAACAAAGTATACAAGTGTGTGCAAATTAAGACATGTCAAAAATTAACAACAATTAAATAATATTATAAAAATTAAACATTTTACCATTCTTGTAGAGATGTTAACACCACCCAAGGAAGACTTAAAATCTATTGAAAATTTCCCCACTTATATAGGGAGAAAGTTTAAACAAAAACTTGCCCCCAAAGAAACTTAACCTTAAAATTCAAAATTAAAATAAAAAATTCTACAAAACTAAACTCAAAAACTTGCTTCTATATAAACCAAAAACACAAAAATTAAATTATTTTTTTGTAGGCCCATAAGCCCGAGACGGAGGGCCTCCACTTTGCACCTTCGTCCCGTCAGGAAGATGTAGCAGATAGCGGCGCTTGTTTCCGCGGTGGTTCTTGAGTAAGTCACGAGGAAGCTTTTTGATAGCTTCCTCAAATTCAGCAACATCCATCTGCTGAGGAACAACCTCCCTGACCGAGACATTTGTAGCTTCAGGGACAGAAATCATAGGCCTCGAAGGTAAAGGGATATAATCTGGCATAGCCTCAGTATCGGAGTCGTCTCCAAAGAGTTCCCGAAACTTGGTTTTTAACCAATTGGTCGTCGTAGGGAAGTCGATGTTCAAAAGTCCGTCTTCGAGGTTAGGTAAACTCTACATTTAACAGAATAGAAATTTTTAATAGAAGAGAAATCTTAGTGAAAACTTAATTTTCAGAATTCTAGGGGACCCTTTAATACAAATGTAATGGAAAAATGACACCAAAAGCCAAAAAAATTTTTCCAAATAAAATAAATTCAACGTGCGTATCCTTTTTCCTTTTGTATTTTATTTATCCTAAAAACGGAATAACACAGCAATATATATGGCATTTTATGAGATTATTATTATCTTCGATTAATAATAGTATTTATTTTAAAGGGAAAGTGTGAGAAAAAATTGACTCACACATCGCGACCGGGAGACAAAAGTGGGTGCGAAAAACTGATTGATTACTTGTTGTTTTATTTCATCAGAAACTACATGCATAAAAGCGCATAAATTTATGTACGAGAGCATATTTTGACATATTTTTTGGAAAAACGTGACATATTTATGCGCATATTTTTAACATTTTTTGTGCATAAAGATCCAACTTTATTCATTACGCAAATTACACAAATACTCAATAGAACGTCGACAGTGCGACCTACCTGGGATATTACGCCCACCTAGAATAATATAGTTACAGCGACTTGCTTTTTCATAGACAACTTTACCGTCATGGTAATATAATGAGACTGGCCTTTGCTGAGACATTTGCTTTGTGACTAACCCCCCCCCCTCCCCTAATTATTTGCGATGATCCCGATATTTCAAACAAATAGGTGCCGGCACAAAAATGCATAGTTGAATCCGCCGGTGCCGTATCAACAGTATCAAAAGCAGAGAGCTCCGAGCGAGCTAATTCATTTCATTCACTTGGTTTATTGGTATTTTCTCAGTATCGTACAAGTCCAAGTCTGTTTAAAATGGAAAAAACAAGCATTTTTTTAAACAATTTTTACAATAATTTTCGGTTAAATTCAATATGAACAGCATCAAGACGAATAAGCCGTCTACAACTCCGATTCCGACGACACTTTGCTCATCTATTGGTTAGCGTAGTGGGGGACCATATCCCTTTTCGCGTCCATCCCTGATCTAGGGATTGCCTCGACGACTCATGGAAAAATGTGCATCAAATTACAACTTGATCCCACATGCAGGGTTTTGTTCGTAATCGGAATTTCCGGTATGAACCATATAAAAGATGGCTGTTTTCATGAAGTGAGAAGACGTATGTCATCGGCAGAAGTGATAATGCTTTGGTGTGATCGGGACCAGCTGTAAGTTCCGTCTGTCTTTCCGTATCCACTATCATGGTTTGATGAGAGAACATTAATTTATTTGCCATTTACTTAGTTATGCTATTAGAAACTGACAATTGTTTTATTTTATGTACAGAATGCAATTTCTTCTTTTTGTATGACATCCTAACAACGGATCTCTTACGGTTCAGATATAATATGTAAAGGAGATTTTACCTCGACATGTAATTGCCGTTGCTCCATTTATTGGAGATGGATTTATTTTAATGTACGTTAATGCTATACCACTGTTGCCCGAAGTGTAATTTAGTACCTTAGAGGTGTTAGTATTAACAAGTACAGTGGGTCTAGAAACTCTAGCAGATCACCAGGTAAACCTTTTAGAAGAATGGAATGAAATTATCTACATTGTACTCAAAATTGTATTAGAAGTATGACGGTATGTTGATTTATTCTTAGCCTCTATTGAAGCAAATAAAATTTGGGACTCGAAATATTTTACTATTTTATTACAGCGAGCCTGCAATACCTCTAATCCTTAAAAAAAAAAAGGTTTCTTCTTGCTCTGCAAACCAGCCACCAACAGCTTCTATTACCTCTTCGCTGCACAAAAATTTAGGTCCTTTTTAGACTTTTGTCAGTCGAAGGAAGATCATAGTCTCACGATGTCATTATCTGGGAAAATAAGTAAATTTAAATTCGTTTCATAATTATTGCAATTATGTGCATTTCAAAATTATGCAGGATCAGTACCCATTGACGATTAGTAGGACAGCCGCGTTACACATGCTCGCATTCCACTTACGTAGAAATGCAAGCTCAGCGGAATGTAAGCGTATTGTTTACATGTGCCAATTAAGATTGAGGCAATTAGAACGTTTTAAGAAAATAAATTTGGCATTGATGCTGACACCTTTAGAACTTTGTACTTTGGACCGAACCCCCAGCCACCAGAACGAAAGAACCAATTGTGACGTAGATTTAAAAAATGTATAAAAAATAAGAACCCAATTCGCAGGTATTAGTAAGTCAGAAGTCAGAAGTTAAGTTATTAGTAAAGGTGAAAGTGTGTGAAGTCAAGTGCGCGAAAAAAACAAAGCCAAGCGAGTGACTCTACGAGTAGTATGTTAAATAAGTGAAGTTAAAATAAGTAAAGATAAGTTTAGAATTAGAATAATTAAGTATTAAGTTTTAAAGTTAAAGGAACTTAGTTTAAATAAAGTTAAAAGACATGAACCAGGCAACGTACCAACTTCAAGTGACAAAGAGTGACGTATAACCTCATTTATTTATTTATTTTTATTTCGTTCTCGGACTTTCAACGAAGTGGCCGATAGTGTGCCAGTACTTTGCTTAAAGTTAATATATTTAAATAACCGGTTAGTCGACATTACCATTAAGGCACCTTCTGTGAAATCAGATCTGATTACCCGTATACCGTGTGAATAAATTATTTATTATTTTTAACAAAGTGCATTTAAAGTTGACGAGCTGAGAAAACTGTAGTTATTTAGTTTGTGGTGCACTAATATATTTGTTATACATTGCGTGAGTGTTTTTTTTTTATGTCAAAACCCTACGCTGAGCGTATCAAGTGGGACAAATTCCTGAAGGTTACGATTTACTTGAAGCGAACACGACGAGACCTTGGGAAGGGTCTCCGAAGTGGATTTCTTTCAACTGGGGGGAATTCCCTGGCGCCCTGGTGTGTTTTATTTAGTACCCCTTCCGTCTTCACTGAGCTGGCTTGGGAACAATTGTGGGAAGCAACGCTTACTTGTCACCTGGTATTTCAAATTATTCAGGAGTATTAGTATTTACAATTTTTGGGGTAACAAGCTTAAACCCTTAACAACGATTATTTCAACAATCGTTGTTATGGGTTTAAGCTTCAGCTTAAATTTAAACTGGCATTGTACAACTGGGCCTAAAACGACTCAAAAATGTTGCACCCAGATGTACAATTCAGTTAATTACTCTATTCAACGCTTCAAGTCTAAATCATCTTACTTTTATTACAAACAAATTATATCGGTTAATTAAAGGCGCAAGAATTATCGAAAATTCGCTCTTTAAAGAAAAACGCAGCGTGACGAAGCAATTGATCAAGAAATACAGTACGAACTCACGCACTCCAGGAGTGTGTCCTGTAGGTTGAAGGTCCTTCCGGCGAGTCGTCAATAAGTTGAGCACTCACCTTCCTTCGGTCGGAAACCGCAACTGCTTCCAAAATGTCGGTTAACCGATGGCCAAGAGAGTATCCCCAAAAAAATACTCAGTAAAGTATTAGTAAAAAGTAAAAGTATCAGAACGAAAAGTCTGAATTAAAGAAGAAATAGCATATCTAGTAACATGATGGCGTCACGTCGGCGTCGTTAACTTAATATACCTGGATTTTTAATAAAGCCAGGTCCTGGCAGGGTAATAGAAATCTTCCCTAATCTCGTTTAGCGATGCACAGATAATTCCGACCACGTCGTATTCATGTTTTTCTAATCTTCTTTTTTTTAGCAAAAACTACGATAACTTAAAACACAACGATATAAGCACCAACAAAGTTAAACGAGAAATGAATCGTTATAACCAGCTAAATCGGGTGATGCAAGATGATTGCGCATGCCTCAGCTCCGACCAATCAAAAATCATTATTACCAAAAATGTCCATATTAGGACGTGGCATGTAGCAATCGATAGTCGCACGCCTGCTCCCTCTGGTATTAGGGTTGCCACAATAAATTTTAAGTTGACTAAAATCTGCGGATATTGCCAACCTATTCATTACGCGATTTTGAACTGTAACAAATCTTTCTAATGGCCAAAAATGTTCTGAGTTGTTCTGTGCCTCTGCTGATTAATCTGCTTAAGGGTATATTAAATGTAGCTGTAAAAATATGTGCACAACAAAACGCTGCAAATGTAAGAAAGTGTAAGAAAGTACTATTTGTTCAGCATGGAAGTATCGCGTTTGGGGAACAATATTTTATTAATTATATCTAATCTACCTACTATTTTTTTTAACATTAGTCCCATATTCTTCGTCGACTTTGTCGATTTATTCAAGTCACCCTGTATTTCATATATTCATTGATTTAATATTTCTTGGGTATTTGTCTAACAAACTGTAAGAAATCAGCATGTAACTGAAAAAAAGATGACGATTGACGAAATGAAATATACTTCACCGTTTTGAGCGATTATGTTAATTTGCATGAGAATGCAAGGATATGCTCCTGAGATCACAAGGAAGCGACGAGCTGAGTACTCAGGCGTTTGATTTCGGATATGCTTTTCGATTTGTATGCTCGCTGGATTTTGGAGATGCACTAATTTCTCGACGAAGGAATTTATATTTGCTAACGCAAAGTTAAAACTATGAGATACTTGCATGGATTTGCAAATAATTGACATGCTTTAGTTAATGTGGTATCAAGAAGTAGCAAACTCTTGCGAGTTGATCCAGTTTTTATTCGCATAAGATGCATGTATACAGAGTGGTGAAAGCTTAAAAAATACGTAAAAGTAACTAAAATTATTTGTAAAATAATGGCAACATAACTCTTTTATGTAAAAATCATTTATTTTTGGTAATAATTTCCATTGCACGTCCTTTACAAGACACACTTCTAACTAAATTTCTATTGTTAAGTTCTAGCTTATTTCACTTTCAATTTATTTATTGGTCCACATAACGAGCGTAATTATTTACTTTCGATGTAGATTATTTATTACATTTCCGGCCGCCGATAGCATCCCGAAATTTTGCATAAAATTACAATTCACTGGTAAATAGTGGGCACGTTATTTCATGGATGTATATTTAATTAATTAATTAATTAATTAATTGACAGCGATAACAAAATTACAGGAAAACAGGAAAACGTGCACAATATCACAAAATCAAAAGAGGAATTTATTCAATAAATTTAAACGTTTCATAAACGTTGCAGAACTTTTTCATTTCTTTGAGCGTATAATAGGGTACTTGCAGTGGTTAATGTATCCTCCAAGTTTTATAATTTTGGAATAATATTTAGATAATGTTTGACACAGGCTAAAAAAGTTTCTGTAAAAAATGTAATATAATAATAATAATTTAAAATATACAGATATATTTAAATATAATCACGTGACTAAAAATGCGATATCATTGGTCATGACGTTGATAATTTGTAAACAGAGCAATATGTTGTATGAGCGAGTTCGTAAAGTCATCGGTTGACAGTTAGATTAAATCATTAAACCGTTCGTAAGTCATCAAAACCATTGTAACGAAGTGACCACTCCGTTACCGTTTATTTAGAATTTTTATTGTTTTTGTACATAGTTAGTTAGCGTTGTATTTTATAGTTGAAAATCAGTTTACTTTGCGCAGAATAAAGCATAATTTAGGTGGGAGTTCCGAAAGAGTAGGGCTCCCCCTCCACGCGCAAGCCTTTATAAGCGCGCTAAGAGCACGCTTTAAGCCGGGGCTTCTTAGAACCGTGCGCGACGCACAACTGACGCAGATTCCTATGCTGCCAATGTATTTACAGTCCGCTGACCTGTGACTTTCTGCACAGCCAATACATTGGTAGAATAGGAAACTGCGTAAGTCCTACGTCGCTCACAGTTCTAAGAAGCCAAGGCTTAAGTGAGTCGCTCAACGACTCATCCGTCCGCCGGTGTTTCGACTCTAACGCGCTAAGCGACCTGTGCTACGTTCACATTACCCGTAACCGCTCCTCCTTTTTTTAAATCCTCATTCTTTCCTACCTGGCGCGGGTGTCTCGTGCATCCTGACCCTAGAGCGGGAGTTTCACTCTTTCTTACAGGGCGCGGGCGTCTCGTGCATCCTGACTAGGGATGACGACGGGTACCCGTTTATTTAAATGGAACTGGTTCCCCTTTATGAATACCCGTTACCCGATAAGTACCCGAACACCCAGTAATTACCCGATACTCGGTAAGTGCCCGATAACCAAGAACTTTCATTTAAATTTAAATGACCATAAAACAAATGTGTGGGACGTTATTCTTGTTTTTTTACTATTGTTTTTTTTACTTGTTTTTTTTTACTGTTTTTACTATAAATTTATTTGCAGCATTAGTTACTTGGGATATTGCTACGAAAGATAGGTGCCAATAGCGGGTACCCGGATAACAAAATTCCTAATCCTGATTCTAGAGTGGAAGTTTCAATCTTTCTTACCTGGCGCGGGCGTCTCATGCATCTTGACTCTAGAGTGGGAGTTTCACTCTTTCTTACCTGGCGCGGGCGTCTCGTGCATCCTGACCCTAGAGTGGGAGTTTCAATCTTTCTTACCTGGTGCAGGCGTCTCATACATCTTGACCCTAGAGTGGGAGTTTCACTCTTTCTTACCTGGCGCGGGCGTCTCGTGCATCCTGACCCTAGAGTGGAAGTTTCACTTTTTCTTTCCGTATCTCTGATCCGATTCCCGGGGCCAGTATCAGGAACGTACGCGCAGCGCGTGGTGGTTAGTTGTCATTAGTGTCCTTAAGACACAACGTATTTTACCGTTGATTAGTGTCCTTAAAACACACCGTATATTACTGTTGTTTAGTGTCCATGAGACACACCGCGTATTACCGCAACCGAAAAATACCGTCCGGAGGTTTAACATTCGTTTACCAACCCGTGAGTTTTGTTACCGGAGTAAAAACATTTCGATCTGTAAATACGTGTAAATATGAACTATTTTGTAAATAAAATCTGCACTTGCTAAGTGAACCACGCTTTTATTTCTGGACCTGGACACCGACGAGCAAACCCGAACCGCCAGGCCGACGTCAATCCGAGCAACGTCCAACAGCATCCTGAGAGAGAGAAAGACTATCCCGAAAATTGACGGTCCGTTACACCATCAATAACAAAACCAGGGGTTCTTATTTTCATAAATTTCAGTAAATACTTTAATCCATTAGCTCACAAACACAAAAAAATAACTCGACTTTAATATAATTTTCGGTATATCAGGTATTTAAGTACTCACAGAATGGTTTGCATTAATTAAAAATTGTCACCCTTGACATTAGTTGTCACACTTCACGTACATAACCTCATGAAGGATACCATGAATACCTCACTGTTTGCAAATTATCTACATCACACGCGTTTTGGTGCGAATTGGAATGTATGAAATTTTAAATATTTTTCTCGAATGTTAGAATTTATTTTTAAAAAATGTAACACGCGCATTTTAATCTCTGATATGAATGCAATTTTTCTAGCACATAAAAAAAATTTGTGCAAGTACCCTATTTTTAACATTAAAATAAATGCGCACAATACTATAATAAATAGGTTTGCAAGTGAAATTAATTTTATTTTCTCTGACTAGAATGTTGTTAGAAATTATTGTCGCAGTAAGTATTCATTTTCTTCACAATATTGAGTGCAAAAAATTCACACTAGTTATATCTACGACAACAAAGAATTCCTTTATGTAAATAGTGTAGGTGTGTAACCTTGGACTTGCTTACTAATATCATATTTCATAACTCGCCGCTGCTCAAACCTTGAGATTGTTTACTAATATGATGTATCATACAAGTATGTTCATGACTTGCAGGTATGCAGCTTTCATAATTGTTTACTAATAACATATTGTTGTGTTATTGAGGAAGAGAGAAGAATACAGAATTGTTTGTTGTTTGGCCCCACGTTGGGCGCCAATAAAATTGTTGTGTTATGGAGGACGTCGAAGAATCAAAGATTTTGTTGTGATGTTGAGGAGAATGGGAGAATCAAGAACTTTTTTGTTGGTTGACTTTTTCTTTGTTAGCTTTTCTTTTTCATCAACAATTTACTTTACCTGTTCTAGCTCATCTTTTCTCAGGTTCAACTCTTTGTCAGGGCTTGGATTCTTATTTTGGGCAATCGTGATGAATAATGAATTTTTTTTTGTTTTAAATCCTCAATGAATTTTTTTTTTGTGTTTAAATTAATTTTGATCTTAATCTAATTAATTCGTCGTTTTATGTGAATGCCTTTGTTTTGTTCCAAACTTCAAATTACCTTCCTGCGCTTACACAATAGAAAGTAATTTCTACTTTGGTTGAAACAAACCAATGCACTCATTTAATGGAAAGACAACCTTGTTTGCACGCTTCTGCTTTCCAATGTTTTAAAGAAATTTGCTTTTAAATCCTCTTGCAGACTTTGTTTTTTAATAATTTAACGTTTAACTCACATTCGAACCAACGTAAATTATTTCGTAGTTTAGGTGTTTGATTTATTTTTAAAAATCGTTTTAATTTTAATAAATAAGAAATTTTAAGTTTAAATTAATTTTGATGAAAATGAAATTCTTTGTTTTATAAACAGGAAACATTTATAAATTTGCTTGTACTAATTTTCAGATAAATAAATTGAATGTTGTAAATTGAATTTCTAAGAGCGTACGACGATCTGCACGTATCGAGCGTTTTTCGGTCAATTCCTTTTTCCTCGCGTGCAAATTAAGTACTTCCCCACCTGCCTATCTGAATCGTGTGCAAACCTGTCTGAAATGAATTACGCGTGCGTCGCGCCTTAAAAATTTTAGTTACAACTTTTCTTAAGTTTTCGTCCCTGGTTGGAACTTTTGGTACACTTACGTTAGTGACATGTTTATCTTTAACGCGGAAAATAAATTTGGAAAAACCTTGACTTTTCTCATACCAATTCAACAGGTAAGTTGCTTAAATTAATCTAATCATGTTCGTGCTTTAATTGACACTCATTAATGTAAGTAATTTCATTGTGGAACTTAAAATTAAACAATTTCAAAATTTTCTAACCTAACATTTTATACAAACTTGTAAACAAGATTAAAATTAATTCTCTTGCCGCATTGCATACTTTTAAAAACTTAAGAGGCCTTTCAACACTGGTTGTTCACTTAACTCGTGCACTAAACTTGTTCTGTTTTTAGGTTTTGCCGCATGAGTTGCTCGTAATCAAGTTGAACGTTCTGGATTTTTGTTGCATTCAGTCTCACTCGACGACTGTCCTGCAAATACAACAGACGTCTTCTCTTTTTGGACACTGGTTCCTTGACAGGCCAAAATCTTGCAGAGGAGGGCCCTTTCGTCTTTGTGTGATGCCTGTCCATCACCTCGCAGAATTCTTCCCATAACGATTGATGTAAACGATCCTCCAACCATTTATTGTCCTCGGAGGACACATACATTTGAACTTCTGCATGTTACTTTTTATTTTTGCTTTGACTTTTATTGCTCGACTCTGAATTTGAACTTTTATATAAAAATTGAATCATGACTTTCGTTTGTAAATGTTTCCCTTTTTTGTTTTATTTTAATTTATTTACACCTTGCTTATGTGATCACTAAATATCACCGCAATATGTATACAAGAGTCTTGATAGAACTGTTGTGGTGTACAAACAAATATTGTTGAGTGTCTTGAATAAATAAAATTGTTTTAAGTACCGAACTGCTCGGTACTTTTTTATTTTATTAAGGCCCGATTTATTCACCTCCAAATAAATTTAAATAAATCGGGCCTAAGTGTAATAGTTTTGACATTACAGACCAAAATAAATTATAAACGCGGTCGCATTTATTGAGAATTGTAAATTTCGTTTGTTTGTACTACATCTTGGACAGACGCAAATATAATATGTAATACAATGATCCCTCGAGGGTAATAAAAAATTGGAAATCGAATAAAGATAAAAAAGGCTGCCTTGATTTCCCATCGTTCCTTTTTATCGCTCTTCCAATCAACTTATTCCTGGCCACCTATAAATTTTTTATGCTAAATTGTTTTTTAGTGGCTCTTCTATCTTATTGAACACTGTAATAATTTCAATAAAATAACAAGTGGACAAGAGTAATTGCGCCATACATCAGCGGAAGAATATTTTTTTTGGTGGTCGCACACTTAAGCGAAGCGCAGCGAAATATTTTTGCCGTCTCATGGAAATTACTTTACATCCATATAGTAATGAAAATATTTTTTTGTTGTCTCTAACTCTCTAAATTTAACATAGAATGAAAACTCAGAATAGATACTTGTAAATTCTGCCTAAGTATCGTTGTTTCTAGGAGCAATAGATTAATAATTTACAGCACGTGCGGGTCTTAATTTGACAAAGGTATGTATGTGCAATATTAGGGAAGCTCGAGACATTCATGCGACAAAGACCGAGGTTTAATTAGTGTCAAACCCCACTGAAACTATAATGTGGTAGCTGGTGTAAAAGTAATTTGTATTGGCGCAACATGCATAGTTTGTGGACAGCCACATAAATATTTAAACTATTCGGAATTTCTCGTGCAAATTTGAATACGTGGTTGCACATGAAATACGTCTTCTACTATAATTAGAATCAATAATAAGGGGTGTTAAAGTGGAAGGAAGAAAATAATTGAAAGTAAATTGTAAATAAATTTGATACAGAAATTGTTCTGACAATGCAGTAGTGAAATATAAAATTGTCAACACAAAGTCGCTTCTGAAACTTTATTAAATGTTATCTGGCATACAAGATCACAACCAAATTTAAATTTCTTTTTTGTTTATTTGTTGAACTTTGGAATTCTGCAGTGGCTAAAAGTTTATCTTGAATGTGATTTATATATTGCGATCTTTTATCAGCAAAGAGTAGTACGTGGAACCTCATGTTCAAAATTCATTTTTCTGTTACTGTTTACCTTAAAAGCAACAAAAGCTATTTCTCTGGAAGAAGAGAAAATACTGGCACTTTCGGTACACATGATAGGTCGAAACGTAAATAATATAGTCGAGTAGGGGGGTATATGTAAAGAATATCTGAACAGCACTAGATATTTTAATTGAAAAAAGAAAACTTGTCGAGAAAAAGTGCAGCAAGCTGCACGTAAGAAAACCAATATTTGCCAGGTGCAGATTGAAAATGAGGTCTGGCTTACACAAAAAGTGGCTATAAAGAATATTCCCCGCGGGTATAGAAATCTGGGTCGGACAAATAAAACGTGCGCACGTAAAGAATTGCAACTCGGATCCGCAAATCTCAAATTTACAAGTCACATTTCAGGGAATTCTAGTATGTCCGTAAATGATCAGGTTGCGGCATTAAAGTTACTCGTTATTGTTTAGTTTAAGTGTATGCATGCGATAACAACTTTCTGAAAGTGTTCTGGGAAGAGTCATCAAAGCTAGAAATTATTTAACAAATTTATAATACAGGGTGGTCCCGAAAGCCAAAAAGCAATCAGCTATAGCAGAGGATGAGTAAAACTCATATACAAAAAACTTTCCTAATAAAACTCTTTTCGTTTTTGAGATAAAAATAATTGAAAATTTGATGTATGCTAATGAGTTTAGATGTTCCAGGTACCGTTGCTAAAAAAAAATGCAAATATTGTTGCCATACAACCAGTATTACCTTTTCAATCCTGATTAACATTAGCGTACAGCAAATTTTCAACACATTTTCAATTATTTTTATCTCAAAAACGAAAAGACTTATTAGAAAAAATTTTTGTATATGAATTTTACTCATCATCTCCTATAACTGATTGCTTTTTGGCACATTCTTTCGGCACCCTGTATAATGTAGAAAAAAGGTAATATGTATACGGGGGGAGTATAGATTTGGCCTGGACTTTTTACATTTCTGATTGATAACAATGAACAATATCCAAATTTACTTCGTAATAATCAAGACACTTATATAGTTGGTAAAAACCAAAGACTTTGTTTTGTTTCTATAGATGTTGACAATTGTATCAAACTTATTTTTCGGTGATGTACCTAATTGTGTTGTACCGCGAATTAACACTAAATTTTTATGTGCCGAGGTTGAGAAACCTGGAACGAATTATTACATCCCAGAAAGCCACGGTGTAAGATATAAGGTGATATGAGTTGCGATTGTGAGCTGGCTAAATTTTATCCTCATTCTAAAAGAATCCAATAGGTGGCTACGTGTAGCGTAGGTATTTGTAAACAAATACATAAATTACCTTAGAAGTGTTATGGCGTTTACGGAACATTGATCGGGGGCACATCGGGGTAGATAAACGTTTACGAAAAACTGATCAGAGCGGATAAATAGCGATCGGAAACATGAGCGGCGTACAACTGTCAACTGATCACCAACTGGATCGGTAATTTAACAACCGATATTTTCCTGGTTTCACACGTCGGCACGCAACACTGATACACCATGTTGTGTATAACAGACGCTTCGACCGTGGCTTCGAGTCAATACACACACTTAATCCGCCCAACCAACACCAAAGTTCTTTCGTATACTAAATGAAGGTCAAGTTTTATTTTCGTTTACCTACGCAGCACGTTCGCCATCTAGCGGATTTGCTATAGAACTAGGACAAAAATTACCCACCAAAATCTTCGGAACGCATAGGAAGTTATATCACCTTATATCTTACACCGTGCAGAAAGCAAACAGGGTAGTATTAAATGGCGTCACTCAAATTCATCGCCGCCAAAGAAATTCAAAACTGTACCGTCAGCAAGCAACCTGATCGTTACGGTATTTTGGGATATTCACCGTCCAACTTTTACAGGTTTCTTAATTTATCGAAAGACTACAAATTCAGAGTTTAGGCCTCTTAGCAGGTACTTGGGACACAGTTGCAGTTGCAGACAACCAAAAGAATTTTTCTCTGTCGGTATTTGCAAGTTGCCTGAACGTTGGGATAAGTTTATTTATATTAAAGAAGGATACTATTTTGAAAAACAAAATTTATTTCTTTAACTTTGTGTTATTATTGTTAAGTGCAGGTCAAATCTACACTTCTATCGTACGTTATTTTACTCGATTTCTCAGAAATTATTGTATGAGGGTAATATATTCCGGTGCATCCTCCTTCACGTTTTTATTGTAACAGCATTTCAATGAATTTAAAAGGTAATCCATGTTGGTGTTATTCTGTATCGCAAGCACCCAGTTAACCTCACGCAAATATTAAATCTTGTAGTAAATAAGATTAGATAACACTTAGAATATTGTTGGTATATATGTAAGATACTTATGCATTGCATCAATTTTTATTCAGATGTCATACGAAAGTACAGCATGGGAAGAGTATCATCGCATAAAAATAAATATGTACGTTTCCTGCGCCAGCTGCATGCAATGAATGCATATGTGTATTGCCAGTAGAATCTTTGCGTTGAATACAAAAATTCACTTGCAATTGTACGTAAATTCATATATTCCAAGGAAATTGTATCAGTATTTAATTGGAAAGTACCTTCGATTAAATACAGGCTGTATAAGAATTCGACCGACAAATTTCTAGTTCACATTCTTCTCCTAACTTGAAGCATAAAAGGTTGGATAACAATGGTCTTTATACGAAGAATAAAGTCTGTACAAGACAAAACATTTTCAATAAACTATCATCAATTTTTCATTAATCCTTATCCTTATTAATATTAAAAAAAAATCATAGTATAAACTGCATCTGCTGATGCTGCAATATTAGTAATAATCTTTTTTGACAACTGTAACCTGTTTTCTTTTTCTTTGAAGAATTTAGAATTTCCAAAAATCATTCAAACTTGATGTTACTGTGTTACAGTTTATTTTCCGCCTGTGTACGAACACACCCTGTACAGTACACATTTCAACGTTACGATCTATTTTTAGCACACTTCGTTTTGTTTCCCACATTACGCGTAGGTATTTACAATTCCTCGTTCGTGTAATTTACCCAAAACTTTCTTTTTAACGTGCTTTTCGTTAAAAGCTTCAGATTAGACGAATAAGTTCAT
This sequence comes from Dorcus hopei, assembly GCA_033060865.1. Taxonomy (NCBI): domain Eukaryota; kingdom Metazoa; phylum Arthropoda; class Insecta; order Coleoptera; family Lucanidae; genus Dorcus; species Dorcus hopei. Next base: position 15,739,983 of record CM065421.1, on the reverse strand, counting down.
TATATAAAATTAGCCCCATCCTTGCTTAGGGTTGGAATTGCGTTTACGCGGTGTTTATTTGTCCAATTTAAAGAGTACTACTTTGTGACGCGGACGACGACGGATGGTCGAATTCTTTTGTTTTAAAAACATCCGCACCTGAAACCGGTGCGTTGTCTGTAACCCTTGCCCTTTATTTTGATTGGTTTCCGCTGATGTCACATTCTTATGTTATTGGTACGATTCAAACAGACAACCGTTCATCTCACTTTATACCGTTTTCTACCCCTCTCAATTTTGCAAAACGCCGGAATTGCCAGTGTGTTGTCGACCGTCAGGTGATTTGCGTGTAGTTAGTTTTGTGGGTTCCCGCTCTAATTTCTCTTGGAGGAGGAGAATAGATCTTACGGCTGTTGGCCGACTCTGATTAATTCACCTGTACGAGAGAGTTGACTGTGTGCCAACTCGTGTTCAGCCTACGTCCTATTCTGACTTAGGTAAGGTTTACTCCATCGTTTTTCATTATCTTGCAGTTCACGGTCATTTTCCTCCCCTTAGGCTTTTCGTTTTGGCTGTCCTTTCTTCGTTCGGACGACATTTACCGGGATCCTCATACCGCCCGTAGTACCGTACCGACCCCCCAGTGCGCGGACCGTTAAACCCCGCAAGGAGACCGACACTCCGAGGAGCAGCGATGTCGCTTACCGCTTTGCAACGGTGGAACGCCCCTGACTCGACAGACGTATGAATGCTACGTAATCAGGTCGGATATTTATGTTTATTTATTCTTGTGTTACGGTGGTTTTGATGTTGTCGCTTTCGCACACGTAAATTTTGCGTATACTCGCGAAGTAAACTCCATTTCGGAGGAATTCACCTTTTCTCTTGCGTTACGCTTACTAAACGTAATTCATCGAACGAGTACTTCGGCGTTAGAATAAGTGAATGTTTTTTTTTTATTTAACTTTGTATTAATTTCGGATCCGAATTGTTAGGATTTACTGTTTAACGTTAGTTGTGTTGTTCACCATCTGATTTAATCGATTACTTGTGATCAATCTTTTAATAAACTTGTGTTCATGCTTTGGACGTATCGTGTTTTTCTTAATTTTTACGCGAATTCCTTTCAAAAAAAATTAAGTGGCGCCTATTTTGGATTGGCCTTCGCGTTATGGTTTAAAAACCCATTCCTGTCCCACTGAAGCTGCCGGCGACACTGGATCAATTTCGCTCCGGTGTTAAACTTCTGCTTATCTACACAGGCAGGTAGCAACTGTGCATCACAAGCATTTAAATGTCCAAACCTTAGTTTTTATTTCCAGTAGTGGTCTGATTATTTTCTTAAATGTCACAACTTTAGTTCGAAATGTAAACAAAATTCATTCAATGTCTTCAATGCCAGATTAGGAAACAAAAACAAAATAATAGGTCGTAACTTCAAAATAAAAGAAGATAGATTGAATTATATGAACACTTTACGTACACCTTTAAGCAAAAAATATACCTTAGAAGTTTGTCGGTCGAATTCGTATACATCCTGTATAGTTTTATTTAATGCTCGTACATATAAACGTGGACATTAAACTAGGTTTAAGCAATTAAAATTTTTGGATTATCTTTATTTTTCAAGGTTTAGATTTAAAAGCAGAGGCATTGCTGCCATCTCAATCTCACCTTGTGATTTGGTTATGTATGTATGTACGCATCTTCATACTAATTTAATTTTTCTAAAATTAATTAATATTACTTTTTATTTATTCATTTATTTTATTTTATTTTTTTTGTGTTTATGTTGTATTGCATAGTAACCAAATAAAGCCATTATTATTATTATTATTATTATTATAAATGCAGACACAGACTGTATACATAGTTCGGGTAAGGAAGGCTTTAATTTTGCTAAGGACTTCGATTTGCACCTTATTTCAAAACACCCTACATGAAGTGTCGTGATTGTGATATCCTGAGAGGATAATTATTTGAATTTGAATATAGATCCTTTTAATATAAATATTTTAATGTAGATTTTCACAAAGGAAACTAAAAATACAACAGCGAATAGTTTCACAAAAGTTGGAGCAATTTTCTCGTACGTGAATAAGTTAAGAAGAAGTTGTTGTCCTCGCAAAATAAAATTTTAGGGGACGATAATGATCCTTCTTCTTCAGTCCAATTCGAATTTACGCATGTTTTACTTACTCGAATGTCGATAACACTGACGTCTAAATTTGATATTCAAACTTTTTTAGGGAAATAGAAAGTTTTTAAGTGTGTTGTGTAGAAAGAAATTTCATTTCGCTTTCGTCCGCGACAAATGCACCGTTTGCTCAAACTTCGAATTTTGTTCAAACTTGTTGAATATCATATTACTTAAACCTGTATATATGAATAATTATTAATTTACGAGGGAAGTATAGGTTTGACCTGGACTTTCTTATAAAGCGATAACAATAATAACACAAAGTTAAAGAAACAAATTTTATTTTTCAAAATAATGTCCTCTCTTTCATATAAACATATCCTAACGATCAGGAAACTTGCAAATACCGACAGAGAAAAATTCTTTTGGTTGTCTGCAAAGCCAATTTAGCACCTACTCATTCGACATACATTTCTTGCGCCCCAAGTACCTGCTAAAAGGCCTAAACTCTATTATTATTATTATTAAGTAAATTTGGATATTGTTCATTGTTAACAATCAGAAATTTAAAAAGTCCAGATCAAATCTATTCTCCCCTCGTATAGTATGGTATGTTTACTCAAGTATGATAAAAGATAATTGTCATAAAACTCTAGAGCAAACTAAATCAAAGTCTGTTTAGATATGAATGAACTTCATTTGATAGGATCGCTTCGTGTTTTTTGCAATTCCCGATTTTTTAGGCTCATTGTTCATGTATGAGTTACGCTGAGGCTTCATCTGTTATTTACGTTTATCTGTTCGTGTTTGCGCTAGATCCTCTTGACTCATTGATACAGACAATGCAGAATTCGGCCTTTTGTTTTTGTTATACGTTCTGTAGCAGTTATGTTCGGATTCGTTGAACGTGATATAAATTCATATGTTCTTTAAAGTACACATGCAGTTATTAATTGCTAAAGCAATTTAACGTAACGAAAAGAATTTGACCCACCCCCGTCCCAACGTCAATGGGAAAATTGGTGTGACTTAAAGTGTAGGTCAGAGGAGGTGATAGTTTTCTTCATATCTTTTATATAGTGTGTAATCGAATAAGTTTCACTTACTGTAATATGTATGTACTGTATGTACATACATCAAATTCTTCTACAATTCTCAGTTTATTTCTTTTTATTGAACACATGCAAAATTTCTTAACAGATTATTAAGACCTCCTCCATGTTAAAAAATTGATAAGTCGTTCTTCTCCCTTTTCACTTTATTACAGTTAAAGAAAGTGTAAAAATAGCTATTTTATATTTGAAAATTCAGCGTCGATAGTTAGATAGAAATTAAATTCTTTTTCTATAAAAATATTTAATTTATTTATAAACCGTTGCAATTCAACGTAATGTAATGAATGTACGCACTAGGTAAAGGAGAAATGTGCAATTTAAGAAAAGAAAGAAAAAAGCGTCGGCAGCTTTTTCAACTGTTCGCAATAACTTGTTTACGAGCAAATTTCAAAGGAGTGCATTGTTTCGTCTCTTGATTTTCGCAGTTGAAATGTGGAATTGTTAAGATTCTTTATGAGAGTGCAAACAAGTTACAACAATTATTATAAATTTGCCCCGCTTTTAACTAAAACTTACGGCGGCGTCTGACGCAATACAAAAGTCTACTGCTACAATAAAACCGTCGTCGTCGTCGTATTCGTCTGCGAAAATAATAGTTTTCAAATTGCCACCATCTTTTGCGAACTTAAAAACGTTTGCTTTCAGTTATAAAAACATTTATTAAATATAGTTGTACACAGTTCATACAATACAAAACGTTTCGGTTAAACGAGGAAATTATTATCGATTATCTAATGAAACAGATGGATGAAGATTTCGTTGGCGAATTGTGTTGCGGGCGACACTGATCCAGTGACCGTGACATTTGTAGAATTTATCGTTTTACGATGCGTTTATAAAAACTGCAGATGCACTGACGAACGAGCAGAGGTTTACAAACATAAGGGATGTGCTCTTGTGGTAGGTTAGTTTTTTATTTTTGAGCAAGATCATTGATATATGCAGAATTAATTCCTTGTGTGATGAAGAACTTACGGTATTAATAAGTGAAACTTATTCGATTACACCCTGTATACGAGGCCTGACAATGAATTTCGAAATACTTCAATTCAAAAATAAATATTCTCTTTTAATGGTCAATTCAACTTAAGAGACCCTGTTTAACGTTCGCTTTGACTACCGCTGAGTATAAATTAGTTAATTCCCATTCGCATATAATTTGTAGAATACTTTAGCCCTCGCAGATAAAATATTAATACGATGCATTTATGCATGTTATAATTGCTTAAAGTTTCCAAAGCAAAACGTCCTCACGGGAATGTAATAATTAGTAACAACGGGTTTGAGAATGAATGAATTAATTCTTTGCAAATTAGTACGATGGGAAGCCCCTTGACAAGCTGAATTTATACTACACAGTTGGCAGTTTCAGACGCAGTTCCAGTATAGTGCTTCCATATTTCATAATAGTTTCAAAGCTCAGCACATCGAGGTTGAAACCAACTAGAAACTAAAAGCCTTAATACGTGGTCACGAAATTAGCGCGAGATTTGCCAAAGCAAAAAGCAACATCGCGAAACACACAAAAAAAATTTGGAAACAAAAATGGTAAAATCTAATTCGTTTTAGAAGCGAAGCGCAGTAACATAAAGTAATTCTTTCTACAAACGAAAACAAAAGTGGAATTTTTCATGAATACGTACGCAATTATTTGAGAATTTCGGAAAACAAAGGCCGAAGTAGAAAGCACAAAGTCGAAGATTCTTTCATTTAATTCGCAGGTAAAAAAGAACACCGGATAAAGGCACGGCCGTGTAACGGTGCTTTGAAAGAATATCGTTCAATTAATTCTTTCAAGGATAAAGACATCATTACAGTTACGTCAGCGCAGCTCGTTTGCTTTAAATTAAAAGGACCAAAGCAAAGACAAGGCAAGAGTTCAGGCTTTTGTAATTAATCGTAAAAGTATATAAATTATTTTGTTTTTCTTTATTTCATGCAATGAAACGCTATTTCGGCATCTTCGATATAAAAAAATATAGAAAATTCAAAAAGTACTCTAAAACATTCATAATTTCATTTAATTTAATCGTGCTCCATTCACGTGATGGAATTTCATGAATTTCCAGTGACCGCATGTTCACGCTAAATGTGGTATTTAATACTCAAATACCTATCAACCTTTTCGGTTCTAAAATAATTTATGTTATAGTTGTTGTTTCTTTTCATTTAATCAGTGTCTGCCAAGTCTCTTAATTATAACTACTGTGAGTAGTATACTTAAAAAAAAAGGTGGAGACACCCCTGTTTTTTAATACTTTCTGAATGGATTTAAGACAAGTGCGAGCGTTTCCAACTCAAAATGAAACATACGGTACGTATAAGTATTTATAAAAATAAAAAGAAAAATTTCGAGTAATCGCGTTCATACCCATTCAAGGAGAGAAAGCGGTACTTTACCTTTATCATATTTCGATGAGTCATCATGTACTTCTTAGAGTGAACGGTGTCTAAGTGGTAGTCGAAAAATGTTGTATGCACCACGGCAGCAAAGTGTCTTTATCGAACACGTTTGCTTGCTCGCAATTTGCAAACTCGTTCGATAAAGTGCGATTTTACTGCCTTGTTACATAAATAACTATTATTTTAACTATATTATGTTTAAACTGTCCGTGAAGAGATATTACGAAACTGTTATATCATTAACTCAAACTGTTTAAAAAGACTCACCTCGCATTATAAGTTCTTCCCTTGGCTCATCGTAAACTAGTTTTATTAATGCTTTCATAATAAAATAATGAAACGAGTCGAATTTGATAATTTTAAATTTTATTGACTCATTACCAAATTCTGCATTAGTTTGCATTATGAACACCAAACATTATAAAATTTAATAAACCTTTTCCAGGCTTATGGTGCCAACTGCTATCGTGTTATATTTTTATTTCTGTTTATTACAATAGGGTTTACTGACGCCACTTGGAATCCTCTACTAGTAAAATAAATATTCCTAAGAACGACGCGACGATTCTGCTACAATAATAATTCTAACAAAAATGTCACGTTTCAAAAATCTCGCACGAAATAAGTTGGCAACATTTGAGAATATCGGCCAACTTAGAGATCATCTTGCGTGCAATCCTGACCATCCCAGCGCACGCTCGACTCGTTCGTCAATCCCTATATGGACATCTTGGCAATGGGACGTTCCTATTTGTCGAAGCTCACTCCTGCTGCGATCTGTCCGCACTATTTCATTTCGTTTTGTTGCACGGCGTCACTTTTCGCATAGTCTTGATTGTGCGTATACCCTGTATGTGAATTATCTGGGAAATATCAGGAAAAGTTATATCGATTTACTCGGAACTCCACCAGACACACCACTAACGCCTAGGGAAGACTTCTTTTATCCTGTCTTCTTAACATTGGCTTTCCATTAAAATCCACAGGTAATGTACGTTAATGGCTGACGCCATCTTGTGTAACTAATTGGGCGTTTCTTCCTTTACTTCAGACTTTTATTGACGCGAATGCTGTCCGTGCATGGTTCGTATACATCTCCTTGTACGCTTTGGTGTTTTCATGTGTGAATTAACCTTTTCGCCCTTGGTAAATTACTCAGCCCTCGGAAGTAGTTTCGAAGACCGGCCAACAGGAGGCTTGTCGCAGTTTTGCTGACTTCGCTCCAGTCGAAGTTTGACAGGCACGCCGCAAACTGACAAACAACTTTTAACTTTCTGAATACCTTTGGAGGCCGCAGCCGTGAGGTTGTATCGTCTTAATTTTATTTTACTGCTTCGACGCCGCGCATTTTACCAAAGAGCGAATTTTGACGATTCTTGCTTGTATTTAATTTCGATTATAAAAATGTGTGTACCATTAACGGACAAGTGAGTAAGATAAAATGTCCTGGCTGTTGCGAACCTGCAGAACCAAGGCGGTTTGGAAACTATGCCAAGGTTATTATGTTAATAATGCAATTTAACATTAACATAATTATTACGAGTAGTTGGCTAAGTATGTAGTTACGTAAAAAATAGAGTTAAAAAAGACTGACGTATTTTTCTAAGTGTTTAATTTTACCCATTTTTTTGCTCCTACCATCAACATATTATGAATCAGCTGGGTATCTTAGTTCACTCTGGCGCCTTATATTAACATCAAATAACCCACTCCTATATCTTCTCTGTTGCTAGTCGAGAGGAAAGCTCGTGAAAGATACAGCGCAGACTTGCTACGGATCAGAGTAAGTAAACAGGAGTATCTGATTTAAAGTTTTACGGTAGCCAAATTTCAAACAATTTTTTTTTGTCTAACCCCCCCCCAAGTACATACAGTCTTGTACTTAGAATGTAGGGTAAGACAGGCATAGCTTAGCGAGCACATTACATCTTTTATTTTTTAATGTAGCCATCTTTGTCAACTCTCCGCCTCTTTTTCAAGTCTTAATGAAACAATCGGTATGTAGCTTAACTGTCATGTCGCTTTAAAGTCTGAATGTAAAATGTGAACGATTAAAATGGATAGATAGCAAATTCTGATACTGGGTGCTACTAAACTTGAGATTTATTAATTCTATAGAGAACTCATCAAAAAAATAATTCACTTTAAAAATAGTTTGCTTAGTATTTCTTAAAATTTAAAATTACTCTTACATGTTTCCCATGCAACCAATTAATCGTTTCAATAGTTTTTTTTTAAATTTAAAAGTTTGCAACTTTATAACTTCAATTTTTTCTTGATGAACGCCATTTCTGGTTAGGCTTAAAGTATTTTGTTGCTTTTTTTCCCTCACTAATAATTGTATCATTCACAACTCCGGAATTTTCCCAACATTATTTTGCCTCGGGTTTCATGAAAACAGATATTTTGCATTAGCGCGGTATCCAATAAAAATACTGGGAGTTTTACGTCGTTTCCGGTATTACTTGCACCGCTACGTTCGATAATTCCGAAGTAAGATTTAAACTCGCCTCTTCACCCAACCCTAAAAGATTTATCTGTGAAATTTAATGTACGTTGTTATTTCCGTAGGTAACGAATCTTATCTAATTTAATTCGACACAGCAGAAGTTGGAGGCGATCAATAAAATTGATATTTATTGCTACATCATGTATTGTTTCATTACGTCATATGTTTTGAAAATTTGGGAACGATCTAAATAATTAACAGTATATTAAGCTTCGCAAGTACCTAGTTTAATTTATAACTGACTGATTTAATAGTTTACTGACAAGTCGTGTTAGCAAATAAAGCAGGATTACTTAACTATATTAAAAGCCATGAAATTTTCATGCACACTGGAATACAGTATGAGATACTTCCCAGGAGAAATTACAAAGGTAAACTTATTGTTAGAAGGAAACTCTTGACAAAAAAAAGTCGGCAAACTTACTTAATTAAATCAAAGATGAGTAAAAATAGTAGGTTATTTGAAAGCAATATTTTCAGAAAATATTTGTTAACTTTGTAGCTAGAACAGCAACAATACTCATCGATCTTTCTTGTATGTCCTGCAATTCCCAACTTCCTGGTTGCTATTCACATATTTCCGAAGTAGCTTCGGTACTGCGTCAGTGATGTGTGGAATCGATTCTTGTTTTCGTTGCCGAATAATGATTTTTACATACCATTTGATCGTGACAAGCGAATTTCCATTCGGGCTGAAGATATTGGAAATATGATGAGAATTTTTATGAGCTGAGGACATGTACGTACGATTTTATTTATTTATTTCCGCTGATTTTTCGCCAGTCGAAACGCTACTTCACAACTTCCAGTAAATTAAATGCGTATACATATGAATGCGATATAATAAAAATGTGTTGAAATACTTTTATGGAAGCACTAAATAGTACATACATACTTAAATAAATCTATAAATAAGGAGTAATAAAACTTGTTTTCAGTTAGAATTTTCACTAGTGCATCGCTAAACGAGATAAGGGAAGATTTCCACTCCCCTACCAGGACTTGGTTTTATTAAAATCCAGGTAATGTTGGACAAACAGCGTGACGCCATCTTTTCAGGCTTTTCCCCTTTGGGATACTATTTTAATACACGGTTAATCTAACCAATATTTTGGAACTCATCACACTCGTCCCGTGGTTGCGTTCTACCGAAAAATGACGCATGTGCCCGGCTGAAGGGTGCATGACCGCTTTGGACTTCGTGAAGAGGACACACCGGAGGGCGTAAACAACCTTGACCCATAAGACATATTTTTGATTGTGTGAGATTATAACTTTTACTAACTGTTGAATGACGCTGCGTTGCATTAAGAACGAATTTTCGACAGATCTTGCACTATTAGTTGATCACAAGTATTGTAGTAGTAATGAGGCGGATACACAGTTTCTTTAGCTAATAGTAGTTTCTTGTACAGTATGTTAAAAAGAAAAAGTTAAAAGAAACAACTATTGGCTAAAGTGAAAGTCTTCAATCTGTAAATACGTATAGATGTATCTCTCATTCTACTCGTAGTTATCCCATTCAGTATATCCACAAAGATTTAATATGTGAACAAAAGATGCAAGCTGTATTATGAATAACTGGAAAACTTTCGCGTAATTACTTAACATGACTGCCCAACTAAGTTTGCCGATCCGTCACTAGTACATAACTTTCCTCATAAAACTAGTCGACGATATTATCTGTGAAAGACGTGTCTGATGTAATTAAGCTGAACGTTTGGCAACTATCTAGACATTTTGCTGAGATGTTAGCGCAGTCGTGAATTTGCGCTTATTTATGAGAATTATTACGATTTAGATTCAAATGAGTATTGTTACGATTCAGATTCAAAATATGTAATCGCTTTGAAAATATTTCGCAGTTCTTCGTCCGCTATATTAATCGCATTGGACTCATAAACTAGTTCAATTATACCCTCGTTCTTGTTTATATTAGTTAATTTCGAATGCCCTAGTACCGACTAGAAATATTGGAACTAGAAATACGAAGGTGGTCCTTAGGCGTCTCCCTATGTCACGCTAAGGCCTTCGGGGTTGATTGGGGTGCGTAGGTTTAACAGAGGGTAGAGCTTTAAGACAATGATTTAAAAAAAATTAATACCTCTTTATTAAGTTAATAATTAAATTAGTTGAGGGTTGTTTGTCCGATAATTGGGGATGCGGTCCTGGGTCGTTCGCGGCGACTGGGGTTGTTGTTTTGTCTAAGACGGGACAGCGTGCGTCGTTTTCTTAGCCGGGGAAGACTGCGAAGCTCGAGGCCGGTCCGTGACTGGAGTGATTGGTCAAGGTCGGTCTCGGTGGCAACGTTCCTTGGCTGGAGTGGAGGACGACACGTCCTTGCTCAGCCTAGGGGTTGTAGCGACCACAGCGCCACCTGCGGCACATCTCTACACCATTGCCACGCACCAAGCTCTAACTCCCTTCCACATCACACTCAGCCCCTCTACAAGATGGATGCCGGGGCTATATAAACGCATGCAGAGCAGCTCGAAGATCATTCCTTTCCCAGCCAGCTGCAAAGTTGGAACCTCCTGACCAAACCCAGCTGCAAAGTTGGACCTCCTCTCCAAAAGCCAGCCGCGAGGTTGGACTCCTAACCAAACCCAGCTGCAAAGTTGGACCTCCTCTCCAAAAGCCAGCCGCGAGGTTGGACTCCTAACCAAACCCAGCTGCAAAGTTGGACCTCCTCTCCAAAAGCCGGCCGCGAGGTTGGACTCCTAACCAAAGCCAGCCGTAAGGCCGGGATATCCTGGTTTCCACGTCCGTCAAACACCTACGACCACCCAGCTTCGTCGGGCACTGAAACGCGTCAGCAGAATACGCCGTGCCGTTTCACCGCTTCCCCCGACGCCAGAAAAGAAGCCCGTCTGGTCAGAAGACGTCGCCCAGCACACGGCTTATCAACGACCACTCCGCCGAGGAATCCGGTTCAGCACGTCCTCCACCTGCAACCTTTGCACCAGGACAACTGCGAACGCATCCCCGTGGACATACCGTGCACATAACCACCAGGCGTTTTGACATATTAACATCCTTGTATTATTGTTATTAATAAAGACATTTTGTTTGTGTTTGTGACAATCGATTGTTTGGCTAAAGAATACAACAACAGCCCCCCCCAAGGGTGACTGGGTTGGAACAGCGTGGCCAGGGCAGGCTCCGATGGCGTCTTGGACAGCTGGCGAGGGAGATGGTCCTCGTTTTCTTAAGATGGGGTTCGGCAATGTTGTCGGCGGCAATGGCAGATGATGTGGCTGCAGCTGCTGATGTTGGCGGCGGCGACGCTGATGTTGGGGGTCCCCTCGTTGAGTTGGCACTAGTGCCCACTGAGTCGGTCCTGTGGCTCGACTGCCTTCCCAATTTTGGCCCTCACTTTAAATACACGCTTTTTGCCTATTCGAGCGTTGCATTTTTCGTTACCTGCCCTGTGTCTCTTTGCATCATTCGTATACGCGCGTGGCCCCGTTTGTAGCAAATCCGTTGATGTTTTATTATGAAATCTGAACCTTACGTTATATCGGTGACTTCCTTATTGTGTTTATATTTCGACACGGTCGCAATTTGCCCTCGATTACACAAGTTCGTGTTTAAATACTTTTTATATTTTTTATTCGCGGAAACAACAAAAAAACCCATCGTGGTTTTTAGAATCCCCATCGAGACAATATTGCGAATTTTTTGGAAACAGGTAGGCAGTTCTAGATATTTATGAATCCTATGCTATATGGGTAGCCTAATCATCAGGATATAGCAATGATATTAATTTTTTTTCATGACTAGGTAGATAACATAGTATTTATACATGTATGTATAACTAAGGGCCTGTTTTTGAAATAAAAGTTATCTTTATTTTCAGTTTATTATCAATTATTACTATGGGAATAAACTGACGGTTAAATTGAACTTTTGTTTATAAAATCGGATTTAAAATTCCTTCCTTAAAAAGCACATTCTGTTGTGGTTCCCTAACAACGGAAAAGGGCGCTGAGCAATTTGTGCCTCGAAAAAATAATTACTACTAATCTTTAACATTTAACATTGAACAAATTTATTTCGGCAGTAAATTCTATTCGGAAATTAATAAACTTAATACAAGTGATATAAACGAGATTAAAGCTTTGCAGCTTGCTGGGGACTACTAACGAACTATCCTAACAAGTAGTAATGGACAAGGATCCCATTTTAACTTCCGCGTCCTATATCATCCTGCATTATACTAATTACTAGCCCTAACACGATTTAGGGGGCCTTCAAATTTGGCTGTGCTCAAGCCCGAAAATGATTAACGTTCTATATGTATAAAAAATGTCAACAAAATTTATATTACATTTGTATTTTTTTAATGTGAGAATCTTGTACAAATCAATTAATATAAATTGAATTCAATATAAAAATAACTTCGGGGATAACATATTTCCGGCGTTCCGTTGTGGGAATGAACTAAGCTTTCGCCATTCTCTGTCTGAATGCGCGTTCATACGTTATCTCACGTCCCATAATTTATTTTATGTACGAAGCGAAGCTTTACATTTTGTGCATTCGTACGTGAACTTATGTATATCCAGCGCTCTCACAACACACACACATATTTTTTTAAATATTAACGTATGTAGTGAGAAAGCTTCGGTTTGTTCTGTTGCAAACGAAATTCCAACTTTGGGCCAATTAATTTCGCAAGGTAGAATTGTCATTAAGATCGTGATAAATCACCCTCTAATTTAAAATGATTTATAGATGATATTATGAAAATGTTCAAACCGCTTTTCCGGATAACTCACCTTGAAAATATAGATCTATACCTACGTGTAGGAAGCATATCTTTACAGGTCTACTTTTAATTAATTAATGTCTTTTGAACGTCCTAACATTTAATTTTCGCTGACTTATTTCATTTTAATAATTATTTACATTTTCAAAATTTCAAATAATTTTGAATTGAGATTTATACCACGTCGCTAATAATAATATTTTAAAATGAACGAATTCCTATGATCAAAGAAGATTGCCTCACGGCGATGCATTTTTAGAAGATAGAGGAAGCCCAGGTTTCTTATTTCGAATTCTTTGCTGAATCCTGATAAAGGAGTAGGCGTACGACCGCGAGGACGAGTGTATAATTTACATCCTATGAATGCCATCGTGTTCATTCACTGTAAATTTCTCATTAGTGCGGACGTATGAAAACTTCGAATCAACTTTGATGTTATTTTTTTTTTAAATTTTCTGAATATGACAGCTAATTACAGAATTTTTACACTACATTCATATTCATATTCATGTACGCATACATTTATTTAATTAATTTGAAAAACGTTAATTTTCTCCCTAATAGATTTTTTTATTACATTATATTAATTACAATTAATTTAAACGGAGTGTGTCAATTGATGACATTTTCAGACGTTGGTCTTTCATCACTAAATCCTCAACTTTTATTACCATTTTTATATTTCAAATTTCTAAGGGCCTTTAACCTCTTGGATCGTCCTCAATGGATTCTCTACACCAAACAAACTGCTTTGACCAAAATTTGACTTGAAAATATGATGGGCGATCGTGGTTATACACTGCCGTCATTCTCTTATGGATATTTTTAGAAGTATTCCTTTCTTTAGCCAAAAATTTTATTACAGTTCGAGTTCTAACTTTAAATCACTCATTTTCCGCTTTTGAAGGTATAGGAATATGTTCAGATAATAAATAATGATATAATTTCTTAGTACAAAACATTACGTCTTAATTGTTATTATGTCCAAAGTAACTCATTACTAGGTTTACAAAATGAATTATTTTAGACACAAAATTAAGACGTATTCTTTTGTTCTGAGAAATTATGGCATTATTTATTATCGAAACATATTCCCACGTTATGGGGGGCTGGCTCAGTCCGGGATTGATCTATACATTAAACTAGATGGCAAGTTTGTGCCTCTTTACATCAGCTATCGTCTCAGGTAGCTCAGTGAAGATGGGCATGGTTTAAAGATGTTGGAAAGCGCCAGGGTGAACAATTACCCAGCTGAATATGATAGGGTTTCCAATTTGCCTCGTTTTGGCAATAGTTTTACGCAACCAATCCAGGAGGTTTCAATTTAAACTCATTTGTACGTTGAAGGTAGTGGCACAACTAAACAGCTACAGTCTGCGGCGTATCATCCATCAGCACTTCCTCGACTAGCAACAGTGAAGAATGGGTGCGGATAATTAGATGTTAAAGTAGGCGCCAGGGTGAAAAAATACCCACCTGATCCGCAATTGGCCACGACAGTGTTCCCAAATAGTCTCGACCTTGCAGTTGATCGTTCGCAACAATCACAGGATATTTGATTTACTCCTTGTCGCTGAAAGTAGTGGCACAAATATACAAACACTTACAATAACAATTGCTTTAATTATACACACAAAATTATTACCAGAACAGTTGCAATGTTACAAACGGATAATTCGATGCGACAGAATGTCGACTAAAACTCTAAACTAAACTAAAACGATTCAAAATTGTTGTATCTGAATGTACACTTATTTATTTATTTACTCGATAAATCAGATCAATCCGCTTCGTTACTACTACAATATTTAGAATCAGTTTCATAATGGAATTTAAAGGAAACTTTAAAATTAAAGTCACATTCAGATGTGTAAACAAATATGTTTTCACATTTGTTTTGACATCTGAAAGTGACTTTAAATTTAAAATCTCCTTTAAATTCCATTATGAAACTGACCCTTATTGTCATTAACTAATAGTGCAAGATCTGTCGAAAATTCGCTCTTAAGAAAAATGCAGCGACTCGATGCAGTTAATAAAGAAATACGGTACGAACTCACGGAATCCAATAGTGTGTCCTGCAGGTTGAAGGTCGTTTACGTCTTCCGACGTGTCGTCAGTACGTTGATCGGAGCAGTCGTAACGAAATTGCGTCACACATCTTCTTTCAGTCGGACACAGCAACTGCTTCCAAAATGTCTGTTATTTAACCGAGGGCTAAAGAGGTATCCAAAAGTAAAAGCACCAAGAGATGTATCCCAAAAGAAATATCCAAATGTGAAAGTATTCGAAAGTAAAAGGTACCGGAACGAAAAAGCCTGATTTAAAAGAAACAATGTAATTAGTCGTTAGCCTAACATTACCTGGATTTTTATGTAAACCATGCCCTGGCAGGGAAGTGAAAATCATCCCTAGTATCGTTTAGCGATGCACTTAATGGAAATTCCGACCACGTCGAATACCAGTTTTTTTAAATTTTTCTTTAGCAAAAATTTCGATAATTTACTCACAACGATACAAGCACTGTGACAGTTAAACGAGTAATGAGACGCTCCAATAAAGCAAAACAGAGTGACGCGAAATGTTTGCGGCTGCCATCAGCCCCAACCAATTAGAGATCGATATTATCGAAAATGCCCATAACAGAACACGTCACGTGACGATCGATAATCGCACGCCTAATATCCGTTAACAGGGTTGCCACGACAAATTCTAAGTTAACCCTAAAATTTGCGAATATTACCAACCTATTCATTAGGTACGCAATTTTGAACTGTAACACGACGATGAAGACGACGATGAAAACAATGATGAAGGGGAGGATGAAAAAAACGATGACGAATATGAAGATACGTCGAAGTTAAAGAAAACGATGAAGTACTTGAAGACAAAAATGAAAATGATTACGAAAATGAACATGAGGGTGATAGTCGAGGATAAGATGAAGATCAAATTAAAATGAGGGTGATAGTCATGGTTAAGATAAAGAATAAATAAAAAAGGAGAGGACTTTCAAACTAAGATGCCTTAGCTATTTAATTCCAGGAAATAGTTTTGCTTAAAAATAGGGCTGTACGGAAGTATTTTATTCATCCGGGACAGATGAATAGTCGGATGCTCGAATTGTGGGAATGTTAAGCCTTGAAATTAAATTTAAAAGCTTAACATTCCCAGAAAAGTTTAATAATGCCTATTGTTTTTTTGGATAAAATGAATTATATTTTTACACAGATGTGTCAAAAACTTGTCAAAAACTTGTCAATTCATAACTGTTAAAAATCAACAACGGTTGGGTAGATAATTATTGAATCTCCCTCTCCTAACGTAACTAATCTATAGCGATTTTAACTGTTCTAGGTAGAGGTGTGACGAATCCCAAATATTCTCCAATCCGAATTCTAGAAGGTTCTCGAATTTCTCGTATCTCCCGAATCTCGAATTTGCTACCGACCTGAAGGCCAGCAAATTGTGCGAGTGACTGACGTTTCTCCAGCACCGCTCGGCTAAGCTCTTGGAGAAAGGAGGGTTCGACGAAACCCCAAAGCAAAAGGTAGGCAAAGTGAATAAAATAAAAATCACCAGCTGAGCACACTTGTTTTTATTTAAAAAAAAAACGCTCAAAAATAGTTAACGAAAAGGAAAATAATTTACAAACATCGAATGCGACCCAGAAGGGGTCCCAATGAATGAACACAAAATGTAAATAAGTAAACTGACAATTTAGATGTTATCCGATCAACAGATCTGTTCTTCGTTTACAATTAACGCTTAAAGTAACTAAAGAAATTCACTTCATTAAAAACTAAATGAGAATAAAAATTACAACGCCGCGGAAAGGTGAGTCAACACAATAGAGTAATTAAAAATAATTAGAATAATTCCGACCTTGTAACCAGAATCCGACGTAATGACAGTCAGCTGTCAACAGTGAGGCAGCGCCCTCCAACGGAGGTAGATGCAGATATTACGTCACCAAATGACGTCGAGTCAACGGGTCAGGTCCACTTTCACGGACGGAGGGTGAGCCGTGTTGCCGGGGGTTCAAATAGTTTCAGCTAACTCCGATTTCGACCTTTTCGTCCACCCAGAAAGGTTTGACTAAGGTTTTCTCTGATGGCTAAACTACCGCTAGAAGCCTAATAGAAGAGAGAGATACGTGCTACTCACAGAACAATCACACAAGATGGCCAATAAGACCTGTTCCTTATCTCAGAGGCAGGCTTTCGAAAAGCTTTTTAACGGTGTGCTTTAGCAAATCTCGGAGAAGATTCCGTTTCAGGTTCAATCACAAAATTTGACAAAAACATATTTGGGCAACAATTCACATTTTTACACGCTGCAAAATTTCCTACGGAACTGTTCTTGTTTTATTCCACATGCAAACATGACCTCTAGAGGATTCAGGCTCTTCCATGGGTTATAATAGATGCTAGATTAATGAAGTGATATGTCGCTCTTTTGGGTGAAAGATTTAATAATAATAATAGTAATAATACTAATGGCTTTATTGCGTATGAAGAGTAACAATTGACAAAATTATAAAGTTGAACAAACGAAAACGTAATTTCTGATTTGGCAACGAATCTGATATATATGACATTCTTCTGAGGATAAACTAGTTCTGTGACTTATAGCATTTTTGATTCAATGACCTAGAACACTCTAATGGCGGATTTCACAAACGTTACTTAAATTTAATCATCTGTTAAAAGTAAACGTTGCCGTGGTTACATGTGTTGAAGGTATAGGAATGATTATTCTTAATCGATGATTAAAGTTAAGTGACGTTTGTGAAATCCAGCGTAAGAGTATTTAGGAGATGGAGATACTCTGAGAGTACTTTAACCCGGCAAGATCTTCTATATAGTTTGAATTCTTTGGATTTTCTAACTCATTGGTCTGATCCCATCGCTTTGCTCCCTATACCTTCATGTCTAATTCTTGTGATGTAAGGGTTTACTTTTGAAATTGCTTAAAATAGCTTGACATTTTCCAGCAACTTTTTAAAAGTAATCGCATCAATGATGAAACAATGGAATAACAACTGAAATGATTTGGATATGTATTTGGATATGTATGTGGAATATGTATGTGTATAGTGCGCGATTTAGTGTCCGCTTAAAAGATTTTGTAATAATTTACATAACGAAAAGAAGGACGTAGCTGGATTAAATTATACATTTGTTATAAATAATAGACTTACATGGTTTACACTTCACTACATGAGGGAGGGACTTTCCTCTGACTCGAATGACACTCTAATGAATTACAAGTTCGAAGCTGTCGAACGACGGTGAAACGTAAAGTGTATAGTGCGCGATTTAGTGTCCGCTTAAAAGATTTTGTGATACAAATTTCATCGGACAAGAACCAACTGTAAATGTAAATTATTACGTAACAATTATGTTGCAAACATTGGTACTTTATTTGAAACTGTTTTTTTTTTCATAAACGATCAGGTCGTGTATGTTCATTACTTTTTCCTTAAATTTATCTGTTAGAAGCAAGCGCAGCATCTAGGAAATCAATTTAACTCGGCGTCGCTCGCTAACACAATGCTAAGATACTGTTGGAGATAGTGTTGGAGTAAAAACGCGATTTCGAAAGTCACGCTGAATTTGCGATCAATCATTTTATACACCGCCACGTCGCGTCATTACGATAATGAAGGCTGCGATCTGTTACAATTAATTTTTTTGCAGTGACAATCACAGAAGCTGTGAAATGTGAACTGTTTGATTCATTTAGACTTGCAACGATTTTAAAAGGAAAACCGACTTTAATTTTACATAACTTCATACTCAATTTTTTTTCGTACCGAATATAAAATTCGATGTAAAAGTTAAGAAATTCCTATATGTATACGTCAGATAAGTGACAGTGACATCCGAAATTTTCTGTCCGCAACTGTACCTACATACCAAATATAATTTTGAATGGGATTAAAGTTTGCAGGTAAGTGAAAGCTAAGAATTCTGCATGTAACATGTTGTGATGAAAACGGGAGTTATTTTCAGAATCGAATTAAAACAGAAAGACGAGGGAAGGAAATTTGCATGCTGTTACATGTTCACAGCAAAAACTGACACACATCACATGTTCGTACTACAAGCTTATACAAAAAGGGTGTGCGTAATATGTTTCTGACGGTTCGGTATATTACTCTCATTACTCTTTTTTACCCTGGAGATTAAGGAGATCTCTCACCATTCCTGTAGTATTAGTTTAACATGATGGATAAGCCATGAGATGTTAGATTTATGTACCAGATTATTTTTATTACCTTTGTATACCTTATAATCCCTCTTTTTGTAATTACCATTGAGACTTCCAGAATGAGAAATGGCGTTCGAAATTTATAAATGCGCTGTATATTAATATGTCAATCATTATAATCGTTTTACTAAAATTTTCAGGAAGTAGTAAATCAAGGTATAAAGAAATGGACATTAAAAAATCCTTTGTGTTCTTCATACTGTGAAAGAGCTGTTCAATTTGAGGTCAACGATTTCCTTTCTGTATTTCATCTAATTCAGGCCCGTAAAACTATTCCAGTCCTGGACGGCTTTTCAATTTTTCAGGCGATATACCCCCCCGTACTTTCGTGCAGTATAATGCTGCAAGCTGATTGAATTCACCGACGTAAAATGGGAAATCGTTCGAGAAATTAATGCGGTAGCGCAAAGTAGTCCTCAAAAAGCCGCGTCTAAACACGAAATATCTGCGTTTTATAGACGACCATTACCGGGATAAATTTCTGACGGACGCCCGCTTTATTTAGAACGAAAATTGAAATTGCATTTTATAAAACTGGAATGATTTGTAGCTCGACGGTACTGAATTGAATCATAAATATAAAACTGAAATTTACTACTGGGTTGCACACATTACTGAATTATATTGGAAGAATATTTATATGGAAAATGTTACTACCTTTTGATTAATAATTGTTTTTGATTTACATAATTTTTTTTATAATATTTTATACATACCATCTTAGGAAATCGAGGACGCTGAGTCCGAATCTGAAGTTCGTTGCTGCGCATTGGTTTTCCTTTAAGTCGCAAATTTCAAACCATCTACTTTTTTCAAAGGAAAAGTTTTTGGCGGACAGAAGATGTTTTGAAGGTAAGTTAAATTTTTCTTATTTTACATAAATCTTTGTCGTAACTGACAAGTAGAAAACATAAACATAATGTAACCACTACAATGTTCAAAACTGTTAACCTATTGCAGAAGCTTAAATTAAATTGCGGACCTTACATGTCCACACTTATTATACTCGTACATACAAGACTTTGTCTCTCCCGTGTAAAAGATAAGACTATAGTTGACATGGATGGGCTTAATTTAGGCGGCCTATGTTAAAATTACGTCTAGCTCAATTTAAACTAATTAAATGCGCGGTTCTACTTCTAGTAAACTTGCTGTCTCAAATTAATTTTAGAACTTTCAAGTTCAGCGCAGTTCAAGTTCTTGTACAAAATGTGATTTATGTTTACCGCTGAAACTGGGTTATTTATGGAGTTAAAGATAATCTATAATCTATTAAACAAAAACGAGCCTAAGATATAAAATAACTGCAATCAATTCGTTCAAAGAAACTAAACTAAAACTCTGCATAAATTAAATTTAAATGTTCTTAAGACTTTCATAACGTTCGCGCATTAAAAGCTAAACGAAGTCCCGACTCAATTTTCCAGCATCCAATTTTGTCGCTTTTTTTAACGTTACGCAAATTGCTTGTAAAAGTTTACGCCCGTAAAGTTTCGAATGGATATTTATCAGTAACTAACAGGTTTTGTTTATTCTCATAGAAACTAATTTAATGAAAGAAATTCACTTAATACGCTTTAGTTCCTGATATCTAAATTCAAATATATTCATTTTATAAACAGGTGACATTAAAATCGAGATCCTTTATTAAATTTACAATGTTTATAATTAATTGTCCCATAACAATGTTTAAGGATTTCAACCTTTGCTTTTAAAATAAACATTCCCAAGTGATAAGCGAGCGCGAAGGAAATCATTTAGACTAAACGTCGAGTTCTTGAGTCAAGTAGTCATTTAGATACCGTTAAGATAAATATTTGGTGCGATAATAAATTATCGATGCGTCAGGGTAAGTACTCTTCTATTCTCACGTATGGGGTCGTGATCGAACATAATATTTAGATATTATCCTGGAGGGTAGGCAACTTAAGTCACTCCAGTGACCTAAATGGACAAAACGATTAACTATTATTGGCAACTAAATTAATAAATCAGTAACTGAATTAAACATTTTGCTTTGTATTTATACAATTCCCTTATCTCCGAGCTAGAAACTAATGAATTTTTAGTATCCACGAGGAAAAGCAATTGTAAAAGAATCTCATATTTTACTCATACAAATGCTCTCGGCAATAAACCGTGAAAAGTACAAAAGGAATCGAATTCAGTTTCGTACAATGGCACGCATTTGCCATTTAAATATCTAATTTATTGTGCCTCCTTTAACGTTTGTTTAGTTTGTTCCGAGTAAATCGGAATGTACTTATAGTGCGGTGAACGAAAGAGGTCGTGGATTTCGCAATCATCAACTGAATTATTCGTTTTGTAGTAGAAGTAGCGTAAATGAAGAGAAAAGAGGAAATAGAAGATTCATTCAATTGAAAAATTCAGTCCAGAACATCGATCATTCATTATTGTTAAGAAAATGGTTTAATAGAATAAGTGTTCCTGCCCCTATAGCTTTAGTTTTATTTAAATCACTAAATGAAAATGTAGGTAGGGGGTGAAAGATAAAAGAGTTTTCTCATAACTAATCCTGCTTACTGTGGTCGTGGAACTTACTACTAAGAAATTTAAAAAAACATGATAAAGAGTAAAATTAAAAATTAAAAATTAAATTTACATTAAATAGTGTAGCAGTCAGTTTTTAAAATAAGGGACTTTATTGATTGGTAGAAGTAGAAATGAAAAATTTATTATACAGAGTATTTGGGATATAAGGTAACAAACTTTTTGTGTATGCAGAAATAGACGAAATAAAACTTTTCTTCCAGTATTTTTTTTTCGTTTGTCTTACCATTTTCCAGTAACAATTTTTTCGATTTTAAGAACCACTGTGATCTACTGGAATTTCAAAATTTAAAGTTAGCCATGACTTTTTTGATACTAATTTTAATTTTTGAATCGAGCTAACGCTTTTGACATTAAACGTCAAAGTCACTACGATTTTTTAAAGATTAGAAAACAAAAGTGCTTAGCTGCTGCTGCTACTACGTTTTGAAATTCCAATAGATCACAAACAGTGGCTCTTCAAATTAAAAAAAAGGTTAAGAATTACCCGCATTTATTCATTGTTGACGGACGTAGTTCTTGTACTCAAAAGCTGTAGAAAGGGAATTCAAAATGCTAAAATATATCCAAAATTGAAAGATCGATATTAAGGATAATAATCGAGTATATTAAATAGAAAACTCCATACGATGGGGATGTAAATTGTTCCTACCTTTTTGGAAAGGAGAGCATCAGAAGATGTCTTTTTTCTTAGGGCTTATCGATCGTCCTCTGGGGTCTAGGCGAAGAGTTTCTTCCTAGCACTGTCACTTCATCCGCACCAACTTTTAGAATTTGAAGTCTCGCTTACAAACAGGGTCACCAAGCTGACCGAGCTTGTCAGGGAGGAATGTGGCGACTGCGACTGACTTAGATGTTAAGTTTCTCCTTCAGCATTCGCCTTACAAACTGAGACGCAGAAAACCCAGTTCTAAGGAACTGGGATGAATCCGAAACATAAGTACTCTATATCACATAGAACCCATATGCACCAGGAGGGGATTCGAAACCACACCTAATAGTTTCCTGACCAAGCGTCAAGCCCGTTGCCAGCGATGCCGAGATGACTCGTCAAAAAAGTCGGGCATTATGCAACCGTGTGAGCAGACGGTTTTGGAAAATCACAATGAATCATAGGGCAACTGATCCACATGTAAAGCGTTACGTAATCGGAATTTCCGTTATAAAATCATATAAAAGGAGACTGCTTTCCACGAGAGATATCAGATAATGTCATCAAATTTATAATTGAATTGACTAGCTTCGTACCTACCTTGATGGTGAATAAGTTTCTGCTATCTCTTTCGCCAGCTGATCCCCTCGGCTAGCTGCAGTGTGAAGGGAGTGAGTAACTTAGATGGCAAAATAACTAAAGGGCGCCAGTTCGGACTTGATAATCAACTGAGCGAATAACAATCTTGTCGACGTCCCCGAATCGACAGAATTGGGCAGAAAAATCAAATGTAAATCGAGGCTTATTTACTCACTGGTATGTGAAGGAGCAAACACAAACGCAATAGCACAGGTTAACTTAAACTTCATTAAACACAACTAAACAGGTTGTACAAAGATCCACTATAACAAGTACTGAAAGGTTTCACAAAGCCGAAACAGTAGCTTACGTCTAATGAGTTTACTTAATAATAAAGCAGTTGGTTCGTTATTTCACAACGCATAAAGGGCCGTATTTCGCTCTTAAAAATGCATGCGCAAGTCAGATAGCGATAAGTAATTTGATAAATTTAAATAGTAAACTTACGACCGATCTGTCATGTCACGGTACCGTGACATGACACGCTGTGAAGTTGGCGGGCATCGCGCCATCTGGTGGTCCTCGCCAAGCCGACAACTGGTTTAAGCTGGGTGGAAAACGGCTACAAGATGGCTGACTCACGCTTCTCGTAGAACGGGATCGACACGGTCGGAGCCTAACTCAAACGGCACGGTAGACCACAGAGGGAGTTCGTCGTGGCATCAAAACTCAATTTAAACCAATCGGGAAACCTCGCTTGAAAACTTGCGGGGATAAAAAAGAGCCTGAATATAAAAGGAAACAGTTTCGTTGGCGTCCATCATGGCGTCCGCCATTGTGCTCGATATACTTTACCTGAGGACTAATAAGTTCCCACGCTTGGAATTGGGATTAAAATTACCCCAAATCGTTCGGTGGTGTTGACAGAAATGCCAACAGTGCCGTTAACGAATTCTTCTTACACAAAAAGCAAGAATTCCGAGGTCACACTAAAATACGTCTAACTCTGGCACCAGTCGAACAACAACTGCAAGAGGAACGTGAAGCCAAAATGGGGTCCACAAAGAACGCACGAAAATTTCGGACAGTAACCAACGATGGTCCGTAAAACAGTCACGTGGTGCCCCCATAGCCAATGAATGTTGCGCGTTCGCATCACGCAAGTTTCTCCTCTTGAGAGGTAAACGAGGGGGATCAATGTTGCCAACTGTACCGAAATGCAGCTGAGATGATGCTGTTTGACCACAATTTCTTGGCGGCAAATTTGAAAGGTAACAATAGCTAGTACCCAGAGAGTAGTCTCGTCGTGTGCATCTCCCGAAATCAGAAGGCATAATCAGCATTCACAGAATGTCATATTGTGTGAACAAATTCCGAAAATCCGTCCGTCTCTCTGTATCTAACGAGCGTCTAAATAAAAACATGGTCAAGTGGGTTGCGATCGAGAATTTATCCATTGCATTTACATAGCAGAATTACTAAACGTAGCCTACTTGACCAGGTTTTTATTTAGACACAAGTTAGTACCATGCTTTGGGTGAGAAAACAGTAATTTAATTGCCAATTTGTTATGTTATTAAAAACTAAACTGCTTTATTTTGATTTATGAAATGCTGCTTTTCTCGTTATAAAACCATTTTGAAATTGTTTTATATTGTCTCGTATATCATTCTGAAGTAATCTGTAATTACATTGAAAGTTTGCATTTGTCTAAATTGTGTCCTGTGATAATTTGTAATCAGTTTTTAAAATTCTGAGTCAATTTATAATTGTTTTACTTATTCTGAATATACAGTCAGGGACAATATTGTGGGTACAGGAATAAATTTTCATTATATTTGAAAAGGACATAACACAGCTAAAATATAAACAAAAAAAAATCCACTAGACAATTTATTAATTTATTTTTAGAATACCATTATCGAATTTATTATTGAAGCAGGTGTAAAGGGATAAGCGTTTGCAGGAAATAACCAGTAATATAAACGCAGTACCCACAATATTGTCCCTGACTGTATACACTTTTATAAATTTTCTCTTTATCTTTAATTAAATTTCATTCAGAACAAAGAATGTAATTTCGTCAATCCCGAAAAATACAGTGCGGGACAAAATTATAACCGTACTTAGAGTTTAGTCCCACCGAAAAAAAGTACATTTTTCAAATTTTCTCTTCATTTTTCATTTATTTTTGTAGTTGGAATGATAAGCTCTCTTAAACATTTTTTTCAACAAAAAAATCCCAGCTAAATTCTCCCAACATAAGGCGAATTATGACAAGAATTTTAGTGCGGTTATAATTTTGTCCCGCACTCATATGTAGTGGCGGGCAAGGGCTAAAATCTCATTCCATATAAAGAGGGCGTTAAAAGTAATCTCTGTCTAAAAACCTCAAACTAAATACCTACAAGCAAAGAAATTGCTACTTAGGTCCTTGATGGTTTGATTAAAATTTTGTTAAAGAGTGAGGAGAAGGAGTGGAAATTGTTGATTATTTTGAGTGGTAATAGAACTTCTCTCTCACTCTCGTCGTGATATCTAGAGGAGCATAGCGTCTCGACGAGGCCTTGTAAAATTGATAAAGTTGAAAGTAAGGGATAATTCATTCCCTTTCTATTATCATTCTTAACCATTCGTCCCTCACAAAACCATTGTTTTTCAACCTAACGATTATTGCATCTTTCTGGAGAGCCGCAGCAATATATGAAGGGAGTCCCGAAAGTAAAAGTAATGTACGAAAAGATAAAAGAGAAATAGATTCTTATGAATAAGAAACACATATAGTTGTTGTTTCTAACTTTGGAGGATTGGAAACTAAACCGAAAGAAAAGCAATTATCTTCATTATTATCCAAGTTTCTGTAAAAATATTAGGTAAACTTGTCTTTTCGGAAAATATTATTACACCCTGGTCTGTTTTTATAATTGTCACGTCACCTTTCCTGATGACTCCAAAAGTTTCCAATCGAACACCAGATGTTACTCAAATGATACTGAAATATTCGAGAATGGAAGGACCTCTATAAAAACAAACGTCGGCGCGAGATTCAAATCACTTTTTATTTAGAAAGCGACGTCTGAGATTAAGAGAGCGATAAAACAGTGACTGCGTTTAATTAAAGTAATTTTAATTTAATAAACGATTATTTATTTAAACGTCGAATAATTTTACCTTCTCCGATATCACTTTTAAAACAGCGTTAATAAAACCACTTTGTTCTCCTATGATTATTTGCTAGTGCTTCGCGTTTCGAGACATCTACGTGTTCTGCGCTTATTCGACGAATTATTAAACAATGCAGACTTACATTTCGAAACGCGATATCGTCAAACTGATTACTTGTGCTCGCATGCATTTTTTTGCCATGCTTAAATTCATATAATTCACTCAGGAACACTAAAATCTGAATATAAATGGACTTTTAATGTTAGACAGACGTAATTACTCTTCACTACTTTAGTTCATCATGAGATAAAGCTCAGGTGGTTTTTCGTTTTGCTGTCGCCGCAGAAGTAAACCGAATCGTTTCTGCCTTATTTGCTTATCGCCTTGCAAGTGTCTTTTACGAGGATCTAGGTTTCGTCATTTGCATATAAATAGCGTAATCTGTGCTGTAAAATGCTTAAAATGAGCGTAGATGACGTAGGTTTCTTTCTTGAAAGTCTGAGCGCCTGCCTCGTTCTATGTAGCCTCAAGACTGCAACCAGAAATAATGGCCGTTTTTCTCTCTGCTATTTTGTTTGGAAATATGCGACTCAAAAAAGTTTCACAACGAAATTGTTTGACAGTAAGCAAACTGACAATAAGCAAGAATAGTATCTACTGTATAACTGTTGTCGTTGTATATTTTATCAAGTTTAGAATTTAGGAAAGTTTACGCATTTTTAATGTATCCGTAAAACACGAGCACGTTTGTTTATTTTATCTTATGTTTGGAATATGATACCGGGTGTGTCTCAAGTAGAGGGATGGAAGGAAAGAAAAGCGCTAGCGCTTAGTCGAGGTGCGGTCCTTGAGGGCTAAACGTGTTGATAATGCTGCGCTAATTATGCAGACGGGCTCGCGAGTGTTGCAATGACATGTGATGAAGGGTGATCGCTCTTCATTCGCCTATAAACGGAGAGAGGGGGGATCACTTCACCTGTATACGGTATTTGACCTTATCCGCAGCTGCAGAGGCGTGAGCAGTAGATGCCGGAAACACAACTAGTTGTATACCTGACCAGGTGATTGCATTGTGCTTTCCAAGAAAGGTCATGACTTGGTGTTGACTGTGCTTAGGTCGGTGTAGCAACACTGTAGGAGGCAGTAGCACCAATGATTCTGAGAACGTACGCTCAGAAGGCAAGGTATGCTAATATCCACCTGGGGCTTGTCTTTATGCATGCGAAGTACGAAGATGGACATTCGAGGATACCTACTCCGTGAATTCGCATCCCAGAAGGGAGCTTCCGCATCTAGAGTCGCCGCTGGAGTAGCGGGGCCGGGAGAGGGCCCCGGTGAGTAAATAAGTCCCATAGTTTGGAGTCGATACTCGTAAATGGTTATTTGTAATTTTGCATGACATCCTTATCGAATCGACAAGCGAAGCCCAGATGTTAAGACGTTTACCCTCAGCTCCGCAGTGGACGAAAAAGAGAGAAAGAAAGCAGGAAAGAGAGATCTAACCAAAGGGTGAGTGAATGTTTATTGTAACTCGGACCTGTGACATTATTAGTCGCAAATGTTTAACACAAAAGAAAACTATCCTACATAACCTTAACTGAAAACTCTTTATAAGGACTTCCTTAAAAATAATATTTGCAAAAAAGAAATATTGAAAGAGATCGCACATATGATCGCGAACTTGTATGAGCGTGTGAATGCCCCCTAAATTATTTTTTCCTATTATATTCTCAATAAATAACGTCTAATTCCCGTTAATACCTATGTGCATGCATTATTTAGGGCTATCACATATTTTAGTTGTAATTTTATTTATGGTTAGCAAAAACAAATAGTATAATCTAGATGTTCCCCGGGGACATTAGCAGATTACTACTGGGCAATGCATCACCGCTTCCAAACTTTTGCCGCCGGTATTTGTGACAGTTACACATGTATTTTTTTTTATAATTGCGGAATGTCATGATTACATTTCGTGCTAACTGCAATAACTAGGACATATCGCAAACTAACGAGACCGGTGCTGTAATTTTATTCTCGTTCGGAACTCGTTAATATAAATTTTGATTTATTTGGTACGTATTCCACGCTGCTTCAAACTGATATTCCAAGCTTGTTTCATAGTCTCAGAGAATGGAATGTTGTTACATTTTATTTTCGACTTAAATAATACCGTTAGGTATACTTCCCTTTTGCTATACCTGTGAGGAGGATAGCATACCCTTGTTTTGAATTTACGTTGCGCGTGTGCCGGAACTTCCCAGCATCCCTTGCGTGAACCGACGCGAGATCCATTATTGATTGTCTGGTCGTTCATTAGAGTGCACGTGTGATTTGTGTGTCCGACGTCCCTTCACGGTGGTCATTTTTGATGCTTTCTGTATCTGGTGATACCTGATTTTGCTGTGTGACAAGAGGCCATCCTTCGGGGTTTAGAAGTTGGGGGACGTTGTTTGTTTCTTCATCGCATTCCGTCAAGAAAACCAGCTTTCATTGGGGTTTCTTCTTTTGGTTTGGTTAGACCCCTCTCCGTTTCTACGCTGATTACACTTCTGCGCTTCGTATTTGTGACTGCCTGTTTCCACGCGGCCCCTTCGAACTCCCTGTTGATCGGATCGAGGGAAGGACAGTTTCACCGTCCTAGGCAGACCTCGATTCTTACCGGACTAAAGCAGTTTCACCGGCCTAAGCAGACCTCGATTCTTCCCGGGCTAAAGCAACTTCACCGACCTAAGAGGATCTCGCGGCTGGCAGGCATAAGAACCACGGAATTCCAAGGTCGGAACAAAACAAATTATTTCTTTTTCGTTTTATTAAGAACACATTTTCTTTGTGTTGAATGTATTAATATTTAAATTATTATTATTCTTTTTCGTTGCGTTATTGTTCACGTATTTTTCGTTTAATGAATTATTAGTCGCGAATTTGCGGAATTTGTTGCTGAATTAATATTCATTTAACGCCTGAACGGTCCAGTGGTAAGGGACCGGCCTTGCAATCGCATGGTCGTCAGTTTGAACCGCACTCGGAATTTTTCTCGGGGGTGGTCGGTTCGACTTCAGGCACTCTTCAGTGTTGGGGATAAAATTCGACACTGCTTCCCCTTAAACGGCGAGAAGGTTGGAAGTAACAAAGCCATGGAACATTTTACATACACTCAAATACACTCCCGCTTCTGAGGTCCTGACAAGTCTTTGACTTAGGAACCCGTTGGGCAACCACCACAGATAGAAAAAAAATGTTATTGTCAACGAAACAAAATTTACTGATTTTGATTGTAAAATCTAGCGAAGAGGCCTAATCGCGAACGGTAAATTTTCGGTTTGTGTTTTTTATAATTTTGAAAACGTTTTGCGACAATTTACGCCATTTCTAGGGTGTGCAATATACGACTTTCAACCCTTTTATCTTAATTTCGGATTTACCCTTTCCCTTATAGCGGTTGCTCTCTTATCTGTGGTACGACCGTCCCTTCCAGCGGGGAACTGCAACTATTTCGATACCCCCTATCACCTTGGGTCATCTTCAATCGCTGGTTGCGCCTTTTTCCGAAAACGACGTTTTGTGGTCACGGCTATTTGGTCACCACGACCGTCTCCACTGAGCTCGAGTACAAGAGGTTCGACCCAGATAATGTCAACTATACAGTATGCAGCAACTGAACATTTGGTAGGTATCAATTAACTAAGTTACTCTGACTTTTTTGTTTTTCTTTAACGACCAGAGGCGTGACAATGCTCGAGATATGGAACTTTTGGAACATGGATTTCCGACTAACTAGAAATTTAATTATTTTTACCTATCTAGCCATGAAACAAAAGAGCCGACGATGTCGAACCAATCTTGAAACATTAGTTGTGACATTTAGAAGTACATTTTGCTGTGATTTTGCCAATATGAGGGTAAAAAAGCCCAATTTCCAACAATCGTAATGAGCAAGTAATTGTCCACATCCCTCGTTGACAATTACATTCCACATCGAAGATGAAGGACCTTCACAGTATCTTCAGACACCGTTACATTCGCTTCATCAAAATCAATGCCGTATTATTTATTATTTTTCTAGTTACTTGTAGGCTACAAGATTGTGGGAGGAGAAATTAATAAGATGTCCCATTGCCGGCTAGTTCAATGGGACGGGTACGGTTATACGAAAACTCAGAATAAAAGGGGCAGCAATTTAAAAAAGAAAAACACCCATTTATGTACACTCGCCTTTATTTTAACTGTAACAGTGAAAAAAGGTTAACACGTACACGAGTACGTCAAAATGTTCAAAGTTTAGACAAACATTAAATAAAATTAATCAGGCGAAGTACGTGACCACGTTTTCCGCTTACATAAATCAGGAGAAAAGTAAAAATAATTAACTATCGAGATACTAATACATTAACTCTTCAAACCGCCATGCAAGATTTTTGCATAAGATGTTTTAAATCATCATAATAAAATAATAAAGGTAAATCCAACCTGGCATCGTACCCCCGAACGGCTAACCTCACTTCAAACCAGGAGAAATGGTCAGAGTACGGTGGAAGTCAATGCCCCGTGTGAACCTTCCCTGATTGCATGCGATGCTTACCTCCATCGCGGAATCCGGTTCAGCAAATCGTAACGGAAATTTCACTAATACTAGAAGAAAATCTCTGTGGTACGCCTTTGATGCATCCCAACGAGAAAAGCCACAAAGAAAAAACCATAATTAAAAGCCGAAATAAAACACGTTACGAACTTTATCGCCCAACACTTTCCTCGCAGAAATTACCTGGCTACGTTGGGTACACGTAGAGTGCCTAGTTCCAAATCACGGATTAAATTTCCGTTCGGCTGCCCTTCACAAGTGCACATCACTTAAAGGAACAGCAACAAAATGGCCACGAGCCAAAAACAAAGCAACAGCACTCCGGCGCTTTTAGCAAAGTAGTGACTCGATTCTGCGCGGGTCGGCGGTTACCCAAAACACAGGCCGGAGGGGTCACCTGATCCACATTGACCAATCGCAGAATCCTTTAGAAAAATCGATATTAACGAATGACGTGGACAGCGACGTCGTGCTGAGGTTTTAGCAACCATCTTGGTAACTTATTGCGTTTAACGGAAATTGAAATGTAACAATTTCTCATCCCAAAAAGACCCCATATTTGTAAGGTAATATGTCAAAAACTTCAAGAATCATTAAAAAAAATTTAAAATTTTTATTTTAACGCCCTGCATCTGCTTTATCAACTTTTGGAGTAAATGAGTTGAGCTCAATCGCAATATTTTCATGTCAGTAATCCGTTGTTGCTCTGTGTCTGATTACTTTAGGACCGCCAGGTATAAACGAGAGGGATTTGTAAAAATTAAAGATTTGACTTACAGGTTAGTTTTTGTTAAAAAAATTGTTAATGCCTCCAACCGATAGGGTTGAGTAGAGTTAGGTTGAATTGGCCTGGGTTTACCTATAAATTTCATTTGACCTTGAGCTTTAACTTTTTTGAGTTTTGTTTTTCGAATTTTTAATTTTCTTTGACTTAATTGTTTACAGTTTTTTCTTAATTTTTAAATATTTTTTGAGTTTTTATTTTTTTAAGATTTTTCCTATTTTTTGCCTAGGATTCTTTTTGGGTTTCAATTTTTTAAAGTATTTTCCTATCTTTTTGCCTTGGGTTGGGTTGACTATTTTGAGTCTTTGTTAGGATTTCATAATTCACGCGAGATCTTGGAAATTCCTCCACCAGGGTGCGTCACTACAGCCCTCTCCAATACAAGACGAACGGACAGAGTTGGTTGGTAACAACCAACTCAAGCATGTATTACATGTGTTACATTCATTCTTTCATTTTTGTTAACAGATTACTAGTAAGTATATTACTTTTTATTGAATGACATGATTAGAATTAGTGTTTCGTTTCTTTACACCTCGCGATCCCAGTTTTGACAGTTTTGTTTTTTGAATTTTTAATTATCTTAAATTTTTTCTTAATTAAATTTTTTTTTGTCTTGGGTTGGGTTGACCTTGACTTTAACTTTTTGAACATCTGTTCTTGAAATTTAAATTTTTAAAAGTTTTTCCCTGCTTTTTTGCCTTGAGTGGTGTTGACCTTGACCTTTAATCTTTTTGAACCTTTGTCTCTGAAGTTTAAATGTTTTAGTTGTTGCTGCACGTCGTCTTGCTCACAAGCTAAACAAAGCCCAGCACATAATCAGTGACTGTGGTTTATAGAGTTAGAACATCCACCCTATAGCTCTGGTCTACCTCCATCAGACTTCTTTTTATTCAAAAACTTAAAAAAAAAACGTCTCAGGAGAAAGCGTTTTGCATTTGAGTGCTTCATCAAATGCTGTTGAACAATATTTTGCAGAGATGCCGAAGGGATTCTTTTCTGAGTATATTGGAAAAAAGATGGAATAAGTGTTGAAGGTAGTTATATAGAAAAATAAAGGGTCCTTAATGTGATTTCACGGCTAACACAAAAATAAGCCCTCGTAGATATGTACTTGCAAATCACAGTAATAATTATTTGCGACAGTTATGTAATTGCAATTTGCACCGTCCTTATTAATTAATTAAAACTGATTTCAATTAGATAAGCGTAGTTAAACACATAATGCCAAAGGTAATACAGTTTGCCATACTCGATCATAGTTATGAATTAGATTAAATTACAGATCCTTTACACGTAGTTAAGCTCGGTGCATATAATGTGAATCACATTATCCTTTCCTGTTTCGGTGCTTGGGGCTTCATTCGAATCCTTTCAAAACTTTGTCAAAGCCGGAAACTTATTTGATGAAGGAAGGCAGCGTCGCGGATGTCTGCAGATTTATTTGCTTTTCCGTAATTTTCAGTGATACTTAGCCCTGGCTTTTGTTTAAGTTCAGCGGTGAGATGTAGTCTTTCTTTGGGGGAAGCAAGTGCAACTTCATCAACTTCATCGTCTGGAATACTCATTAACTAGTTTTAATCTCAATAAACTACTGCTATTTCTTAAAATGAGATTCGAATGTTTTAGAACAGCAAACCATGATCTAAGGAATGTCATACTTATCTGTATAAAGAAAAATAAATATTTTCTTTCAAGTAAAAATAAAAGTTGAAGTTGCAATTTGCAACACCAGGACAGAATCAACTAAAACTTATAACTTTTTTAATAAACTATAAAAATATTGACAACAGGTTAGGTCGTGGACCTATTTAGTATTTAATATTTACGAGGGGATTTGATCTGGACTTTTTAAATTTCTGATAACTATAAACAATAGCCAAATTTACTTCATGATAATCAAGACACTTATATATTGGATAAATACCAAAGACTTTGTTTTGTTTCCATAAATATTGACAATTGTATCAAACATGTTTGCCGGGGGTGTACTTACCTAGTTCTGTTGCACCATTGAATTTTTATGTGCTGAGCTTGAGAAACCAGGAACGAATTATTTCCATTGATAAATCTTCGGTGATAAATCGCTACAATTTAAGTGAAATTACGGATCCGTTTTTCGCTCACAAACTAAAATAAATATCAAATCTGGGTTGAACTAATCTCCGCGATGACAACAATGCTTGAACCAAATTGACGCAAACATATTAAAATTAAGGATAAGAATCTGATCTTCAGTCGTCCAAAATGCGTGTCCACCGGCTGCTACTACCTACCTGAAGGCCAGCAAATTGTGCGAGTAACGTTTCTCCAGCACCGCTCGGCTAAGCTCTTGGAGAAGGGAGGGTTCGACGAAATCCCAAAGCAAAAGGTGGGCAAAGTGAATAAAATAAGAATCACCAGCTGAGCACACTTGTTTTTACTTAAAACGCTCAAAATTTGGTAAAAATAAATAGGAGTACAAATTACAAAGTTAAATATGACCCAGAGACGGGGGGGGGGGTCCAGCGAAACGAACACGAAAGTCAATTAAATCCACTTGGTTATCAGGCGAACAATCAAATTAGAAACAAACCGATAGGCAAATGTGCCCCTCGTTTACACTACGCCTTAAAGTATATAACCAGATAAAATTAATAACAACGTCGCGTTAAAGTGAGTCGAGAAGACTCGGAATAAACTAAATAACAACACCGCGAAAAGTTGAGTCATCACAATAGAGTAATTAAAAATAATTCGAGTAACTCCGACCTTGTAACCAGAATCCGGCGTAATGATAGACAGCTGTCAACAGTGTTGGAGCGCCCTCCCACGGTGGTTAGCGCCGTAAGTCGATGAAGCGGTTACGTCGGCAAGTTGCGTCGTCTTGTAGGTCGAATCCACTCGCACAGGCGAGGGGGTGGAAGCCGTGTTGCGGGGCTTAAATCGTTTCAAAACGCCAATTCCGGCCTTTTATTTCACTCACAAGGGTTGTTCAGGTTTGTCAGATGGGTAAAACTACCACCGGAAGCCTAATGGAAGAAAGATACGCGTTACGAATCAGCACGAACACACCTGTTCCGTATTTCAAAGACAGGCTTCCGAAAAGCCGTTTAAGGAGCTTGAAATTCTCTCAACGTACGTCTGCACAAATCTCGGAGTAATTCCGGTTCCGTCTTCCTTCACTGAAACACGTGAAAGGGAGCACAAAGATAAAAGTCACAAATAAACGAGCCGTACGCTAAGAGCTCTGGAGACAAACTGAATGCGAGCGAACGCCGCGCCGCGTTCTCCCCTACCATAAGTTGAGACGAGGATTGTTACGACTGAGATCAGTTTTTAGCCGGGCGACAGAGTGAAATGGAGATATACTGTAGGACTAAATAACAGCATATGGTCTGGTGGTGAAACATTGAGAAATGTGACGACCGGCACGTAGGCACCCTGAACTCTTACTTCCCGCTTAAATACAGGGAGATTGCCAAATATTATTATGAGTAACTTAAAAGAATTTTTCAATCGCAACTCTGCACTAATGTCGTTCGAGTCCGGGAGGTAGTGTCCAGCGTGTCACCCAGCGTTCCGGAGAACCAACTCCACTTCCGACGATGATGCCAAGCAGAGGGGTATCGGTCTCTAGATTGTATGTCCGGGGATGAATCGCAACGATTGTTCTAGAATTTTCTACCACGGACCAAAGACAAAAAGACATGTGGGTGGCCCCACATCAAAGCTCCGGTAAAAGGATTCCGGTAAAACAAAAAGCCTAAATGAACAACATCGTTACAGCCTGAACTGCGCACTTAGTTGCTTGTATAAATCCTACCTGATATGCAGAAATCTGGCTTCGAAAGGCCTAGAAGAAAGCTTGAAACACACTTATCAAAACTCGGAATAATATCCGCCGTTTAAACTTCACTTTAAACAAAACAGTTTGGTGAATTTTTCAAAATGGCTGAAGAGCCCAAAAACACGAGACGTACGCTGAGCGAGGAGCAACAATATTGAGCGAAACTGGCGCGGTCATTCACGCGTGGGTGTTGACGGAATTAACAATGCAAGGGGGGTTGTTAAGTGATGACGACTGAATTACGCAGGAGAGTGAGTGAAATAGAACATCTCCGTGTGGCGGAAGTTATTGCATTTGTCTAGTTGTGCAATGTTTTGTAATCTTGTGAAACGAAGGAAAACGAGTAACGGTTTCTGCTTCCACACAAATACAGAGTGACCCGAAATTGACAGAAAGACTATAAGTTTAGAGTTTAGGCAGGTATTTAGGACGCAAGAAATTTATGTTGAATGAGTAGGTAAAAGAAGCGGTTCAAAATTGGCTTTGCAAACAATCAAAAGGATTTTTCTCTATCGGTATTTGCAAGTTGCCGATCATTGGGATAAATTTGTGTTAAAGAAAGGACATTATTTTCAAAAATAAAATTTGTTTTATTAACCTTGTGTTATTATTGTTATCGTTGTATAAGTTCAGGTTAAACCTATACTCCCCTCGTATTTAATATTAACTCTGTCCATCGAAGGACTCGGGGTCAAACAGAAAATAGCAAGTAAACTTTCAACTACATTTAAAGGTAACATAAAGCAAATACGGACAGAAATAATATGTGTCATGTGCACCCAGAGAGTACTTTAATTTTAATAGTTGCACTTAGCAGTGGCATTTTAATTGTTTCAAAATGTTCTAGTTGGAACACAAAACGTCCAACCCTTTCTTTAATTGTGAATTTGCTTCATTCTATGTTGGATTTAAATTTTTAACATCCCTGATATTCGATAAGAAACTCAAAAGACCAATTTAAAAATTCATGGCCACTAACACATTCGGTTTCAGCCAAAAGGAATTGATTCAAACCAGAAAGTTAATTATCAATGAAAAGCTTATCTTATTCCGGAAGAGTTTGCAATTCGCTTAGAAAAATTAAATTCGTGGATACCACGAAGCAAGCTCAATAACACGGAAAATATCGTAACTTTATTTAATTCCGCTGCACCAATAAGAACCGACGGGTTTACATTTGTGCAATGAACTGTTATGGCGAGTTTGTTCTACGTGAAATAATAAAACGAGAGTCGTTAGTTCAAACGACAGGGGGCAGTTTTGAAACGTCGGCAGCGGTGGTCTCCAAGTGCTGAAACCAGTAATAATAGTCACGTGTTAGACATAGATATTATTTCAGAAAATAATGTCTGTCGAAAGGTATGAAAATATATTTTAATTAGGTTTGCGTCATTTAATTATACGTATATCATACAAAGTCAAAACAATATCATACAAGATAATGCAAAACAATTTTATAACGAGAGGAAAAAAAATAGCATTTCGTAAATCAAATAAAGCAGTTGTTAGCTTCTAACAACATAACAAACTGGCAAACAAACTAATGTTTTCTCACTCAAACCATGGTACTAGATACAGAGAGACGGACGAATTTTTGGAGTTTGTTCATGCACTAAGACTTTTGTGAATGTTAATTTCGTCTACGGAGTCTGGGAGTTTCCCAGTGGGACGTGTATACGATCACACGACTACTGGCTATGTGATATCTATCGTAAAACTCCGTCCTTTTTACATCGATTTAAACCGGAAATTCCGAAATGAGTCATCGTGATTTTCACGGCCGTCCGCTTTTACTTGTGTCGGCTTTTTTGATGAGTCACCTCGGCGACTGTTTGGGTTGGATTGGGTCGTGGACCTATTTAGTATTTAATATTTACGAGGGGATTTGATCTGGACTTTTTAAATTTCTGATAACTATAAACAATAGCCAAATTTACTTCATGATAATCAAGACACTTATATATTGGATAAATACCAAAGACTTTGTTTTGTTTCCATAAATATTGACAATTGTATCAAACATGTTTGCCGGGGGTGTACCTAGTTCTGTTGCACCATTAAATTTTTATGTGCTGAGCTTGAGAAACCCGGAACGAATTATTTCCGTTGATAAATCGTTGGTGATAAATCGCTACAAGTTAAATGAAATTACATACGAAGTACGGATCCGTTTTTCGCTCACAAACTAAAATAAATATCAAATCTGGGTTGAACTAATCACCGCGATGACAACATTATTTGAACCAAATTGACGCAAACATATTAAAATTAAGGATAAGAATCCGATCTTCAGTCGTCCAAAATGCGTGTGCACCAGCTGCTGCTACCTACCTGAAGGCCAGCAAATTATGCAAGTGACTGACGTTTCTCCAGCACCGCTCGGCTAAGCTCTTGGAGAAGGGAGGGTTCGACGAAACCCCAAAGCAAAAGGTGGGCAAAGTGAATAAAATAAGAATCACCAGCTGAGCACACTTTTTTTAATTAAAACGCTCAAAATTTGGTAAAAATAAATAGGCGTACAAATTACAAAGTTAAATATGACCCAGACGAGGGGGGGTCCAGCGAAACGAACACGAAAGTAAATTAAATCCACTTGGTTATCAGACGAACAAACAAATTAGAAACAAACCGATAAGTAAATCTGCCCCTCGTTTACACTACGCCTTAAAGTAAATAACCAGATAAAATTAATAGCAACGCCGCGTTAAAGTGAATCGAGAAGACTCGGAATAAAATAAATAACAACACCGCGAAAAGTTGAGTCAACACAATAAAGTAATTAAAAATAATTCGAGTAACTCCGACCTTGTAACCAGAATCCGGCGTAATGATAGACAGCTGTCAACAGTGTTGGTGCGCCCTCCCACGGTGGTTAGCGCCGTAAGTCGGTGAAGCGGTTATGTCGACCGTTACGACGCTACTTGCGTCGTCTTGCAGGTCGAGTCCATTTTCACAGGCGGGGGGAGGAAGCCATGCTGCGGGGCTTAAATCGTTTCAAAACACCAATTCCGGCCTTTTATTTCACCCTAAAGGTTTGTTCAGGTTTGTCAGATGGGTAAAACTACCACTGGAAGCCTAATGGAAGAAAGGCACGCGTTACGAATCAGCACGAACACAAAATAGCCACAAGACATACCTGTTCCTTATTTCAAAGACAGGCTTTCGAAAAGCTGTTTAAGGAGCTTGAAATTCTCTCAATAATGCAGTAATGCAATATGCAACTGAACGCTGTTTTATTTTAACGCTCAGTCCTGACTCATGATGGCAAAGCCTTTGATAAAGCTAATCGTTTGTTTGTACATAATTATTTATGTGGGTGAATTTTTCCGCGGTCGCATAGACGACGTTGTATCAAATTTAACTTACGTACTGAGCTGAATGATTTACGAAATTTCTTACAATGTGTTATTTTTGTACTAGCTCAGCCTGCCACTGTGCTTCTTATGTTACAATTTAATTTACTGATTAAAACTTTAACGTTTTAAGTAAATTATCGCGTTTAGTCGAACTAAAAAGTGTTGCGAACTCGCTTTGCACCGGTATTTATACGGAAAAACAATTGAATCTGCACTTTGATTTTAACCACCACTTCCTGTACATAGGCGAAGCCACCACAACAGAGCCGTTTGGATGACGGTGTAACCCCACCCGATTTGCTAGGTTACATCGCTTGTCTACTTGAACAAGCACTTCCACAAATGTTTGAATTTCTGTTTACCAAAACTGATTCTAAGTACTTTAGATATACCTGTTTTACAACTTTTAAGCGACTTCTAGTCGGTAGGTGAATTAATTTGTTACATAAAATCAAAGCTTCCTTCGCTTAACCTAACTTTCTAACTTCGTATCCTCAAAATTAACTTAGATTCCCCTGATGTTCAAAGAAATTGCTAAATTAAATTAAATTTTATCTTTATTTAAATCCAAATTTAAGCGCAGCTTCGCTTTAAGAATCACTTAGAATATGACTTACACAATGCTGTGTAGCCTTTAATGTCACGACACAAATTTAAGCTCAATTTAAGTGTTTTGTGCAGCTATCCAATAATGCAATCTCTTTGTACTGAAAAATCACTTCCTCTGTTACATTTAAATCTCGATCTAAAATATAGTGGCGATATAACGTCTTGCAATTTCGTTTTAACACCGTTGGCTACCCTGATGCCCTCCTCTACATCGCTATGGGGGAAACCTGCGTACTGTGATCGCTGAACTTTCATAGGCTATGAAGGCCCCATGTGACTCTCAGGCCGCCTGTCATTGGTCATCGTCGGTAATCCCTGTGCGTCGAAGCGATCTTCTCCATCCACGACCTGATCGCGTCCTCTTTCTTGTTCGAGCTTTGTGCCGGTGTGACGTGTTTTTCGTGTGTGTTAAATTTAACGGATTTCTTGCTCGTTTGGAGAAGTAAATCAATTGCGGCTTTGCTGGAATATCATTTGACACCGCCGAACAGCTTGAGGCCCCAGTTCTCTTAGGTAAAATATGACGACGCATGCCGACCAACATGGCCGCTAACAAAAAAAATCATTTCTTCTACTTAGGCGCTCCTGCCCATAGTCGTATGGAGACCCGATCGAGAAAACCTGATCAGCCATCTTGACGATCTGAGCGGGTCCAGTTCAGACCAGTGTGTCGACGCTTCCTGCGGTTGGTAGAGGGCGCTACCCACCGGCCTCTGCTAAGGTTACTTAGGTTATCGAGAAGGTAGCGCCAACTTTCTATCTCTTTTAATTTGGGGTTAATCAAATTCATTCATAAACTCCTTAGCAACAGTAACTTGTTATGTATCTATCCTTTTTCTTCTTTAGCGTTTCATCGCGTCCTTTTTAATTTGGGGGACGAAGCCACGGAAATGAATGGCGGTACCGTCTAAATACAGTAACCTTAGCCTCTGCGCTTCGATTGGCACCGTCGACTTTAGGCGTTTTCGGAAATTATGATCCGATTAATTCGATTGGTAAGTTTAGTGATCTCTCTCGAAATAGAAATTTTACACATTTACATGTATGAACCGTGAGTGATCCAATTGATCAAACTGACCTGAGATCATAGTTTCCGAAAATGCCTTTTGACGTACGTCTGGACTCACAGTTTCAAGGTTAGGTTTTCATTTTAATCTGACATTTGACGGACCGATCGGTCGCTAAATTTTATTCCTAGCTCGTGAGAAATAAACCGCGAGTACGAATTCCGAAGTACGAATTGCGCTGCGCTTACAGTAGTTAATTTAAGCCTAAAGTAAGCAGCCAATTAACTTTAATTACGATTTTAATTTCTACTTTCACACACACCAGTGGGTAAGATTTTCGCCTCTGATTATTAGTTTCATTTTGTGCACGATCTGGTCGATTGGAGACATCGGCCGGTCGAATTACGTTTAGTTTGTTCAATTGTCTTCTGGCGCCCTTTATAAGTTTACCACCTTAAGTTAACCTGCCCCTTTTCCACTGTTGCTAGCTGGGGCACAGCTGATCGTAGAATCGGCAGAAACTTGTCATCTGGAACCGTGGTAAGTAGAGGCAAGTAAATTCAATTTAAACTTTGGTGACACCTCTCTGCAATATTTTGATTCTTGGGAAACTATTACATTTCCTTTATCTGGCCTAGACTACCAATAGGATTTGAAACAGTGGATCTATTACGACTTCAAATTAATGACATGCTAAAATGATTTAGATTGGATAACGTTACGTATCCACTTCATTGAAAATAGTTCTAGTGAAGCTTGAGTCGAGGAAGTTGTAAGAATCGAATCCACGAATTAATTTGTTTCATAAAATCAAATCTTCCTTCGTCTAACCTAACTTTCTAACTTCGTATCCCTCAAAATTTATTTAAATTTTCCTGATTTTCAAAGAAATTGCTAAATTAAATTCAGTTTTGTCCTAACGAAAATCTCTTATGTGTTTTTGTTAGCTATCTATTAAAGCTTACGTCAAAAAAAAACCATGCGCAAAAAATCCTTAGCTTAATGTTCGCAACAAAACTCATCATATCCTCATAACAAAGCGAAACGTTTTCATTCACTTTCCGGCGAACTGAGAGAAATGATTAATAGTGACACGAGCGTCACTGAAGAAGTCGTAACCCTCAAACAGAGAGGCAAACAGATTTCGCATCCTGTAAGTCCTGAGCCTTTTTGTTTTTACAAAGCGAACGTATTCGATCTCGTGCTCGTTTAGTTGACCTTACCCAAGGGAAAATACTCCGGAATATCCAATTTATCGAAACAGACGTTAGTTTAAGAACTCGGGGAATTTGTTTCCCTTTAAAATTAAAGAAAAACTCCGCTTCACCTTTTTCTTGACCTAAACAGCTCTAGTGTCCGGTGTAAATAAAACTTTCTGCCAGTGTTTCAACTTTCAGAGCGTACACAGGAAGGCAAGCGGAATTATTTTTTTGTAACTATTAAATGACCTTACCATAAAAATTTTGTTAACTATTCAAATTAAAAAAAAAAAAAATTCGGTGATTGTCGTAAACAAAAATGAATTAAACGAAATTAAACGAGTGTCGTTCAAATACTTTCAGATCTCAACAATAAGTCTCAAAAAATATTTCACGCCGCATAATAATTTATGTAGGTACTCCTTTTTTGAATACGCCTGTATAAACGTAAAATACATTTAGAAGCGATTTATCGGGTTGTTAGCGTCCAGCTAGTAAATCTCACAGGCCTGTAAAAAGACCGATATGTGTTTGGCGCTAGGTGAAGGATGAAAAAAGGTCGAGGGATGTTGACGCATAATCGTTCAAAGCCAAATGGGCCTTAGCGATTCATAAAACGGTGAGATGGTGCCGGTTTATAGCGGGGAATAAAACTTTACCCCAATGCAACTTTTTACAGCCTTACGATAAATAATAATTGACGGCATACAGAGCCATGGTGCAATGAATTATTTCCAGTTTTCATAAGGTTTAACTAAATGCAGCAATTTTAGTATTGAAATTCGAAACTGCTCTTCAATTTTTGCACACCCTCAGATACTGATTTCAAGCAGTCTGGGTCAAGCTGAGGCAGGAAAAATTACGTTCATATGATAACGGGCTCGAGCGGAAAACCCCCAGCCAAAATACTGACTCTCCTTAAGATAAGTGATCATTAAGATAAAGAACTTTTGACGCGTGAGAAATATAGGGCGACTGAATAAAATGCCTGGTTACTACCCTATGAGGTAAACAACTTAAATCATTCCAGTGACTTAATTGAACGGGACCGAAAGGAGACCCGACTAGAGGAAGCATCTCTCGGAAATAATTGTTTGGAAGAGGGAAATTTTTAATGTAAACAGAAAATACAAAATTATTTAATACCTATTTATCATTTTCGCATACAGTTGCGTTTCCTCTCTTCATTTTTAAATTCTATTGAAATGTTCACCAGATCCTTTTAGTGAAGAGGTGTTCGAATGAGGAATATTCGCCGAATGCTCTCTCAAAGCGGGTGTATTTGTTTGGTTCCGAAATGTTCATTCATGTTCGAATAGTTTAATTTTTTTTTTGGGTGTCTGTTCCCTGGAGTGGATCCTGCAGAGAAATGTTGTTTACATCCCTATAAACTCACAGTAGGCTTAACTAGAATTTGAAGAACTGTTGTAAAATCTCAGAGAAAACTACGGTCAGAGAAAACTACGGCCAAGAGGTCCTCTTCTACTGCGTTCTCTATTCTACCATTATGTCAAATCCTCATTTTAGAAACGGCCACCCTACAAAATCAGTTTTTGAGTCCAAGAACTTAGTCCTCCGAAAAAGAAATCATACTTAAATAAATGAGGGTAATTACCTTTAGTAAATGTACAGGGTCAGTAATTATTTTACTTTAAGAATTTCTCTATTCTACCATTATGTAAAGTCCCCATTTTAGAACCAACCACCCTACAGAGTCACGGGAATCGATCCCAGTAATATCTGGTTTTGTGGTGCAGGGACTACACGACCACCGTGACCTTCTTTAACAAGGAAAATTAGCGATCAGAAAAGACCAGTTGTGACGCCATAGATCGGGTACTTAAGTATATGGTAGTTCCGTTGGCTAAAAGGCTCTGAATGTGAAGTGATGAATTAAGTGGTCTTTATCACAAGATGTTTTCCTGGAGGGGAAGAACTGTAAACTTGGCAAGTTCTTCGAGAAAACTAGAAGCATACAGGTGTTCACGTGGCACATTCCACTTCTGGAGTATACGAAAAAATCACGTGCATTCCTCATGGCCAGAAAAATTCTTTCTTGACGCTAATGGCAAAAGACTATTAGAAAGGATGACCAGTACAGCAGCCGCAATGGATCGCGATGAAGGGTAAAACAAGAGCATGTCAGTATTTTTGCTCAAAAGTTATGTGTCCTCAGAAAAACCCGTGTTATAATATTTGCGAGAAGAAGGATACTTGGTAACTTCCAGAATTTGATCATAAAAACACGGTTTAGAGTCACTTTGTGGTTTTATGTAACGGGTCTTCA
This sequence comes from Dorcus hopei, assembly GCA_033060865.1. Lineage (NCBI taxonomy): Eukaryota > Metazoa > Arthropoda > Insecta > Coleoptera > Lucanidae > Dorcus > Dorcus hopei. The sequence goes on along the minus strand of CM065421.1, from coordinate 15,696,170 downwards.
AGAAAAAAATACCTCGAGTTAGCCTTGGAAAAAAATCGTATGTCGTAACTTGCATAATCAATTTTCTATATGTCAAAAATGGATAAAATACGATTAACCTCAAAATGTTCGTACGTGAACAAGATCTAGCTTTTAGTCGTTAATTTCATATTCATGTAAAAAGATCATTTGAAAGTAACATCTTCGTTCTTAAAAGAATATATTAAAATAAATTCCCTGAATTCAGTCCCTTCGCATTACCTAAATTTTATATTCTGTACAATTAAATCTACGATACGTACTTTTGTTTCCAAGGCTGACTCGAGGTAGGATTTTGTTGAAGACTCGAAACTCTGAATCTCATTTAATCTTAATAGTAGTATAAAATAAGATAAACAAATGTTGCCAACTTAAAATAATTTTTTATTGACTTTTTAATCTTATCTCTTGGATAATTTTGTTGACGTCTTTTATTTTACCTTATTTCCACGCACTTTCGAGAAGCCTGAGTGTCTTACTTATTATTTTTTAACCGTTCTTAAATACAGTGTTGCCAACTTATGAAGATTTTTTTATTAATCTTCACTTGTGTTATTTTATTATCTTACATGTTCACCCTTTTCTAACTTATCTTATCTTTTATTTTAATATTTAAAATTTATTTCCTTCGGTGATTTTTCTCGATGTCGGTGTTACCAACGCAGCAAAATTCCTTCAGTACTTACCTACACTTCATTGTTTTCTTAGTTAATTTTAATTTATTTTACTTCTCTCTCACTAATTAGAAAGAAAAAATTCAGTGCTGCCAATACAGAAGTTTTTACTACGCTTTCCTTTTTTGTTTTTGTCAATTTTTTTGTTGTTGTCTTGCCTTATCTTTTTCTCATGACGGAGTTACCACTCCAAGCTTCTTTTTCTTCGTTAATGCTATGTCATGACAATGCTGTGAAACTAATACAGATTTTTCTAGATTTACTATGTATTTCCTCAGGCCGTCCTCGCTTTAGCTTTCGCTGTATCTTGACTTTCCAGTCGTTTTTCTCAACCTGTCAGGCTGTCAGATTAATTCTTAATTTCAATCAAAGACAACGTTGCCAACACAGAAGACTATTTTGTATATTAACTTAATAGGCTTGTGATTGTTTATATTTTATGTTTGTGTTTTATAAATTAATCTTCCTGTTTCTTTAAGTGTCAGTATTACTTCTTTCCTCCAGTGCTTCTCTAAATTCAGTGTTGCCAATTTTAGAACTGGTGCATTACTGACACCTTTCTGGTTTTTTTATTACCTCTTTTTTTCATCCTTCTCTAACGTGTCGTCTTCATAATTAATTTTTAAGTTAGTTCTCTTTTCACCGATGACTTCTTTCAATTCAGTGTTGCCAACATCAGAACTTCTCCTAGGTTTCACTTGGTGTTTTTTCGACATTAATCACGGACGTTTCCTAAAAAGTTTTCAGCTTTTCACCGTCAATTAATTTTTAAATTTTCTCAGTTATAGTGTTGCCAACTTGAGAGAATATTTTAAAATTTATTTTGTGCCTGTTTGTCTCTGTTTTTTTTTTTCTTTAATACTGCCTTTTTTTTCAGATACTTTGCATCAATCTTTCTTTGTCGTTTTGTTTTTATAATTAATTTGTAAGTTTGTTCTTCTTCTCGCCGGTGGTTTCTTTCAATTCAGTGTTGCCAACTTTAGAACTTCTCTTAGATTTGACTTAGCTCTCTTTCAACTTTAATCACGGGCGTTTCCTAAATAAATATTCAGCCTTTCACAGTCAATTAATTTTTAAATTTTCTTAGTGATAGTATTGCCAACATGAGAAAATATTTTTAAATTTATTTTATGTCCGCTTGTCTCTGTTTTTTCTCTTTATTACTACCCTGTTTTTTTATGATACTTGCATCTTGATCTTTGCATCAATCTTTCTCTGTCTTTATAGCTAATTTTTGAGTTTGTTTTTCTTTTCGCCAATGGCTTCTTTCAATTCAGTGTTGCCAACTTTAGAACTTTTCCTAGATTTTATTTGCCTTCGTTCAACGTTAATCACGGACGATTCCTAGAAAATATTAAACTTTTCGCCACCAATTAATTTTTAAATTTTCTCAGTGATAGTATCGCCAACTGGAGGGAATATTTTTTAATTTATTTTGTGTCTGTTTGTCTGTATTTTTTTCTCCTTAACTATTTTTCTTTTTTCTGATACTTTGTATCAATCTTTGTTTGTCGTATTGTCTTTATAATTAATTTGCATGTTTGTTCTTTTCACCAGTAAATTAATTTTTAAATCTTCTCAGTGATACTGAGATTTTTGACGTCCAACTAAAATGAGCTCCACTACACAATAATTTTTGTCTCCCAACGTTTTGACAAAGTAAGAAAAAGGACCACAGCACTATAATATGTACACTGAGAAAGAAAAGTAATGTCCCCCCTATAAGTGTTAATAGATCGCGACTTAAAAGAATAGATAAATTTCTTGATGTTGTGTCTAGAAAGTCCAGAAGTGCATTTTGGGATATTCTTTACTTTACTTTTACTTGTCATCCTCTTTTTTTTCAAGCTTCAATGATATCATTGGTATGTATTGCTGTTGTATAGACAGAGGTTGAAGATTTTTCCTTAATTTTTTTATGGCCTTATGTTGGGCGCCATATGAATACTGTATTATCTGGACCTAAAGGGATTAATTTTCTTTTTATTGGCTCAGATTAAAACATTAATTGTAATTTAAAATTCTGTAAAGAGGGTTTTGTGCTTTTTTCCTGAAGGCTTGGCTCCTTTCTTTTTTATCTTCAATTAATTTTCTTCGCGTATTTTAAATTTTTAAGAACATTGATTTGTGCCTAAACATCAAATTAACTTCTCGCATTTGCACAATTAGAAATTACTCCCCCCTCCTTTGTTTGATACAAAAAATCTTCTTTTATGAGAAAGTCAAGCTCGTTTGCACGTTTGCTTTCTCGTTGATTTAAGTTTTTATTTTATATGGGACCTAATCCTGTTTTCTTTAAGTAACCAAGTGAAGACCGCACTTCCGCACACTCAACACTTCAACCACTACAGTCTGTTCTCTGTTTTCAGGTTCTGTCGCAATAGTTCATCGTAGTCGATTTTAACGTCTGCAATTTTAGACGCCCTGAGGCACATCCTTTGGCCATCGTCAAGGTAGACAAGCCTTCTTTTTCTTCCGGTCAATGCCTCGCAGTGACCTTTCTATGCAACCGCTGCATCACTTCACAGAACTCCAACCAGGCTGCCTCCAGAAGTATCTTCTTCACCCAACGAACCTCCTGGTCTGCCAAATAAATTTTACCTCACTTTGCATGGTATCTTCTCTTATTTACAATTTGTATTTACTGCCTCTGTGCACTATTTACACTGTGTCTCTCGCGTTACGAAAGTAAGAGTCTTTTTTCTTTATGGCATCTTTATCTTTTGACAACTTAATTTTATGTTTGCCTAAGGCAAATATCACAGCATGAGAATTGCTTGGATATTAGCTGACTTATTTCGATGACGTTTTCTATAAGTTCAAATTGTAATTAAAAAGTAATTAATTTAGTGAATTAAATCGCTTAAAGATAATTGTTAAACACGTAAGCATTTTTATTCCTTGATTTGAAAAAGAAAACTCACACAAATTAGGAGCCCGTAAAGAAGAGGTAACATTCTTGCGTAACGACTCGGATTACGCTCGTATCTTAGCCATTTCAGGATCTTCAAGCACCTCTAAAAACCGTACTTTACTGTTACGTACTCCGGGAAAGAGCGTTTTCCCCCCTGAGCATCATCGGGTATAAAAATACGGCCCTCGTCATTAATTTAAATGCTGCACAAAGAGATTTAGCGAAAAGCACTAATTAAGGCGGCGTATTTAAAAAAGCCGAGACCTCATTACCGACGGAACATTTTCATTTTCGTTTCGCCGGGAAAAATTGCGATTACTAAATTTTCCAATTAATCTCGGTTTTTCTTTTTTGTACGTTTGACCGCGGCTTATATTTCTTTGTTTGCGCGTTAATTATTTATTATTCAAACAATAGGGAGATTTATGGAACTTGAGAATCTACTATTCTGTGTAACGCGAGCTCTTTTAATTATTGCGATTTTAATCTTTGAAGTCCAATCAGGACGGTTAGGATACGCATGCACATTAGCAGCCAAAAATAATTTCAAAAGAAAGAGTTTGATTGATTGATTGCCTGAGGCAGCGAATCTCTACCTTTTTAGCTCCGCGTCCCCCCAAATAGTAAATATATGTCGCTCCGCTTATAGCGACATACATGTATGACGTCATTAAATGATTTCATTATTGTTTAGGCTATTTTCGCGACCCCCCTTTAATATCACCGCGACCCCCAGGTTGAGAAACGATGGCCTAAGGTATACTAAAATCTTCAGGGGACAGGATTTAAAGTGGACATCCCGTATAAGCCTGTTGACGAAGCTTTAAAATTTTTAAGTCGCACTTGAAACGTAAATTGCAGCAAATTTTGTAAGTGGTGGAAAATATTTCTTTGCTCTTAAATGTAGCTACTATTAATAATATTAATAACTAATAAATTAATACTTCTACTGTGTTCCTTTATGCAATTCTACTTGCCACTTTGTTCATTCTGAAAGCGTCAAGTAGAGGCTTAAATAATTGTTCACCAAAGACAAATTAAATTGCGTGAGTAGGAAATAGGCATCTAGATCAATTTGCTCTCTGGCGCCCTGAAAAGCAAACACAATTATATGTGCTGGAATCCAGAGTGCAACTCCGGGAAATTCCATGCACCGCTGGTAATTAATCCTCTGCTTTTTCACGAACATACAATAAAAACGAGAGAACAAGCTATTTACGTTTGCGTTCATAATACAATTGAATCATTCGTTTTTATTACTCAGTTGTCTATATGCGGTTAATTAATAAATTAATGTGCGTCAGCGTAAGCCACAGGGGAAGTGCAACAATGTAGTTGTTTATACAAAATTTTCAAACGCTAATTCAATTAAAAAAATCTATTAAATGATTGAATGAATAAAAGAACTTGCGATCTCTGGATCTACCCTAAATAAATAAAAATAAAATTCCCAATGAACATGCAACATGCAGGCTGACTGTTAATTAACTGGACGAAATGAAACCTCTAAAAGAAGAAGTTAAATAAAATTCAAGACGCGTTTTCAACTCTCAATCCTGGATTTTTTTAACGCACTTGATTCCCGGTTGTAAATCGTTTTTCGTTTCATCGTTCAGCATTATTTTTACGACTTTCAATAATTTGATTGATTGTTTTTTTATCGGCTGGTTAACAGAGTAGAGCATTTCAGCTATTATGTGTCATGGTCAAGCTTTACAGCTTTTTTCGGGTAAATTTTCAATAAATCTTAAATTGTTCCGTAAAATTTTTTAAACATTTTTTCAGTAATCTGTAACATCCATTCTGTTACGCATTTCTTTACTTAATCACCTTATACAGGCTGTTCCTCTAACAAAACGTCGTTTGAGAGATATGCTAAAGTAGAATACTGAATTCGTACCTTGACTTCCCTGACCTGGACAATACAACCCCTATTGTGGCGCAAGGCATAGCATGTTTACGACTGTAGAATATACGGACATGTTTCTAATGTATAGTAATAATAATAATCCGGGGCGCAGTACACGTGAAATTGACATGCCACGTACTGTTGTGCACTGTATTCTGAGAGAAAATTTGATACATCCATATCACGTGCAACACTTAATAGAAGAGGATTACCATCAGCGACGCGTCTTTTGCCAGTGGATGCAATAACAAGAACCGGCAGTAGCAAACTTTAGTTCAACCAAATTTTCGTTGCCGTATGGACGCCAACGGAGGGCATTTCGAACACTTGTTGAAAACATCGCGGTAAGTAACGATGGGAGTTCAGCAATACGTGTCATTATGTTGAACAAGTCAGTTTTATTATCGTTTTACATCACATCTGCGTGCCAATGACGCATAGAATTTATAAGCAGGACCGTTTCCCGAAAATTTTCACAAAAAAAATTACCGAAACAGACCATTTTTATTTACATTTGCGGACTCTATATGTATTATGTGCTAGCCCCTGCATTTATGGGAACCTGTATGTTAAAATTACATGTTTCATGCATAAGCGAGAAAAGGAGCACAAACCCTTCATTTAAAAATCTTTTCTTTTTCTTATAAATTATTTAATCGCATGGTAGCTATCGATGCCATCCGTGCATGTAACATTCGTTGCCGTTTGAGGTCTTATGTTAACAATGTATTTGTGTTTGCCTTCAGTGTTTGTAATTACATCAAGTTCAGCAGCGTACATCGAAAGGGCACATCAACACTTGAAGAGATTAAACTTTTACAGTATATCATCCAGTCACCATGTTTATGTTCTGTAATCTGGTCAGTAAACACATAGTACAGAATTTGATGAAAAATGAGAACTATATAGACATTATTCTAATATACAGGGTGTAAAATTTTCCTCCGTTTTAATTAAAACCAAAGACTGATACTCGTACCGAAAGTAATCAATGTTCAATGCATATTTGTTCCAACTTTTCCAAGCTGTTAGCTTTGCGTCATTTATCTTAGGAATATTAAAAAAAAAAATAACAATTTATGGAAATGGAAAGAAAAAGGGGTAGCCGCAGTAATAACGGAGAGGAATTTACAGTGGAATGAGAAGGATGTGACCTTACCTGGTTAAAAATATTGAAATGCGCAAATTAAGTTCATCTCACGACCAGCTAACTCGTGGAGAGGGGCTGGATCGAACGTAATCCCAACACAAACGTTTGAATTTAAATCCGAAAAGAAATAAAAATAACTAGTAATGCACACTTGCTTTTATTTCAGTTTTAAAAGCCCCACACACGAATTTATTAAATAAATGAAATCTATAGGTCTGTTCATTTGTATTGCTCGGAGTTACTCCAAAAGCTGTCAAATGAAATTTTCAGTCAAATTCGAAGTTTTTTCGGCACGAGAGAAACAAATTTGACTGAAAACTACATTTGATAACTTTTAGAGTAACTCCGAGCAATACAAACGAACAGACCTAAAGTGCAGTCAGTCTGACAGAGTAGAACGTTAAGCATCAAATGACATAAAACATCAAAGCACGACTCAATCGGATCCATTTGATTCGTTACAAAATTATTAACTTAACTAGTATTTAAAATAATAATAATAAACACTAACTTTGACTTTGCACGTCATTCTAGTCGATACTAGAATGCGTTCAAAACGAAGAAATATAATAAAGCAAGGCAAATCCTTCAACATCCAACAGTATATGTATAATCGCGCGCAGCATAAGTGCTACAATTTAACAGCTCTGTGATCCTTGTATCACGAGGTTTTAAGGGTGAGTTTTGCGCGTGGGAGGTGCATTTAGGTGCGCGGGACTGTACATCAGCTGATTCCGGGTCAAGATCTTCGAGATATGGATGACAAGGATGCGTATCCTGTGTAACCACTTTCGTTCCGTTGAGCGCGCCCTCCTGCGATTTGCTGCGTGATGAACCGTCGTGTTACCAAACACCAAGATGGACGGCCAGGATCCGTTTATAACGACGCCATCAAATTTTTCAGCACGGTCACCATGAAGAAGATCGCCAAGCAACTCCCAGTTAGCGGAACTCTGGGGAAACGTCCGGAATAGATGCGGGGAAGAAGAACCAAATAACAGTAATACTAATAGTAGTACGGTGTATTTTTTTGAAAATGCTATAAAGGTTGGCCATGAAAATTAAAACTCATGTCGTAGCTTGGCATCTAACACATGCCAAAACTGACAATTTCAAGTACATGAATGGAGCTAAGACATGAATTTTCTTTTCCTCAGCCACCCCTTATAGCATTAAAAAAAAGACATAGTAGTATTAAGGCCTAGATAAAAGAAAACACGGATTATTAACCGGCCGCCGCCCAAGGTGACTCTAAAACATACCTGTCGTACATTCGACGAACAAGCTTGGAAAGGCCTAAAAGAAGGTCTTGGACTCGCCGCAACCAATTAACATCCGGGCAATATACCCGCCTCCTTTTTCACTTCAAAACAGACACCGTTTAATGAAACAATTACATAAAGCAGAATTTTCAATCGGGTCGACGTTCGACGTGAACTGTTCGCGGGCGGGGGAGAGGTTTATCGGCCAATGACAAGCCTTTAGTATATCCCACTTTCGACATGGGACAGTGTCATTATAAAACAAAGGGGTCGTACAGGGTTGTTTAGCGTTTTAAGCGTCGTCTTTGGACCAGTCCAAGTTCCAAAGGTCAAACTGCGGCGTAATTACACTTTCGCTAAAATACAGGGTAACCGGAAAGCTAGAAATTATTTGCAACGATTTTTCTTACCGTAACAAGGATAATGAAAGCTAAGATAAAGGAAACGACAAGCTTCACGTACTTAAGTAGATGAAACAGATATACAGGGGCTCTAATTATCAGGTAACCGAATAAGTTCTTGCGGTTTTTTATGATAAAATTAAAAAAATTATTACAAACGAGTAACACACTGTTATTCGTCTAAGTTCAGTAGCGGACAATAAAATCCTGGCAAGAATTTGACATATCCTTCGTATTTAGACAAATTTGGTAAATGAGGTTATATTTCTGTTAAAATTTGTACTAAACGTCAGAATTACTAGTGACATTTTGTATAGGTGTATGTATTAAGCGTCAGAAAACTCGTCGATGTTAGCGGAAACCTACCTGGGATTATGTCGAGCTCAGTGGAGACGGGGTGGGCTACAATACGATTGTCAATAGCTCGATACCCAGATGTTAAATAAAAGGGCGTTATGTAAGTTTCAAGCAGCATGGTGAAACACGTGGCGCCGCTAGGATTACACACGCGGTTAAAAGCGTTTAAGAATCCCACAATAAAAGAAAATGTTTGTCAGACACCTTGTATATAACGCAACTATCGGTCACCCTGTATATTGATTAAAAAATGCGTTAAATGATGATACGGAGTTTATTAAAAATCGTGACGAAACGGCGTTCAATTATAAGAGGCAGAACGCTCAACAAACGACAAATAAGAGGGGGTTACGTTAAAATGCTCCAAAAATAGTCTCTTTAAAGTTAACTAAATTGAAATTTACAAAGCGTCTGCAAACGCGTAATGACCGGCGAGAATATCCTGTACGGCTCACAAAATAACGTACAATAAATAAATTCTGTCAGAAGGACAGTAGACGCAATTACAAGATCGAAAGTTTGAGATCCCATACTACGAAACGCAGTTCTTAAGGAACCTCGGCCTTAAGCAGGCAAGAAAGCAAGAAAGTTTCCAATAATCAATTCAGAAACGCATATAATTAAAAGACAGAGGGTTTGTACAATACCACACTCGTGTCCCAACAACTCTACGTTAGGTTCGGACAATCTGGGGGGCTACAGCTTACGACACTGGCTCGATCCCGATCGGCAGCTCCTTCAAGGCTTCCAACGACGAACTATGATGGTGAAAGTAAAGTAGGCTCTCGGACTGGTGATATCTGCATCGAAACTCGTACGGGGAATCCAAATGATTACATCAAGGTTACGAAAAGCGATACGGATTTTTCATGAGTTTTCGATCCTCCGGAACTCTTGCTAATGGAAGAAGCACGAAAAGTGAAAGTGTTTGACGAATTTAAAGCTGAACCAAAAGACTTACCCCTTTTTAAGACAAGGGCCTGAAGCGATAAGTAACTGTGACACGTCTGTACGAACACGTAGTAAACTTAGATGGAATTCGTGGTACCGGTTTTAACTGCCGTTACAGCACTGGATTATGATTTGTTACATTTATAATTCGGTTACGGAAAAACGTGGCAACAAAGCATCGTCTGCCGCGTCTCGAGTCCACTTGGCAACCCCGCTCGTTTCCCACGATTCTCATTTGTTGGAGGAAACCGCGTGATCATAGCCTTGATAGCTATTGGATACTGCTTATGGCACACGTGCATCTTTGGCGTCCCCTCGACTAACGTTCGCGCCTTCGTCTCATTTCTCGTTCGAACGCGGTCCCGTGTGGTGTGAGTGTCGTTCGCTGAAACAAATTACCGAAGCCCTCGCTTTGAAGATTAAGGAGAGCTTATCCACGGCTTTGCCGGAATTTCCCTAGTACACCACCGAACGAGTTTTGGGGTATTTTAGCCCCATATCAAGCTTGAGAAACTACAAAACTCAGGCAAAAATTGAGCGGATTGTCTGACGCTGTTTTGGACACTAACGACCTTTTCTTTCTATTCAGGCTTTTACGTCTAGTTTTACGTCTAGTTTCAGTTTTAGTTTTACGGCTAGTTCAAGCTCTAGTCTTAGCTCCGGTCTTACTGTACCGTTTTGAGTTTGACTCAAGCCGAGTCGACTCAATATTCGTTTCCGAACGTATTTCCTTTACGTCGTTCCGAACCTATGGGGAACGTGGTTCCGCCATATTTGCGACCTTTGCAAGCCGATTCAATTCAGCCCACCCGCGTTGGATGCAACCAGCAGGTGGCGCTGTGACCGCCAACTTCACACCGTAGACAAGTTGACTGACGTTATCGACTGTGCTTTGACAGTGAATTCGTGAGTTTATTTATTTGTTTTATTTTAAACTCTGAATCGTTGACCGGCTTATGCATGCCTTTTCGGAGAGCGAATTTCGGCTGAATGCAGAGATTGCATATACAGCTTTATTTCATAGAATAAATAAGCTGATAACTTTAGATTTATCGTAATTTATCTTTGATTGAATTTTGTTTTAAACAAGCACATGCTTATCCTTGTGTAACTTGTATCCTGCATTTACTCGAGAGATTATTAAACAATAAAGCTTGAATTTGTTAACTTTAAGTGCGTGTTTACGTTACCCTTCCTTCACGTACCAGTGAGTCAAGCGTAGCCTCGAGCTGTATTTTGGTTTTCTGCACGACCAAATCGGTCCGGGGACCCCGACGAGGTCTTTTGTCAATCAGCTGGGTACCGTCCGTCCTGGCGCCCTTAATCTTGTAACATCATAACTGACCCACTCCTTTCTCACTGTTGCTAGCCGAGGGGAAAAGCTGGTGAAAGATTCAGCGCAGACTTGTCATCTGGTCAAGGTAAGGTTGAGGCAATCAAGTTAAAAGTAAATTTGGTGACAGCTTCCAACAAACGTTCAGGTTTCGAGAAAAATCCCCAAGATTTATTAGGTGGCCAGACTCAAACCCAAACTACAAAATCATCTTCTGCGACGATCAAAAGCGGCCAACGCCCGTGAGTGCCGTGAATTCAATAATATGGCGACCCGGAACAATGATCTTTTTTTGCAAACCGGAAAACGCCGACACGCCCCTTTTCGCTCCAAATTCAAAAATAGCCAATCTACACGCAAGAAGAGAAAAAAAAAACAGGACCTTAGAGTTTGTAAACAAATAGAGCGATCACTGAAGCCAAAACAGGGTCGACTCCTCGCGTTCGTGTACCGGCACCGAAGCGATTGCCAGAGCACCTCTATATCTTCCACAGTGCCTAAACGATCTCGAAAAGCTAAGCACAGCATTCCTGAGAAAGTCAGGATTCAATTCATTACATTTGGTATGTAGGTATACTATCTTTTAATTCATTTAGATTTTGCATCTGAACATTGTTATAAATTTTTGATTTCAAGTAGCCCCAAAGGGAGAAGTTGAACATTGCTATAAATTTTTGATTTCAAGTAGCCCCAAAGGGAGAAGTCGTTAGGCGATTAGTATGGGGCCGTATTTTCCTATCCACTGTTCAGGAAACCTGTCATTATTTGTGGAATGCGGAAGGGCTTCATCCATTTGAAACCGTGGCTCAAATTTTCTATTGCCGGAATGATACTAAATATTTCTTGGCAGTTCTAAAAATTTGGTTGAACTAAGCCCATCGATAAAATATGGACCGATAAGCCTAGCTCGTATTGACTATTCCTATCTATACATTGATCTTCTGTCTATATTGAGTGTGAGTTAAATTTTGCACATGCTGGTTAGTGCGGGACCAATATCCAAGGAAGAAGAAGAAATGAGGTTGGTAGGATGAAATGTATTTTTCACATATTCTGGGAAGTCTGTTCTTCTTTTGTCGGTCCATACAAGTACCATCCTGTATATGAATTTTGTAAACGTAAAATCGCAAAGCAGAATTAGTTTTTTAATCGCTATAAATGCTAAGCCCTGCTATTCTCTCAACTAATTTTGATTTGAGGGCATTCTGGTACCTAGCTTAAACTATAATAATCTGTTTATGCATTAATTGGGGTGCGCGGGTAAACTGAAATTTGCTTTATCAGCGTTGTAGCATGTAAATTTTGCGTATAATATTACAAGGGTTGTGTTGCATCATCGGCAGTCGGTAGGTTACGAAATCAAATTTCTCGCAGAGCGATTTTCAATAAAACTGTATTAAATTGGATGACCTGCCGGAGTCCTGTCCCACCTCGATAACATAACTCACAATCAGTGTGGCGCGCGGAATTTCAAAACCAATTGTCCCTTTGACTGACGCAATTCCAATTATTATAGAACCTTTGGTGGCCCGCCCCATTTACATAAACAGCGATGACCTGTTCCTATAATTTAACCAATATTATGCAAATCTGAGGTAGTTATGATTATGAATTAAAGGAGGAACAATATTCGTACTTTTGGCTTTAATTTAGGGCTTACATTTGCATCGCTGAAGACGTCCCTATCGATTCATTTTCGGTAGGGCAATTTTTTGGCAGATATAATACAGAAGTTATTATGAATTATAATTTCTGTTTCATGATTTTATTACTTCAAAAATCTAATTAAACTGCGTGAACATAGAAATAAGTAGCCGTGGATAATTTCATCCCTGTAATTCCGGGAAACAGACGCAATTACGTCGAGTCAAATCCGGAGTGCGATTCCGGAAACTTCTGTGCATCGCTAGTAAGTAATTAATCCCGCACATAAATACATCATACAGGCATACATATCAAAGCGAAAATGCACTAATTACTTTTAAAATCAGATAATATCCGAAATTATATTCCGCTAATTATAAATTATCTTTAATAGCCCAAATATACGAGTCTTATCCGGACATTAATATTATTCAGAAAATAAAAATTTAATTTCATATATTTAGCCAGCTTTATTTATTTGACGTTTCGTCGTGTACAGGGTGAGCAGAATCAACTGAGCGCGGTTGGTAATATCAAATTCACGGAACTTGAGCTTTGCGTCATCAATCACCAAAGTTCCAACCGACAAATATTTCAATATTATTTCTTTGTTAACAGTGAATAAGAAAAAAGGATGAGGTTATGCTTTTTTGTCTGATGCAACGCCAGACGCGTTTTATTTATGACGCAGAGCTCTTCCCTTATGAAGAATTCAATATCATAAGAGTTCCTAGATGGAAGAAAATTTATGTTCTACAGTTTGCATGCATAATAAAGACACATACAAATGATTTAAAACACGAATAGGTAAATATAATAAAAGAAACTGACATGCAAACTGAGTGTAAAACATATTTGTTTTCCATCTAGGGATCTTTTTGATACCAACTTCTCTCATTCTGTACATATGCAATTGACAACTCACTAAAGATTAAATAACAAAATTAAAACAAATACATATTTTATTTTGTTAAACTCAAGCTTCTACTAAATAAATGAAACAATTATTTTACACCAGATTTGAACGAATCGAACAACCTCCGCAAATAAAAAAAAAATTACTTCGTCCACTTGAATTCCAAATTTCCAATTAAGGTACAAATTTTGTCGGCTGCCGCCAGTATCAAGTTCATAATCCAGCTGAAGGGATTATTCATCCAATTTACTTAATATTCCGTGCAATCAATCGTATTGGTAATGCAAATCTGAAATGCTATATGCATTACAATACGCTTCATTACTGACCCAGTGGGTGAACGTCATCACGTAAAAAATGGGCTAAAGCTGATCTCCACGGATGTAATAATCGTCCTCATCTTTCTTTCAATGCGGTCCTTCAATAAAAAAAAACCATTACGTTCATTCTTGCATTGTTAAGGAAATGCGAGGAGAGACTAAAACATCTAATTAAGACGTAGGTTGAAAAATGGTGTGCTAAGAAATATCTCTAAGTGCCATCCATTCTATTACCATGTGCAAAGTTTTACCTAATTTTTGAATTACGGGCCTACAGGATGCATTCTTGGTTGCGTGAGTTTAACTAATATCTCTCATTAACTGTTTCATGACTCTGCGTTGTTAAAGAGCGAATTTTCGACAGATCTTGCACCTTTAATTATTATTGTATGCAAATTGGTATAGCAGAAAAAAGATGAATCGGATCTGAAGTATCGAGTTGAGTAAATAAATAAGTTGTACACTGAAACGTTCGCTAAATTTGTTTTCAAAACAAATGCGATGGTTGCATGTTCTATTTCAATAACGAACACATGTCCGCATTCGGGGTATTTTCTCTCAAGCGATAAGCGGCAATGCGACGTGCAGTCCCTTCGGTTAATAATAGACCACACAGAGAGCCGTAAATTTGCCATGTGAACTATCCTTATCTTTGTGTTGCGAATTTCTGTACAAAAGTGTCGCGCTAAAAAGACGGTAACATGTACAGTCACGGAAAAGACAATTGAATTACTCATAAGTTAAATTGGTTTCTTAGATTTGTACACATTCCGTCGCTTTAAAATTGCAGATAAATGGCACCATGTGTTTCAAGATATCAAATTACTGGGCAAGTTGGGCCTTCGCTGGAGTTTGTTCTTTTTCAGTCAGACGACAGATACTTTGAAAATGCCAGCGTCATAATTCTCTGTCAATTCAAGAGGCTCTTGAAACATAGTTAGCGAGGAAACAAATCGCAGACATCGTGAGACAGACGCATTCCGTATGACAGTTTGGAGTTCATAATTTATAGTTGTTTGCGAGAAAAATGCAGTCAAGGGCGTGTGCTAGAATTTAAATCAACGGTTGCCATTGGTCGAAGGGATTTCAGAATTTTGCTGCAAGTCCTAGGGGGTGGTTTTTAATTGGTTTCGTGGGTATCGGGAACGCTAAGAAAAGGAGATAGCATTGAAGCTCTAGCGAGAACGGTTGAGTTCATTCTAATTTGGCTTAATTGTGTTTTCCTGAGGCGCTTGAAGTTTTTATTCATTTTTTTGTTAAATCATTTATTTCGGTCCGGTTTAAATACAGTGTGACAAGGAAGGCAATTAAATTAACCACGTAGGCGTCGCGACGCGAGTGCTCTTAAATCAAAGTGGATAGTGCGGAAGTGGCACACGGATTATACGCTGTGTGTGATAGCTTATTTAGCGATTTTGCTATTTTCTGCACAGTTTAAGGTCAAAATTTAGCTGTGAGATGGCACGGTTAAGCGGTAAGTGAGCTTATTTACAAAAGATGTTCGTACAAAAATTTACGTAATAAAATGGATCATGTGGTACACTTACTTTATTTTTCCTATACTTTATTTTTGTCCGATGAAATGGATAAAAAACATCCTCAAGGTCAAGGTTCAAAAATGTCAGGAATGAAAGGAAATTTCTGCGCGTCATATGTATAAATTCTTGAAGGGAAATTGTTCTTGGTCTCCTTAAACATGACGCCCTGTTAAATTCATTTTCTTATTAAAAATAACGGACCTACACAGTATAAAAATAAAGTTTTGTGAAAAGGTTGTTTTTTTTTTTAATTCGGACACGAGCTAGTTGACAACACAGCTTTGTAAAAATGCCGTCGCCGAGTTGTTTCAATCGACGACGCTAGAGGCACTTTTGCAGTTTATTGAAAAGTAAAAATAGGAACTCGCTTCCAAATGTTGTAATACTGCAACGCATCTTCCTGACAACCGCTCTTCACGTTGCTGCCAGACTTTTTCTAAACTAAAATTGATAAAGAATTATTTTAAGTCTATCGTGAGAGCATCTCGATATGTAGATTGAATTGGTGGTTTCGACAGTTCACCAAAGACATTGTTAACACAAAAAAGCGAGAAGATTATTCAGTAGATCTTTTTTCTGGAGTGTCCTTGCTCAAGAATATTTTATTTTGTGCTTTTCGTGAGGAATGGCGCATATTCTACGAGGGCGTTTTTCTAAGTTATCTACCCAGTTAAGAAGAAAAATTGCCAGGACTCCAAAAATTTGTATTTTTCTATCCTCTACACTAATACACTTAGTCCAGTGTATCTCGAGTTATTTCATTCCATCCGAAAAGAAATTCTTTGTTTGCCACTCAAAAAATGACGCTAGAGCGAATTTCAAGTTATTGTGAGGGACGGATGGATAAGAATGATAAAAGAACGACATATTGCAAAACAAATTCGAAACAACCTTATAACGAGAAGAAACACCATTTTATAAATCAAATAAAGCAGTTGTTAGTTTCTGATAACGTAACTAATTGGCAAATAAATTAATGCTTTCTCACCCAAACCATGGTATACAGAGAGACGGACGGATCTTTCGGAGTTTGATTACACACTAGGTACTAGGACATTCTTTTGAATGCTAATTACGCCTTCGGACATACGACAACTAGCAGTAGGATACCGTTAATAAAATCCGGTCTTTTTTATATCGTTTATACCGGAAATTCCGTTGACGAAAAACTTTGCATGTGGGCCACTTGCCCTATGAGTCACCGTGATTTTCCTATGTAGATCGTCCACTCTTTGATTATGCTTCGTCCACTCTTTGATTATGCTTTTGATGAGTCACCTCGGAGATTGTTTGGTGATGCAATATGCACCTGATTTTCTCCGAATGCAGTTTTATTGCAAAGATTCATCACGGCAAATTCCTTGAAAAAGCAAGTCGTTTGTTTAGGTGGGCGAATTTTCCGCGGTCGCATAGGCGACGGTGTATCGAATTTAACTTGAGTAATGAGTTTAATGCTTTACGAAATGCTGGTTTATTACATCATCATTTGAGGAAAATTTCGGTCCCTGAGGCGCTAAATCAGGGCCGAGGATGGGTGTTGTAATTTGGTAAAGACCTGCTTCTGGTTTTGGATCGCCTTTGCACGAACTTCTCCATTAATTGTGGACCCTTTTTCTATATATTCAATAAGCAGAATACCTTCGCAGTCCTAGCTAGTGATGGGCAAACCGAGAGTTGTTACTTAGCCGATAGTGACCCTTACGTATAACGTATCTAAGGTTCACTATTGCTAGCTAGCAAACATCGATAGTTGTTACTTAGCGATACTTGTTACTTAGCGATAGTGACCCTTAGGTATAATGTATTTAAGGTTCACTTTTGCTAACTAGCAACCATCGATTTACCCATCGCTAGTCCTAACCATCAACTTTCCAGAAGACAACTGAGTTTTCGCCTTCTTTGGAGGTAGAGAGTCCTTATGAATCCATTGCATCGACTCCTGCTTCGTGGGAGGATTTCAATAGAACACCCAATTCTCGTCGCATGTGGCAATTCAAATTTTCTTGACAAATTTCTTTCCTCGCCAGTTACTGCTCTGGTGTAAAGAGTTTGGGGAGCATCATCATGCATAATCTTTTTTCACTTCTAATTTTTTATGCACAATCTTGTAAACGGTAGTTTCAGATACTCTAGTTTCTTTAGCAAGCACTACGATCTTCATTCGTCACTCGTGGACAGAAAAAAGAGGCGCGGTGTTATAATAAATATCTACAGAGCACCCTGTATAAACCCTACAAATTTTAGAATGTACGCGTTATGAAGAATTCCTGGTTGTTTTTGTGTATACTGTTAGTTTTAAGAGATGTAGAGTTTTGCCTTTTCAATTGGTTAATTTGTTATTCTAATAAAACAAAAAATATTTTGCCTAATACAACGTTGTTCAAAATCCAAGTCTTAATTTTATTACGTAATCACTAAATGTAATAAGTCTTCTTACATAATGGGCCGAAACAATCCTAATTAAAGGGCTGGCGTGTGATTACGTCCCACAGAGGCAGGACATGCGAATCCTTTCTTCGGCGAACAGAATTCAGCGTTGGCGTATTTTCAGTAGCGGGCGAACTTCCGAACTATGCGCAGGCTGAAACACGGGGAGCGTCTGCTGGTAAACGACGTCGAGGAAACTTTCCGGTTACGACGAGCGTAAACAATCTGAAAGTTTAGAAACATTTATTTGCAAATATATTATTTTTTAAATGGTGGTGATAAAACTGTACATTTAATTTGTGGATGCTAAAGTTTTGGGGAAAGTTTTGAACTTAGCCTCTGCGAACTATTTGCTTTTTAAAAACTGTCAGCTTTCTCTTAGATTTTAGGTGAGTTTTCAGTGTTGTCTTTCGGAAAAATTATAACTTATTCGTATTCGTGTCTTATAGCTCGCATCAGTTTTGTAGAGATTTAAAAAGAATCTTGATGTAAGTTTTAAAAAGTTTATGTCTTGTTGTTTCAATGTTTCAATAGTGAGCATCAAACTTGAAACCGCTTACATATAAAACGAAAAAAAAAAATAATACAAAATTTCTAAATATAGTCGGACAATTATAGAGTCAGTTTAAAAGTCAACTTTTTGTTGTGTCCTAACAGCTCATTCATTCATAAATAATAAATAATTATTTATCCTGAAGAAGCTGTCAACGTACAACGAAACGTCGAGTTTACAGTTGTCCGACGAAAGATGGTTAGAAATTTTGTGATACTGATAATTTTGCAACGGATAACAAAAAGCTTTAATGAATACATTTCTGTAATAAATATCCTTAAGTTTATGAGATTCAAATCTTTTAAAGTGGCATTACCGGCGCTTTCTGATTACAGTAATCGGTGCAGCTGCAATTCAAACTAGAGTGTCATTTGGATTCCTCTCTAAATCGCAGACCCAAATCGATTTTGAATTTGTTGGAATTAATTGACCCAATTATCCAAAGTAAAAAAAATATTAATTGAATATTCATCCAGTTCATGATTTAGCTGTAATATTAATGAGCATTTTTAATAACTTTTATATTCTAGAATACATGAAAGTTTCATCTAATCATAAGTCTTACGAAAATGTATTCTATTTGTGTTCTAAACAATTTATCTCGTATTATTTAAAAAAGTTTCTTTTTTATTATTTAAGATAACTTGGTTGTACTTTTTCGTAACTTAAAGGCGTATGTGATTAAATATGATTTCGAGAAACGTCCACCAATTTTCCTACAAAACACAATATATTGATAACTTGATTGTAGTTTTTCGTAATATTAAAGGCTTATGTGATTAAATATGATTTCGAGAAAAGTCCGCCAGTTTTCCTACAAAACGCAATATATTGAGCCAAATAATTGCTCTTGACATTACAAGTGCCTTATTTAGGATGCTAGACGATGTTACATCTTTTTGTTCAAGAAGTCTTCGGTACAAGAAATTTTCAAATAATTGCTTCGTTTTAGTTCAGAAACAACGTGACCGGTGCGGGAACAAGGTAATCATTATTGTTACGAAAACTTAGTCAGTTATAAGAGGATGATGCTTTGAGGAAGCGATTGATAACGTTTCTGAAAAGAACTTTTTAAATTTTAACAATGTTGTAATCACTTTGCACGTAAGCGTCATTTCTCTTTAAAATTGACTCATAATACGAAATTGAAAGAAAGTGATGTTAAACACATAATTATTTTTTTATTCGATTTAGTATTTTCCTCTTTATTAAAAATGTTGTATATTAGCACTCATAGAAACATGATACAGGATGTTCCGTGAAGACTACACAGATGCTGCGTTTCATTCTTAAGATAAAATGAAGCAAAAGAAATTCCGATAAACATGTTCCCCCCGTAAATATATTGTTTCAGATCTGTGTGTAGGTTTTTACCGAAACCTTGAACCTTAAATAACTTCAATTTTAACTGTTAATACAGATCTGATGCTTCCGTTAATCATTGACTACAACAAATCGGCCAAGATTGATGATATTAGTCAGTTCAAAGTTTAAATTGATCGCTAAGAGTAACAGTCCTTGCATAATCCAAGAGATTTTTCAATGCAGTGGAAGTCATGAACCTTCCCCTATATGGGGTGTCGACAAACATAGTGGCAAAAGTCAAAATTTTTAGAATTAAAATTATTTTCGTTTATAATTTTTTCTGAATGATATTTCGTTATTATATTATTATTTTGATCTAATAATACAATCAACCTAAAAGTTGTAGTTAACTCATAGTTTGAGTTTTTATTAGAGATGAACTCAAAACATGCTTCACGATTACACCATTATGATTCTCAGTTGACTTGTTTCCAGACTTCAATGAAATATTGTTCATAGGGAATTATTATAAATCAATACGGCAGAAGCTCAAATCCAGAAGAACGAATATCTTTTTCCGTGGATGCGATAAACGTACTACAAAATTCGCAAAGCAAGACAAGTCCAAAGTACTCTTTTATCCTCCTTGCGTTTGCTTTGTTGTTTTTTTTTTCTTTAAAGTAGCTAGTTCAAGTCTTCAATTTAGAAGCAAATTACGTACCCCAGTTATGCTTACCAAAAACAAATTAATCAAAAATGTATTAAATGTGAAGAAATGAAGACGTTATTCTTATCCACACCCCAGACGAAGAGGTCGCCTGGGTTCATGAACTACAAGATGCCGTGAATTGGACAGAGTTTTGTCAATTCCTAAGTAAGGTCTACAATAAACCCAGACATCCATTGACGGCACGAAACTGGCCAGTACGTGCTCCCAAAAACCATCGTAAAAGGAGACCAGTTTACTTGGATGATGAGAGGCGAGTTCGAGTCAAGATGTCCATTGTAGCAGACGCGCAGGTCAATTACGAAGAACTATTGGCAATAAATTTAAAATTTATTGAATAGTCAAAAGTGAAGTATAAACATTTAACGAAGAATTAAAAAATTAAGCAGTTTTATTATTGAAGGTAAATACATACACATACCAATTTCAAGTATAAGTTAAGTGCTTTGCGTCAAACAAATTGTTCTTTTTGAAATTCCATACCAAGAAAAAAGTTTTGTAAATGTTGTTAAATATATTTAGAATACTGTCTCATACAATGTATAGAATGTAAGAAATTCATTTGAAATACGAAAACCGCACAAAAACAAATTAATATGTAGGTACAAACACACATGACGTGAAGTAAATGTTAGAGTTGATACCAGAGTAAAACGGAGGCGCTGCATGAAATTGCGTTCGTGAAAACTTACGGTTGTCATGTTTTAGATGGTTGACATAGAGAATAATAAACAGAAAATTTTGATATACATAAATATACAGAATCCAATAATAAACGAATCATTCACAATTTGCTCCTTTAATCGTCAACATCTAAACTTGAATCTTTGATATGAAATTTTGATTTCAATTTAAATATAATTGAATACAATTCAAACTAGATTCTTTATTTACATAAAAGCAATCAGCGTTGAAATTTAACTCTAATGTTTACTACAATTTTAGTTAATGTTTGAATTCATTTTATTATAAAAATTACAATTTACAATTTGATAAAATAAACGTTAAATATGTAAATTCATATACGATATTTATTTCTTGATAGAGAGAATTTCTTGAATCCTGAGACCTGAAGACAACTTCCAGAACCCTGTTTAAAAAAAATGTCCCAGTACTTAAGTTTTTTTTAAAAATATTTAAAGCTACTTTGATATTAGATACAAAATAGAGAAATAATGACAAGTAGAATATGTCAGAATATGACAGATACATGCAAGGACATTTTAATTCGGTTAATGAGTGTATTAAGGACGATTTGCCAGGATCGTAATTAATGCATTTAAATCTACTGACGTAAGATTTATACGAATATAAACATTTTATTTCAGTTAAGGAATGTATTAAGAACGATTTGCTAGGATCATAATTAATTCAACTACTACCTACTGATGTAAGATTTATACACATACCAGATTTTTATTCAATTAATAAATGTTTGAGGACGATTTGCGAGAATCGTAGTCAAAATCATTGATGTAATTTTCTGAAAGAACACATATGCAAATTAAGAAAGGAGGGGAAGACTTTTCTAAGTACTAATAAAAAGAGGAATCCAACACCCTGTAACAAAAACAAGCCTCAAATTTACAAAACATTACAGGATGATTTATGACGTCGGGGAAAAACTTCACCGCGTGATTCTTATGAGTAATTCAAATAAAAAACTTCAAACAAACATGTGTCCGATAATGCTTTCTAATGGAAGTGTAGCCCTTCAAAGTTGATTACATGTAGCGTCAATCAATCAAAGCAATAGCGGTAGGCCTATTTCTTATTTCATGTGTTACCTATGAAAACAAAAATTAGTACCTTAATAACATCGTCTTAAAGTTGTAAACATTCAACATGTAATAAACTTTGAAAAGCTACACTTCCGTTAGAAAGCATTATCGGACACAAGTTTTTTTATTTGAATTTTACTGAATTAGCAATTTTAAAATAACAGGTAGCCGTTTGTAAATAACATGTAAATAATACTGTGCCATCCAATATTTCTAGATGAGGGAAAATAAAATCAGAGTCTTAGATTAATTGATATAATTAATCTATTGACCATTTGTCAAAACTGATACTGATCTCCTAAATCTTTTAACTGAATACTTAAGGATTTGCTAAAATGATAACGACCAATTTCAAATGCCGCAGGAGTGTTCGAGAGCGTCTGAACAACTAACAGATTTGACAAGAGTCAGAAAGCAAATGTCAGACTAAAAGTTTTGTATGAAGCTAAGACTCTGAATTTATCTTTCTCATAGCCTCCCCTCATCTAAATAATATTGAATCGCACAGTAGTTAAGTGTTCCTGTTATTTGAAAACTGCTAACAACTTTTGCCTGTTATTTATAAACAGCTCCTGGTTTGAATTTCGAGCACGTCGAGATCAACAGGTCTGCATGCCTGTTAGTTAGGCAACCATAACTACACATTTGAAGCGTAGACTCTTATGTAAAATTAAATGGGAAATGGACCAGGCTCTCATAGCTTATCTACTGTTGGCATTCCAGAATTTGCTACAAAACGCACCAATACCTTCATTACGAAGGAACCATTAATATTGATACTATTTTAAAGAGTGTCTAGAGAAAAATGGCCCCCCTCTTGTTAAGTCTAATCTTTAATTTGGTCAGATTTAAGTATGAAGACAAGACAATATGGTCACGTGTACCTGTATAATGACAAATATACTTTTCCACTTCATTTTAACTAATTGTTTTAATACATTCAACCTAAGAAACAAACTTATTTGACTTATTGCACTCAAAATATACGAGGTTTCTTCAGAAAATTCTCGAACTCTTCGCATATCGTTGTCGAAAACAGTTCTATATTTTCATATTACAATTTTTCATACTACGTTCAGTCTATTGTTAAAAGTAATAATCAGACTACGGCGTTTGTTAGGATATTTCAGAGCCAGACTTTTTACCTCATACCCACAGGTTTACAAAACACAATAAGAGGCGATGTATTTTAAAATATTACCTGACTTCCAAGAAACTGTTACATGTACCTCGTGGCATGTGTTAATAATTGAATATTACATTAAGATCCTGACCCGCTAGTGATGACCTCGTCGCCGTGAGCCATATAGTTTATGATATGATATTTATGATACGGCGGCAGCGGACAGAGAACTAATTAAATTGAAGTTATATGATATAAAAGTTTAATTTCTAAATCTATTAACACGTGTTATATTAATGATAACGATTAATATTTTTTTTTTTAAATTAAATTCATTTACCAACACTTCTTTAATTTAGGTAAAAAGCTGTCTACAACGTACACCTTTTTGTATAGTAATCTGATAAGTAGTCATGTATAAACAATTAACTATAATTCTTATTCGTTGAGGATCCTTTTGTGATGCAATCAGTAACGAACGGAAATATTTTGTTCGATATTAGAGTCTCTTTCTATTGCTTTTCCTCTTTTGTCAAATGTGTTTCCTAATTTGTCAAATGACTTTCCAGTCCGTTCAAAGCCCAGTAGGCTTGCAGATTGGAAAGTCATTTGACATATTCGGAAACATAATCGACAAAAGGGGAAAAGCAAACGAAAAAGACTGTAATTCCGCATAAAATCTTTTGTGCGAGTTTTATTTTTCTTTAATTGAGAATTTAACATTTTTAAAATTAAAATTGTAACGCCGGGTTTATCGAGTTTAATTAAAACCATAATGTTTATTCAATCTTCTATTGTTTGATTTATTGCTTTGTGTAATTAATTTTGCAATTGCGGAATGTTTACAATCACACAAAATTTTAGGAAAACACATTTTGTTGACTTAAATGTATTTCAATTCCGTATAAACAAATCAATATTTAAGGAACGTAAAAACGAACTTGCACAGCTTAGAACACAGAAAAAAAATATTTTTTTTGTTTTTAGTGTTAATGCAAATTCTATTTATCTCGGATAAGGGACACGTCGTGAGTTAAAACAATTTTACACTTGCAACTTAACATAAAATTATTTACTGTTCAGTAAAATCCGATTAAAGGAAGGTTCTCTAATTAGTTCAATTTTCAGAACTGCGCCAGGTTAGTCTGGTTATGTAAATTTGCATCAATTAAATTTATAGTTTGTAATGTCATGAGATTAAAGTAACTTTTAGCAATGTACTAATTTTATTTATTTCATGCAAAAGTCGAGCTGAATTGAGAAGTTTATGTTATTGCGAAATCTACAACCATAAACTCTTGGTAGATATTGTTTACAGAAATTTCATATGCGTGAGTTTTTCGTAGGTGGAAACTCATTTTCTGTGCACGCTTCAGGCCAATTACCAAGAAAAAAGAAAGAATATTGAAATTTACAAATTTGCTGGAGAAACTTCAGAGTATGTGAAAATTAAATCTCCTGCAAGAAAATTGTCCAACGGCTTTCTCCGAAATAAATTGAATGACATGTAAGGAAATGAAAAGCGACAAACAATTTCAATTTATTATGTTGAAAATTTTACATTATTGCATTCCTTATTAACACTCTTTCTGTACAATACATTATAATAATTTCAGTATAAGATAATGTAATTTCTAGTTCTTGGAGCTTCTTTTTCTCTTTATGGCGTTTATTAAATCGAAATCTGTCTATTTAAACGTTCTTTATACTTTCTGGTTTGATCTTGTCATATTACGAAACATTTCCTGGTTTTTTTTTATCAAGCTGTTTTCTTAGTTTTCGTAACATTTTTTCTAAGTACTTTTTTTCCTCTAAAAGATTTTGGAAGTTTATTTTCCATCTGCCTTTTTGAGAGTGCTTTGGTTTTCTTGCACTTTAATGTTTCGTGAGTTTTACATTTTTTCTTCCAACTTTATCAGCTTTTACTGTTCTTAATCATTCTTTGCTACCGTTTTCTTCTCATTTTGTTGCTGGTCATTGTCGTATCTTTTACCTTACTTTGTTTTTTTTTTTTTTAATTTTCATAGGTTTTCATGGCCAGCTTTATAGTAAAAAATGATACCTAATTACAAGTTTGGTGGTGGACTTTCCCTAAAACTTCAGATTTAATTTTAATGGTTCTTTGTAGTTTCCACGTTTTTTTTTTCTTATTTCTAATATTTTTCTGTGTACTTCCTGTTCACAAGATTTTTCATATTTTTTGTTGCTTTTATTATAGATATATTCTTTAAAGTTTTCCTATCTCTCTTCTTTTCATTTCAATAGCAACATAACTTACGTGAATTATTGACGTCTTGGTTGTGCTCCTTACTTTCACTTCGTTAACTTAATTCTTTTGGCAATCTTCAAATAATCTTTAACATTAAATCCACAATTAATTATTCGGTTGTAATAATAAACACGTTTAACACTTGAACGCGTAAAGTAAGAAGCTTAAAAGCCCTTTCAAAACGCGCATTTCCACTAATGGCGAAAGAAAATACTGACTATAAACGCAAATATCAAAAGCGGCCGTCTTGATTTCCCATCTTCCTCGCTTTATCGCTTATCCTATCAACTCATCGTCGTCACCAATAAACTTTATGGGCAATATTATTTTTTAACGGCCCTTCTGTCTTATAACTTTATCATTACCGAAGGTCGTAATACTTTAATAGAATAAAATACGACGACAGTAGACAGGACACTGACTTTACGATCCTTTATTATTTTATACCACTTTTCATAATTATTGAAAATTAATAATAACTATTGTAATGTTTTATGAAAGGAGCTTTAAAACGACAGAGATAATAACAGCAGTAGCTAATATATACATACATACAGGGTGATTCTTGAATAAAATATTGTCCCTAATGCTATTTTATAACTTAATTTTGTAAATAACAGTGGAATGCAATATCGCCATCTCTTCTTGATCGAAATTAATGATTCTGCACAAGTAGACTTACTGACGCGTATTTTTTTACGCACAGAATGAATTTATGCTCACAAGTCCGGAGCTAGTTGGAATTCCTTTCACGTCAATAATAAAGGAGGAGAATTTTAGAAAGACGGGTTAGATGGGGTGTGGTATGAATTCCAGGACGGGCCGAAGAAGATGATTTATTACTAGAATAAACTCCTAATCTTAGAAAAATGTTGCTAACCGATAACTTTCAAAATCAATAAATTCTATATTTTATAATATGTTGTAGAAATAATATAATGCACTTTCGAAGGGAACATACTTATCAGGACAAGCAATCTCTTTGTTTTAAATAAACACATTTTATATGCTTTATGGCTCTGTGATATACAATTTCTATAGAGGGTGATTCGCGGAATAGATACCTTCCTTAATAGCTCCAACATTATTTTTTTTCTCGAAATTTGCATATGACAACAGTATAATCATTTTTAATTATATTTAAACTTTTATTACTTTTAGATTTTTAAATGGAGTTAATTTAAAAAGGATTTCCTGATATTTTCCCTCATTATCTGAAAAACTGGTACATGTTCCATGTATAGGTTCCATACTCATTATTTGCGTTTGTTGCAATAATTATCGGATTCGAATCGTTAACGAACGTAATATTTCATGCAGCAATCGGTTCATCTGGTAAATACCCACAAAATATTATTCTTTATTTTAATTTTAAAATGTTTTACAATATACATAGTTAATATTTTACATAGACTAATCTAGAAATGTCATAAATTATTTAAAATAATTTAATTTAATTTTTATAATAAGTAAGGCGAGCAAAATTATTTTAAAGAGAAGTTAGTTTTTTTTTCTTTTATTGTCTGCAGTGAAGCTTCGACACGAATTCGCTTATAACTTTTATTATCTCAGTTTCATTTGAGAAAGCTCTCTCAGAATGCGAATGCACTCGGCTTTATTGAAATTCAATTCGCCTTGTGCTACTTTCGCGGTATTGAAATGGAATTAAGTGTTATATCAGTAGCTGGTTTGTGTTTCTAATCCGTTACTTTATGCCGAATGAATTGTTTAAAATTACAAACTGGAACGCCACATGATTGTGTGAAGTAAAAGCCTTCTGCAACTAATCTACTAAACACAGTTTACGTTGAATAGTAAGAAAATATTCTTATATGATTACATGATCAGTAATTAGAAATATCAGAAATATTTGTAGATATCTTAAAAGCATCAGTTTTATATAAAGTTAAATTAATTGAATTCATTCCACAATCATTAAAGTTACACAAAATGTTTTGAAAGGCCGCGTCATAAAAAAATCATTCTAAAGATATACTTTTAAAGTTAAATCTTATTAGCTCAGTTTAAAATGTTAGTATGATGTGATCTTAACAGTAATAAGTAACATGAGGTCTTCGATGTGTTTTCTTGATGTACAGTCGCATTTCAAACCAGAATTATTTCAAATATACGTTACACGCATAATGTCGCTGAGGAGAATTGCTCAATGAATAGACTTCAGCTTTAAATTAATTGCGCAATTACTAAGTTAATAGTCGGTTCAAAGGATATAAACGAAGCTAATAAAATCGTTCGTCTTTCACGGAAGGGAGCAAAAATCTTCCATTAAAATAATTTTTTATTTAGTCATTCCAAAGCTCTAAATTTTCTAAGCTCTAACAAAAGTTATGTCACGGCTATTATGTCAATAGACACAAAAGTGCTTCAGTTTATATTGTCATGGATTATATGCTCTAAAAAGTCGTAAAATATGCATGCAAATATAAGCTAAAAAGATGTAAAATATGCATTTATGTGTTAAAATATGCAAAATGAAAAATATATTTTTGAATACCTATATCTTCTATTTTAAGGTAACTAACTTTTAATTAGAAAAAAATATACAAAGTTAAAGCCATTTTAAATATTTTATTTTAATCTACAATGAGTAACATAAGAACGTTTTACATTATACGGTGCAATACAAAATTATTTAGATAAGGGGAGGCTATGAAAAATAAAACCAGTGTCTTAGCTCAATTCATACAGTTAACAAATACAAATTTCATCGGACAAGAACCAACTGTAAACATACAGTTAACCTATTAATCATCTGTCAAAACTGAAACGTCAAGATACATTTGATACCAGTAGAAAAATCTTCTAGTTGAATACATAAGGTTTGTTAAAACTCTTTAATATAATAGCGACCAATTTCAAATGCTTGCTTTCAAATGGGATTACTTGCTGACCAGACTACAGTGTTCGAGTGCGTTTAAACAAGTTCGACAGATTTGACAGGAATCAGAAAGCAAATGTCCGACTAAAAGTTTCGAATGAAGCTAAGACTGATTTTATTTTTGATAGCCTTCCCTTATCTAAATAATTTTGGATTTTGGATCGCACAGTATAAAAGACCATTAAAAATACGAGAGAACAATAGAAATATAATTAATGCATACCTATAAGAGAGAAAGATGCGATTATTCGACCAATATGCTCCCGAAGATACAGATTATGAACGCAACCTGCTGTACATAACATGCACACGAGTTAGCTCTGCTATTCGAATTCAGATCCTTCAGTTTAACTTGTCATTTATTTTTGTTTCGTATGTTCGATTGTTCTCTGAGTAGACACAAAGTATAATTCCAAGCAAAACTGCAAACAATAAATTCCCGGAAGCTCACTAAAAGGGTTTTCAACTATCTAAAAAAAATTAGGAAAATTTAAATGGAAGAATCGCTTAAATATGCAAAATAATACTTGCATGTGCATTTATTAAATATTTAATAAAATATGCAACAGAAAATTATGCTATAAAACGATGAAATTCATGTAGAAACAAAATTGCAACAAGATACGCCTATGTCATGGCGCATTTGTATGAGAAAAACTATATTGGATAGTCTCAAAATGTTTTTAGATTCAAAACATAAAATAAAATAAGATAAAGTCTCATTGAGCGATGCAGTTTTTGTTGCGTTGACTTGCATTCAAATGTTGTGTGCTTAAATTTTCTTTTTACATTTTTAATTTTATCGTCAACTTCCTCATCAAATTGTGCTCCAATGTCGTCACCAATTTGAATCTTCATATTTTTTATATTAATAGAAATTTTAATTTTGATCTTAAACATTCTATTTGCCGTATAAAACACTCCGTTTGTTATTTTATTTCTTCCTCGATTTCGACTTTTTCTTAATGTCCTTTCATTTCCAGTTTCACGACTTCATTAACTGTCTCTATTTCTCCTTTGATTTTTTTCAGAAACGCAAACACATCGTCAATTTCCTTTTCTGTAAGTGCTTGTTAAGCCGCTCTTGTAAAATTTAACATCTCCAAACGCACAATAAAAATTAAAATAAGCGCTTAAAAAAGCTTAATATTTTATGGAAAAAAGCTTTATTTTCACAAGAAAAAGCTTTAAAAATAAAACAAAATAAGCAAAAGTTCTTATTATTAAACCCATCTGACTCAACGTTGACAAAGCTATATATTTTTTTTAATCGAATTCGTTTACATATTTTGATTAATATGATTTTTGTTTAATTAAGGAATTTGTTAATAAGAACAAAAAACAAAAAGAAATAACTCACAAATAAAAACATAACTATAGCTGCGGCCAAAGAAAGTGGACACTTTTTTGACGTCAATTTTAGATACTAAAACTTTTGCTATGTGTTGTAATTATGACTTACACTTATCGATGACTAATAATAAATGTATTAGATATGTTCTCCATGATTGCAGTAATAATTTAATTAATATGTGATAAGAAAAGTCTTGTACTGCAATAAATATGTTTTTTTCCTACACTAGTAGAAAATTCAATTTTACCGGCTCATCAGAGAGGAGAAAGCGAACGTTTCCACGGCTAGCCCGGCAAAATGAACATAAATGCCTAGCCGAGAAAATAATTTACGAGGCTTTACCACTAGGTGGCGCGACAATAATATCTGGAATGCGCTCTCATCGACATCAAAAAATTAACAAACTAAGTTTTTTTTATTTAATTCCACTGGTATTTGGTTTTAAAAAGGATTAAAATTATCAAAAAAAAAAAAACTCGGCAGCGGTGGGATTCGAACCCATGCCTCCGAAGAGACTGGTGTATTAAACCACCGGCTTGACCGCTCGGCCATGCAAGTACATGTAACGCTGTGTTTTAAAACATCTATAATAATTTTAATAGTAACTCAATTTTAATATTTCTACTTCGAGAAAAAGAACGTTTGTGTGATATTAACAAAATTAATTATAATGTTGTGTAGGAAAAAAAATAATATGTAAACCATGGCGGTAAAGCAATTTTCTAGGTCTCGAGAAGTGTGGCCAGTCTCGGCTTCTCGCCTCGCCTGTCCATATCTTCTCTCGACCTGGAAAACAAGCACTTTACCGCCTCGGTCTACAATATACTATTTATTCTTTTCTAGACCGGTTTCGCATAAAGCATCGTCAGTAGAATTACAACAACATTATCCTCTAATCTAATGTATAAGCATGTGTAGAGTACTCAAGAAGTTTTTAATAAAATAATAAATGTTACTGTTTGTCATCCGTAAGTTTCAGCTCATAATTACAAACACCCAGCAAAAGGTTTAGTAAAGAGAGGTTCTCCATGCTGTAGCTTTGAGGTTATTAATATACCAAGGCTAACGGCCGGTATTACCAACGTTTTCAGGAGACCTTAAATTTAATTCGTGTTTAGAATGTGATTGATTATATACAAATCAAGTAGAAATGTCACAATCTAAACACGACTTAAATTTAAGGTCTCCTTAAAACGTTGGTAATACCGGCCGTAAGTCAGCTAGTAAAATATTAAAAAAGTTTTAGTGTCTAAAAGTGTGGACACTTTTTTGTCCTCGACTGTATAAACATCCTATAGTCAGACTTCTAACAGAAACTCTCATGCCCGGTTGCACCAACTTTTTAAGCAGAACTTAAATTTAAGTTATGTTTAGAATGTGACATTTACGTATGGTCAATATAATGTCAAATACATTCTGACTGACATTTAAACTTCAACTTAAGTATCAATTAGAATGTGACTAACATTTTGTTAAATCTATAAATAATGTCATAGTCTAAACAACACTTAAATTTAAGATCTGCTTAAAAAGTTGGTGCAACCGGGCATAAAACTTCGACACTGACAGGTAGAGAGAAAAAAAAATGAACAAATGAATTGTAATGAATTCTAGAAACTTCGCTTTTATTTTTTTCGATGACAGATCAAAAAATTTAAACAACAATAAAAAATTAAAACTTGAGAAGACGTAAAGCGTATAAAATTAAATATGCATAAAACCATAAAAATAGCAAAAAAGCATAAAAAAGTAAGCGTCAAATATCAAATTTTGAATTAGTTACAAAATATAAAAAGTTTTGTGTTGCTATTGTCGCTCATGAAAAGCACAAGTCGGCATTTAATTGTAATTTGGTATTTAGAGGTTTCTTGTACTGCTAAATCTGAATATCTGCTTATTTTTAACGTAACGTATAGAGGGCGCTCTAGGGACCCCGACATTCTCTTGTTCACTATCATACTTTTTCTTACGTGAATATTTTTAAAATATGTTTCGTTTTCTTGAAACGACATTTAATTTACTTTAAAAAAGGCATACTTGTCACATGTCGCTAAAGTACACCAGTTTTGAGAAAAATGGCTTTGAATGTGAAAATGTTGAATACTTACTACACCAGTAACGCTGCTTCAGGATGAAAAGACAATTACCTAAAGTTGCACTACTTCGTAATTTACTTAAAATTGAAAAAAAAAAATTACAATTCCACATTTAAAGCAACGATACATTATGTAAAAAATTCTTATTATGTTTGCTATGGCCGCGTATTTCACTCATAGTTTAACTTTCAACTCCAGATTACTCCCATAGTAAAAATTATAAAAACAGTTGTTCCCATGGAAATAAAGTGAAGATTAAAGTTAAACTGTAACTGAAATACGGGTCTATGTGCCTGATTCAACGTAGACCTAAAACAGTAATATTCAGCATTATCATATTCAAAGCCATTTTTCTCAAAACTGGTGTACTTTAGCGACATGTAACAAGTATACCTTTTTTAAAGTAAATTAAAAGTTCTTTCAAGAAAATGAATATAATTTAAAAAATATTCACGTAAAAAAAAGTACAGCAATAAACAGAGGAATATCAGGATCTCGAGAGCGCTCCCTATATGTTACGTTAAAAATAGGAAGATATTCAGATTCAGCAGTACAAGAAACCTTTAAATACCAAATTACAATTAAATATTTCCAAAAATGAACGAGTTTTGCTAAAAAATTGAAATAAAAAAATTATCTAAGCAAAATTGTACTAAGATAAATTGGTCTGTATCGATTTGTTTTGACCCAAAGAAGACACCCTTGAAGTATGGTCCATTCTTTACCGGACACCCGGTATATGTATATCGGGTTTTGCGCAACTGAAAACATTAAAGATCTACAGGATATTCAGGGTTCTACTCAACTGTATCCACTAAAGCTCCTCTAGGACTACTAGTAAACAGTTTTGAATTATAGACCTAAATAGCGTATAATAAAAAACTTTCTTTTGAATACACCTTACCAAAAAGAAGTATGTAGTAAAAAGTTGTCTATCCTAGAGGCTTAATTTTAGGAACTCGAGGAAACTTTAAATCCATAAGTTGTAGGATTTTCTACGTATTATCTTTTAGAGTTATCACAAAGAACAAAAGCGCATAGCTAAGTGTATACTATAAATAGATAATACGTAGAAAACCCTACAACTTTTGTATTAAGAGTTTTCCTCTAGCTCCTAAAAAAGCCTCTAGATAGGATGAAGAATATTTTTTAAAAAATCCTTGCACTCAACTATCTATGCCTAGTTCCTCTAGGCTAGGGGATCCCATGAAACAATTGGTTTCTGTTTAGTCCTAAAAAATACATTTCTTGTGCATGTTACTTTCTATTTACAGGGTTTTACTTAACTGTAATTTATTAAAGATTGCAGAATTCTATTCGACTGCAATCATTTTATTAATATTATTAATAACTTTAATATTAATATCACAAATTCTTTAAAACGGACACTAAAAATGCACACTACCACTTAACGTTTCGCTATCGTTTGACAGCTCTGTCAGAAGTGAAAAAATATGTTTTATTTTACAACATTCTAGAACGTTCACAAACCAACAGTTCATCATTGTTTATAACCAGGGGTGTACACGCATGTCTTAAAAGGTTAGAGTTAAGGTTTCGGTTTGAATTAAACTGATATCGGTTACGGTTTCGGTTTTCGGTTAGGGATTTCCATGAATTTGGGTTAGGGTATTTTAAGTTTTCAAGGGGAAAGATAGGTAAATACAATTTTTGACTTCTGACGAAGCTGTCAAACGATAGCGAAACGTTAAGTGGTGGTGTGCTTTTTTAGTGTCCGTTTTAAAGAATTTGTGACACAATTTTCATCGGACAAGAACCTATGTATTTTAATTTAATATTAATATTTTATTAATAATTTTAAACACATTTTCAATAATGTTTTTAAAAATGTATTTAAGTTATTAATAAAATAAAAACATTTTTATTTGCAAAAGTAAACCGTTGAAGTTTGAACGGGCACGCATGCGTCCTCTTGTCGGCGTTCATATTTTATGCACTCGCAGAAAGTCGCATGACTTCTTAAACCGAATTTGAGTTCTATTATAAATTATTTTTTTGAATTTTTATTATTTACTTAAAAATGTACTTGTACGAAAAGTGAAGAAATATTTAAAAGATTTTTATTTCAAAATATCAATTTTTTTTTCTGAGGGTACGGAACTTTTTGGGAAAAAGGTGGAGGAAAAATGAAGGGAAAAATAAAGGGTCGTTAATGTGATTCGTGGAAACTTTCATGGCTAGGTAGATAACATAAAAATATGCCAACATCATGCGGTAAGGATAGAGCTGAGCATCTTTACGTAACAATTTGTGGCACGTTCCCACAGAAAGCTTAATTTGTTGCGATAATTGGCGATAGAGGTGTGAGAAGCATTTTTCGTTGTGCCTTACAGTTTCGATAACCTCCGCAGTACATTTTCGAGGTTGACCTGTTTTTTTTTTTCGGAAAAGGCCTCCAGTTTCACGAAACAACTGTACCCACCAAAGCGGGTTGTCTTCGAGTGTTTTGTGGTCAATAAAAACATCGGCAAATTCAACTCTAAACTCTTCCAAGCAGTTTCGTACTCAGTATACACATGCCCCATCGATTTTTGAACTATTACGAAAATAACTTTCAATCACAAATGTTTTCTGCTCTAATGTAAACGACACCATAATGTAAACAACATTTTGTTAATACAACAAATGTAAAGTAAATAAGTTATTTTTGTATAAAACCAACAAACAACGCAAACAAACACTTACTCGACAGTTGACAAGACGAATGACACCAGTGACAATTCTGTTGGCGGCGACATGCCTTTACGAAAACAAAACATTTCCATAGCCAATGCTACCGGAATATTAAATGAACACATGATACTTTTATACTGAGATTTCTTTTTTAAATTAAACAGATTTTGTTTTTGAAATTGGTATACATTAAACTGAATTGGACGTCGCTATATAAACTTCTTTTTCTAAACCATTATGAATGAAGCTCAATAAAGATAAATGATTTAATTTTAATTTCCAAGCAGGGCATTTATTTTCCGTCACCTACGCCAAATACAAACGCGACTCTCAGGAATTACAGATAATTAATTCAGGGAGGCATTCGAGCTGGCCTCGTACATTACGGAGCTACCACCTCCGAGTTCTTAAGTATGCAGTGTCTGTGCTTCTTGTGACAAAAAAAAATTAATTAAATTTCCGTCTTAATTAACTGGATGACAAGGCCGATGTATGTAATGATTGATTACACGGGTGGGCGCTGATTTTCGGCGCCGCTTTACTGTGACGACGTTTTTTTTTGTCACCGCGGGTTTTAGGCTTTTTGCAGTCAGTAGGAGTCAAGTTAAATGAGCCAACTTCCTGGAGACAGACATTCAATGAAATCCACTAATCAGTAAATTCCTTGAAATTAAGAAGCGCCGGTTAAAAGGGGGAGAGAGAAACTATTGTTAGCCGTTCTTTTTCTCTGAAGAAATCATGTCGTGTGACCTAGAAGAGATTTACGAATAACTCAATATCTTTTCAAATTATTATTATTTTATTATAGTTACACAAAGTAAGGAAAGCTTTCCAACGTTCGTTTTAATTTCGACATTCAATTGAACTGCCAAATTTTAAAATGTTTTTATGATTTACATAATTGGTGGAGAATATTTATTTTCAGTCTATATAATTTATGCTTTGAAAACATAAAGTTCTTGAAATTAAAAAATATTCAAACACCTTTCTGTTAAAAATAACTTTGTAATCCCTCACTCAGATTTTTCGGAATAAGGAGAATCTCATTTTCGCATCAACCCTCGCAATATTAGCATACATAAATATCTGATCATTTCTTTCTGGGCCCTCAAGTAATTCACCAGCTGTTAAAATAGATTTAAAATTAAAATGCGCATTGACACAATCAAGTAGATTAATGGGAGCCTGCGGAAGGCGAAAGCCTTCTTCTTTGCAACTCCAGCATTAACATTTTCCTGTTATGTACCTACCGCGAAAACAGATAATTTGAATTGACATAACATTGAATTTATGTCGTTCTCAATGAGGATCTTCATTTGCTTTGCATTTCCTTATTTGATGATCCTGGTTAACGCGCAAGTTAATTCCACGTTCACACCACAGCGAGGCGGGTAGGTTATTTACAACGAGGGGTATTCCGAGTGTTTAATTAATCCTTATTCTTTATAAAAGCAAAATGAATTTGTCACGAAATGTGTTCGTTTAAATCCACCATACACCTGGCGTGGCGGTTTATCGCCAGATAAATCCTCACTATTATTTCAGCAAATAAATGTGCATGAAATAAATTCTAAAGACAAAATTATAAATTATATTAAAGTAAATTATTGTTAAAATACCGCTTACCATATCCGTGAAGCGCATGAAATATTCATGTTTACATTGCGATTACAATGTCCAGTTGCAAGTTTGTCCAGTGCGTTTATTTAGGAAACCGGACAATATAACAAACAGGATAAACTTGACGTATACGAGTAGGGAAGTTCGAGAATTTGCATTGTCCTTAAGCTGAAGTAAATTAAGACAAATCGCCTCCCCAAACATAAATTTATGTACCATCTTAATATTACATGTATGAGAGGAGGGTAATATAAAATGTATTCCGCAGACTTTGTAATTGCCTTAGAATATTATATTTTAAGTTTCAAACCGAATTACATCATTTTAACTGTAATTTTTCTTTTGTTGAAAAGTAATTTTCAACCAATATCGGTGTCACCAGTTGTGATACTCATAATCCTTGTGATCCAATCTGGTTCGATCGTGATTCGGTTAGTTATCTCTCCGATTGTTTTGTGCGTGTGCAATAATTGACGGCGACATTGAATTCAAAGCCACTGTTTGAAATTACGCAATGTGGGAATGTAATTTGCCACTTCGGCTAACCTTCATATTGAGATGTGTTATCTAGTCCGATCGATATTTGAAATCAAATAAAGCTGCTACCTTCCACATACAATTTCACTCACAACTCTCTAAATACTTTAATTTATAAGTTAACTAGATTCTTGCCCGATGAAAATTTGCATAACTCATTCGTTATAGCTACAGAGCGGTAGAATTATATTTTCCAAGGTTATCGGTTACCCAAATGCTTGAAAGATAGTATAATATTTCCTCCCATTAGTTATAACTAGAGGCCGGATTTTAGATGTTGTTTGGTTCTTAAGGTTTTAAAGATTTTTAAAGATATCTTTTGGTTTCGACTCTTTCGAGTCATTTGACTCTGTTTCTAAGGATACGAAGAGAAAAAATCTCTAAAACCTTAAGAACTAAACAAAGGCATTTTACCTAAAATCCGGGCTCTAGTTATGACTTCTCACGGATAGCTTAAAAGTTGCACAATTGTCAACGTTTCGGTATCAACTGACAGTGCTCTTTAAGCAGCAGCAGAGGACCTCTTTATAGCTTTCCCTTTTAGGGCTTTTTTAATTCTCTATGAGGCTCTAGGCGTCTAGGCGAAGGATCTTCTTTTCGTACACTATCACATCACCCACACCAGGAATATTTAAATTGGAATACCCATTCGCAAAGATAGGTCAACGATAGAGTTAAAGAAGACGCAAAAATGACAATTTTTAAATTTGAACAAAGATGTAAAAATAAAATAATAAAGGGAGACACTTCTGTGCATCAAAAAGTTTCGGCGAACATTTTATAGAAAATACATGAACGTGAATGTGAATGTGAAAACTGGAAACGCAACCATTCGCGAAAATGGCTCAATGAACATTAATTAATTTTTTAAATCTTCTCTCCCTGCGGAATCGTATTGTTTACATTTTCAAGACACGAGCCCATTTTGTAATTTGCGACTATGAGGTGGCGGCCTCCGTACAAATCCCCCTTTTGGTGCCGCTTATTAAGGTTACTGGAGTGACTTAAGTTGCCTATCCTCAAGGAATTGCGAGGTGTTTTTGGACCGGCTCCGCTACCTTGCATGGGTGAGGTTCTTACACGCTCAGGGTCTTTACCGCGCGGCTTATTTACTTTAACGCAACTTAATGGCCACTTATCGTAAGATAAGCTAAAATTTGAATCGCTTGGACCCCTGAAATTGTTTATATTAACAATTAAAGCGTGAAATTCTTTCATTAATAACCCTGAAGTAATTTTGTTTTTAATTTAAAAATTTTCAATTTCAATTTTCGTCTGTTTACAAAAGCGTTGCAGCGCTGAGTTTGGCTAAATGTTTAAAACTTAATGGCCTATGTTTTTGTTAAATAAAATTTTAGGAAATTGCCTGAAGATCCGTACCTAATGATTTTACCTTCGAATGTTTCCAGTAATGTTTTTTGGTTGAATCAAATGAATCAAATCATGACTGTTAAAGATGCATTACGCTTTGCTGATTAACAATTTCGTATTAAATATTGCAATAAATCAGATTATTTCATTTAAAACTGTCAGAGGTCTATGTGTGGTGTGAAATAATAATCGGGAATTTTGCAATTCAAGGTATATTAAACGTAATACAAATTACAAAATGTGAACACGTACTTTTTATGCACACAAGCAACTTTTTGTTATCATAGATATATAGATGTGTTTGCATATCAACACAAATCATGGATACAGTGCAGACTCGTAAACTTCCTAGATTTTAGAAGTTCTTACAAAAAATCCTTTGCGGTTTAGGAGACAGGGATGGCGAAGCTTTTTTAACTATGGCCAAATTTAAATTGAACATTTTGAAGTAATGGATCGTGTGACAGGTACTTTTTAAGTAATTAAATAATAATCATTTTTTCTATAATTCTGGTATATTACACTCATACTTGCTATGCAAAGTTAAATTGCATTCTTCACTAGCAGATTTTCTGATGATAATTTTTGTATATCAAGAAAGTAATTTGTTGATCTCCACAACATCAAAGGTGGCATCAAACAGTTTCGAATCTACTGTAATATTAATATGTGGCGTTAGCGTTCGGAAATTGAAATAATTTGACCTTTGGAAGGTGACTTTTGACACTTACCACCGATACTAATTCAAATCACATGGCCTCAGCAAAAAAATGAAGGTGAAAAACAGTCCATGATGAAAATAATTTTTAGAAAATAGAAATTTTCACAGATTTTATAGGTTTCTACAAGCGTCTCTTGTAAATTGGTAGATTAGATTATCTAACAGGACACTCTGCGTCCCGCGAGTCATGACTTCACCATCATTCATCTGGTTTAGGAGATGTCTAAGCAGTGCACACTCAATTTGAAACAGTCGATATATAGGTATGCATAATTATAGTTAAAATGAAGAAGGAATCGATTACAAAATAATAATACAAAATTTCTGTTGCTGATGTGTAACATGAGGATCAAAACACACGGACCATTTTTTAACACTCGAGGTAGTTCCAACTTACTGAATGACTTTCTAATTTCATGTAAGTTTTATCAGTGTAAAAGTGATCATCATATATTTTTAAATTAACAAGAAATGTAATCTGCTCAAGCTCTAGAGTAATTTCTTGTCTTTTTCTTCTATTGTTTCAAATTTCAAATAAAAGTATGAATATTTTGCTCAAGTAATCTTTCATATATTTCAGTACCTGTGTATAACCTTTGATGTTATTTGCGTATGTCATCCGCTGCCATTAGTGCAGTTGGATTTCTAAATGTCATCGTTTGCGTCTGGTACTAGCAAATAGCACCCTCAAGCGGCCCGGGGGGAATTAAAATAAAAAAATTGTACGCAGTTTGAAAAGATTTCAATTTTAACTGAACGTGTTAGGTTCATGAAACTTAACAATTTACTATATGTTCAGCAATATTCCTATGTATTTAATTTGTACATTATCAAAAAATGATCATTTTAAACTTTAGGCAGACACACTTTTTTTTAATTGAATAATACAGTTCAAAAAATGCAGATATATTTAAATGATATTAAGAAATACCCAAAACAATAGGTATTAAATTCAAATTAAATAAGAAAATGTGGTGTGGATAAAATTGTGTAATATGATTGACTATGTACTTACGTACCCCGAACCACCACTAGCTAGTAAATTTTCTAATAAAATTACGCTGGCAAATGCCTTAGGCATTATTTGCGAAAGACGTAAGTTAATTACCGATCTGATCTTGTTAAGGAGAATATTTCGTACAGAAATATTACGGCGCGTCCGTGAACTTGTGCATTTATTTATACATGAATATTCAATTTGCGCAGAACAGTTAATTGAATAAAGTGGACGCGCCGGTGCTTGCAAATATCATTTACTATAGTGTTATGGTAAAACATAACTCGATTTGGCCCATGCAATTCTCGTATAGTTGTAATTCAAATATAAGAATTTATTTTAAGTAGTAACACGAAGTTTAACAAATTGAACACACATATACTCGGTGTTGCAGACGTTGCGGTAATTTTTATCATCTCTAACCTCACTCCTTCCAAGCAAAGAATAAAATGTTGATGTTAATGCTAGCAAATATGCCATCCAGGTTCTAAACCACTTGTGGAGAAATAACATTGTGTACCAAATGTGTATGTTTGGTTGCCTATCGTTGCTCTGACAGGCGCTCAGTGCGGTAGACGCGCTGACGCTGACATGGGGGAGTGGAGGATGAACTCAGTTCTTTGATATTTTTATAAATTTTTGTAATACCCACGTATGTTACAATACATTATTGACATTTTAATTATATTACTTTTCTTTTATGTTTCCTTTTATAGTCAAACTGCATTTTCGCATGTGAAACCAAAGCTAGTCGAGAATAAATTGATCCATCCAATTACTGTTGGTTGAATACTTTCACGATATGAACATCGTTTGAATGTTTACGTATAGGAAACTACATTTTTTTTTAGTGTCATCTAAATGCAAATGCAGAGTGTCACACAAATTCGTTAGTGCACTCAATGAAATATGTATTTTGTTAACGAGGGTCCATGTGATTAAAAAATATATATTTAGGATATTTCATACATAAATTTTAATGTTGAAATTGACGTGCAATGGTGAACATGAATGTTAATTGTTGGCAATTGTCATTTACATACATACATAAGTATTATTTTCCAAAATTTGTAAAAGAAAAAAAAGACACCACATTAACATTTGTGTAGGTAAATATATTATTTGCAATTTAATTTACTTTCCGAACCATTTTAGAATTTGTTATTATTTAAACTAATTCAAGAAGTTTACTACACTGCTCAATAATCGAAGTGGATAATAATTGTAATTGTCCTGTAATATACATTCAAAAAGTGTCGTTAAATGGTTTGCACTGTATACTGTCTCTCACCGTCACTCACTGTATACTCTATATACTGTTTTATAACGAGTATTTTGTGCAAGTTTTTTTATTACTTTGTGCTGTTTTGGCTTTAACAAAAACAAGGTAGGAATATGGCTCTAAAATCCAAGCCAGTTAGTGAAAGAGAATTGCTTGTACCGAAGTCACTACTCTTATTTTTAACAACATTTCTATTTATTACCATAGAAATTATGCCTCTACGACGTTTGGAAACAGTGCAACTCGAGCAAGTGGTGTGTTGGATTGGTGAAGATTTGCCACAAGAAGAAGTCGTTAACCGGCTGAATGTGTTGCAAAGTGTCGTAAGTCGAGCATGGAATCCCTACTTAGCAACTGGGTTTCCAGCGTACACCCATGGTGGAGGTCAAGAACGAGCCACAACCCATGCCCAAGACAGTTGGATAGTCCTGACTGCAACAAGAAATCGAACATTCACAGCTTTTTCAGGCAAGCTACTGGAAGAGTGATTTCTTGTCAAACTGTCAGTAGCAACTGGGTCTCCAGCGTACACCCATGGTGGAGGTCGAGAATAAGACCCTTTGATAGTCCTGACTGCAACAAGAAATCGAACATTCACAGCTTTTTCAGGCAAGCTACTGGAAGAGTGATTTCTTGTCAAACTGTCAGAAGAAGGTTACATGCACGTAATTTGCACGCAAGAAGACGCGCTACACTCCCACGGTTGACGGCGTATCAACGTGCATGCAAATATCGTTGGACAATAGAACATGATCATTGAAATTTTCAAAATTGGAGGCATTGCCTCTTTACCGACGAATCGAGATTTCGTTTGTACACGTGTGATGGTCGAACATTGGTATGGAAAGAAAGAAAATTTAATGGTATCAAGTACTCTTTTTGGCGGAGGATCAGTTTGTGTCTGAGGAGACATATGTTTTGATGACCGCACTGACCTATTGGTTTTAATTAATGAAACAATGACTGCCATAAGATATCGCGACAATAGGTGAAGGATTTGTTTTTATTGATGTTAATGTACGCCCTCACCGTGCAAGATTTGTAAATGATCGGATAAAACATCATGGGATTACTAGAATGGAGTGGCCACCCTGCTCACCAGACATGAATTGCATTGAGCATGTTTGGGCCGAGAAGTCTAGGCAATTAACCAGTTCCAACAGCTTCCCCATACATTACAATTCGGGAAGTCATACCTTAGGACTTTATCAATAATTTGATAATGAGTCTTCCCAATAGAGTAAGAGCATTAAGGCGAACCAGGGGTGGGCCTATACAGTATTAACTTTCTTTAATTCATCGATAATTTATTTTTCTCCCATTTATACAACTACTCATTTTTT
This sequence comes from Dorcus hopei, assembly GCA_033060865.1. NCBI lineage: Eukaryota > Metazoa > Arthropoda > Insecta > Coleoptera > Lucanidae > Dorcus > Dorcus hopei. The sequence goes on along the minus strand of CM065421.1, from coordinate 15,653,684 downwards.
CCCATTGTAGGTCTATTTCTTTTGATTTCTTTAATTGTACCGTAGCATCCATCGATGAATAAATTTGTTTCTACGTAGAAAAAGAAATCATGGTAAATATCTACTTCGATTCTTGAACAGTGTATAAAGGTCAATCATATAGATTCCATTCTACGGATGTGTAGATAACTTACATGAATGAGGAACATGTATAAATCAAGTCGAGTAAATGCTCGGATGCCCTAAATTACATCTGCATGAATAAATGGGAAGCGTTGTTTATGTTGTGGATATGACACGCACATGTTCGTATTGTAACCGAACGGATTATGGCGTCCGTTGTGATAATATATTTTAATTATGTGCTCCTTGAAACTAGAATTTATGCACAGTAATATAACTAATAATTGTATTCGACGCGAATTATTTGATGATGTACGGGGTCTCCCAAATTGAAGGTTTTTATGGAAGAAAATCCATGTGAAGATATGTATATAACGACTGACTTTTAGGATCCATTTGATAAAATAAAAAGGCAATAGCGACTCCCTAAAATAAAGTAAACATGAAAGTATTTTATTTACTTCGCTTATATCCGTATTCATAGTGCTTCCTTGATTGAGGAACCCCTTAGAATGGGATTGTAGTAAAGCAGTTGCATTATAACAGCATCCATTGTAAGGGGTCCCTTATTAAAGAAAGCCGCAAGGAAGCACTATGAATACGGGCATTAGAGCAGTTGGCAATTTATTTATAATAAGACACTTAAATGGGATGAAGTTACAGGTGATGGAGATCCGATTTTTGAAAATCGTGCTATTATGTGAGGATCAGGGTCATGAAAAGGAGTAAAGACGTATGAAAGTTGTTGAATGAAATCAGCTAAGCTAAACTGAAAGAGGGAAAATATTCTGTAAATATTAGCAAACGTGAAAAGAAAATAAGGAGAAGACTAAAAGCATGACTTACGACTTCGAGTTTATTGAGATATCTTCTTCACAAATTTGTTTCGAAACAAGATTTGCCGAATCAATCAATAAATGATGCCATTAGAGCTTTTAATTTGAGGGCATCCTACCCTATGAAATTATTAATGCGCTCGTCGTCCTGTACTTGTTTACAATTCTAGTAAGAGTAGGTATCTCCTTTTGCTTACGTTGGGGCACTCTCTGGCTTTTCAAATCGTTTACGATTTAATTTTTTTTAACGTAACTTCATGGAATAGGCCGAGTTTGTTACAATAGACTTTCAAACGAACAAAAAAACATTCTGTTGATAAGAGCGGGCCACCATTCAAAATCCAATTACATTCGTCCATTGTTTTTTAGATGAAATTACTGGCTCGCTTAAATCGCACAAAACATGTGTGAAATGAAAAACAAAGCGAGAGGTTTTGTACGCAAGTGTTAGGTTGCCTACTGCGGCGGTAGAATTTAAAACAAAAACAAAATTTATATTTTGTTAGAAAGCACCATTCATTTGAAGTAAAACACAAAAGTTTTACTTTTCAGTTATTATTGTCCCAATAAAATCGACGTTTCTGTGTAATAGAAAACAAAAATAATATAATAACAGCTCTAAATAATACTAATTTACAATAAAACGAATTAATTAATACTTTCTAATTTTTTCTGCAAATCCATGCAGATATGTACAGTTCTTCCGCTCGATCTTTGCAGTTACGTCACACTTTACCGATTCGAGAAACGAAATCAACATATTCTTTTATCCTTATCTAATACGTATGTTAAAACAATGATAGAATTTATAAATTTGTCATTTTGAGTCGATAATTTTCTGACGTAACTGCAAAGATCGAACGAAAGAACTGTATATGAAAACTGAAGCAACCCTCAATTCCTCGGTTACTGATGTTTTTAAAAATCCTGATATTCAGATGGGAAAATGTTATTATTGATTACGATGAATTTACAACCGATATTACGGAAATGAAAGAGTAACTAATTTTCCGTCGCAGGAAATAAAGTAACAGAATCGCACAGGTTTGAAGACAGTTAATTATAGCTCCGGAGGTACAGAGCTTTCGAAGCAATTTTCTTTGAAATCTGATAAAGCCAAATCATTATCGAAGTTAGAAATCCAATAGCGGCTGTATATTGAGTAACACTTACGATGCCTAGATAATAAATTTGACCTGATCTCTTGGCTTGGGGTTAATGAATGTGTTCTCTGATTACTAACTGAAGATACGTAACTCTTACCCCGAAGTCAATCATAATCAGTTATACCGTGGAAGGGCTTTGTGTAAACGGCTTACGCTAGATACAGACACAAGATCTCCCTTCACTAATACGTATTTCAATTATAATTACAAATTTTCAGTGCAACGCGATAGAATTTTTTTGCACAGTTCGTTAAATTAAATTTATGATGAAACTCTAAAAATGATATTGCGCAAATATTCACTCATAAACAACAAACAAATAAACGAATTACACGCCAATGATTTCAATATTTTCAGAGAGTTTTTTTTTCACGGCTAGGTACATAATGTATGGGAAACATTTCAACTCAACTTGTTACCACCTACGTTTGTCCCGCCCCAGACATTCCCTGGATTTTAACATCGGCAGATAATAATCTTCTAATAAATATTAATATCACGTTGCCAATTATCGCCTTAAAACTAGCGAACGAGATTCGAACGCGAAATTGCCTCCCTCAAAACAATGAAAACGCACTCTCTTGTTTTCAAGCCTACTCCGGTATCTTGATGAAGGATTAGGCGTATATGTAATTTAAATTCCTTGAAACGCACTATGTTCATTCACCGGAAATTTCTCATTAGCCGTAAGTCTGCTCAGCTTTGATGTTATTTTTTTAAATTTAAAGTACAGATTCTATGAACTTAAATCATCATCAAATTTGTGAAAATTGTTAAGTTGTCAAACTATATTGATTTTAACGTGTTAATTGTGTTTATGTTCCAATCATTGCAGCAGCCCTGATGAAGCAAATAAATGTTTCCCGAAAGCTTGGCAATCGAAGAAGAGTACATTATTAATTGTCCTCTTCTTTGACTGCTATCCTGCTAGGACGAACACATTTTCTCCTTAATATTTAATCACATTCTCTACCTGCTAGAATGAACACATTATCTCCTTAATATTTAATCACTCACATTCTCTACCTTCCTACTAACATAATAACAGTGTGGTTGTTCCTGCTTCAATTGGAGTGGATTGTCTTTGACGTACGTTTGATCATGTGGTAAAAGGTAAAAGTTCATCCCCGTTTTGAAAAACTGGATACACCACTGAGGATTACAAAGTATTACAACAAATAACAATAAATCTTTTTAGCCAATACGCGATATCTGCGACCGCTTCGGAAAAAATGTAAAATTGAAGTTTGTTGTAAACATAGCTCATCGATAAGACTTTTCTAAATCCGTGCTTGGGTTGACTGTATTGGCTATGACCTATGAGTATCACCATAACTTCACAAATAAAAATGCGAAAGACAATGGTTCTAAAATAATATTTTAATAGCGAAAGAGTAAATATTGCCGTTTTGAAAAAATGTCTCAGTAAGTTTTTTATATTTAAAGCTTCCTTAACATAAGATATAAAAGAGAGAAATAATGACAAGTACATATTTTTGTCAGGGTATGACAGAGAGTATGACAGCATGTCGCTAAATTCCGTGGATATGGCTTAACTAATTTTAAAGCAGAATACTGACTTAACGAAGCACTTTTAGATATAAATAAGTTGAGTTAAATCATCTTATATTGAGCTCAGAAATCTGTGGTTAAGCCATGTCCACGGAATTTAGCGACACGCTGTATACAATGTATCGCAGATAACTTTTCCAGCATGGGGACCTCGCTTATTATAGGAGATACGAAGTTATTACAAAAAAAAAACAAAATTTGAAAATATTTGTTTTTTGGCTATAACTCCTGAACCACACAGAATTTCTTAAACTTCAAAATAGTTTATGACTACCCTAATACTTAAGAATAATTTATCCCGTTTAACCGAACTCTCATCTCTTATAATAAGCGAGATCTCCATGCTGGAAAAGTTATCTGGGACATATTGCATACACATACAAGGAAATTTTAATTCAATTAATGAATGTCAGAATGTATTAAGGACGATTTGCTAGGATCGTAATTAATTCATTCAAACCTACTGAAGTGAGATTTATACACACACCAGATTTTTATCTGGACTGGACTGCTACTTCATCATATCTTAAGCTTGTTTTTTTTTCATAATTGAAAGGTCACATTTTTCTTTATGTTTTGTACTGCGGGGGTGTTTCCCTTTCATTCTCCCCTTCTCGTTTGGGTACTCGTTATCGATTTCATGATTAAAATATTATTTCCACTTTCCGAAAGTACTTAACTACTTCAAGATGAATTATGAAAATGTTGCAAAAAGGTACGACGACGTCTTATGGAAGGAAAATTTAGAAAACTTTTACTCGCTATTCAGTATGCAATCATCCCAAGAAGTTTTGCTGTTTTTTTCGTAAATCACATTGACTTTTCATTTATATTTTTCAGAAACTAAATTGAAAAACATTTGTTCCAAGAAAACACATTTTTCTAAACTTGAGAACATAAATAGTTTATCCGAGCCGAGCTTCAGGCAAAATAAATGCCACGTAAACAGTAATAACGTGCCCCGTATTTCCTTCTTCTATCAAATTTTTCGAGGTTGCGTTGCCTTAAAATTCCGATGTGCCCAATATTAAACGAGCGCACATAAAATCCCTTAATACAAAACTTGAGAGCGATGAAAGCTCAATCGGCGCACACATCAGTTTACTTGAAACGAATCTCGTTTTTGATATCAAAATGGCAATACTATTTCAACTTGCAACAGAAACTGGATGATCCGTTTATTTTTGTTACGAATTAATTCGACTCGCACATAATAAATTCTTTTTGCTTTTAGAAACGTTAATTGAATTGTGTTCTTATAGCTTCTTACAGAGCTCACGTATTCTTTTTAGGGGGGAGCAAGTTTTGTTAATTAAAATATTCAGCTTCGGTTCAAAGGACTTTTTTTACTTTGAAGTTTTCCTAGGATATCCGGGCAATTAATTATTAAGTTATAAGAAAATTGCAAATTTTAACCTGAATAAAACAATTTCGGAATTACGGCGACAGGAAACCATTAATTTGATAAGATTGTAATCACAATTGAACTAAATGTGATTTTGGATCTCATTTGTATGCACAACCGGAATATCCCTCGGAACTTTGTACTGCAATTAGATTATGGCTTGGACAAACGTGGAACTAAATTAAAGTTACAATAGCGTGCAAGATCTTTAAAATTCATTTGTTAATGTTTCCCAAAATAAAAAAGAAATACTGCAGTACTCAAATACTTTTAATGTTATTATCAAAGCCCGGATTTTTAGGCACTTAATCAGTGCTATTCTGTAGCGTGGTGGTTTACATTGACTACTGACGTCAGTGGCTAAATTCGTATTCAGACCTATGATGTATCATTGGTGTTAAAATAACAGTCAACAGTTATGTTATCTTAACTGCACTTGGATAACACCTCATTTAAATGGATCGACAATTTTTAGTGTGATGCAGCAGTGACTTTCAAATAAAAGGATCAAATAAAAGGATATCAGATCGCAAATAACCTAATCGAGCATAAAATAATACCACAAATTAACTGGACAAGTTATGTTACGATGATACATCACGTCAACTTTTGACAGCGATAGCAGTTACACAGGCAACAGCGCTGTTATACTTAACACCAATGATACATCATAGGCCTGATTGACTGAATACGAATTTAACCACTGACGTCAGTAGATTCAGTGCTATTCTGTAGCGTGGTGGTTTACATTGGCTACTGACGTCAGTGGCTAAATTCGTATTGACTGAATACGAATTTAACCACTGACGTCAGCGAAATAGGCACAATTTCAGACCGTCTAAAAAAATTAGGCGATTAATAATTTCTTCTTTTCCGTCGTTTCATAATAAAAAAAAATATTAATGCTTATTTTAGTCACATGGTCATTTATTAAGAAATCGGAGGAAGGTTCTTCCGGGCTTACGGAATTGTACAAGTGAATTAAACACAAATTCGCCGTAAGGAATGTATTGTAAAGACAGGGGCCACAAATCGGCGATTAAATAAAAAATTCAGACAGGTGGTTTCGTACCTGATAGGGTTAGTCAGAGGACTCAGCACTAGAGGACCTCTTTCCCTTTTAGAGATTTGCTATTTCTCTATGGAGCTCTAGGCGAAGGGCTTCTTTTCCTATACTATCACATTACCCATTCGCAAAAAGGGGACCACTTAAAGTTAAAGAATTTTTAAATTTGAACAGATATAGAAATAAGAAAGAAACTTTAGATTTGTCTTAAGGTTACTAAGAAAACGCAGTGCGGAGGACTAGACGTTTAATGCCGACATGTTTCGACCTTAGGGAAGGCCATCTTCGGGGCGACTACAATAAATCAGGCTAGTTAGTGCCCGTTAAAGGCAATAAATTGAATTTACATACCTAGGCTAAGTTAGGTGGTTGTCACATAGTTTTCACAATAAGAAAATTATTGTACGTCAGTAACTTACACGTTAAACAAATTAAAAATATTGTAAAGTTGGACAAAACTACACGTTAAAAAATACAGAATTTGACTTAGAAACTAGTCAGCATTGTGATGGCTATGAAAATTATGAATAAAAGGTGAACTGCAAGTGAATGCTTAATGACAGGTGTGAAACACAGATAGAGCAAAGCGGTAAATTTAAAAAACGAAATGAAGCAAACCTAAATAAACAATAATACCCTAAACATTCTGCCAGTTAATGTTCCTGAAAAATTCATCCTGAGGTCCCATCAACTGATCATTTAGAATGTTAAAGTCACTGTCATTTTTATGTAAGTAAATTTCGAGATTTTCCGCGATGTTAAGTAAATTCCCTTTTTTGTATTTGTGTAAAATTTTAACATTATTAGAAGGTACAAAATCGTGTGAAGATTGGATTAAATGATTGGCAAAATTGGAATCAGATTTGTGTTTTTTAAAGGACCTTATATGTTCAGACAGACGTGTTCTTATGTTTCGACCTGTTTGTCCTATGTAAATGGAGTTATAGGAGTTACAAGAGATAGAATATACACCACTCTGTTCAAGAAAATTAATTTTATCTTTTGTGTGGGATATGATGGTTTTGAGATTGTTATTGTTAGAGAAATAAATTTTTAAGTTGGATTTATTGGTATTTTTTGAGAAATATTCTTTTATTTTTTGGGAAAGGTTGTGTAAATAGGGAATACTGAAAAATTGTGGTTCTTGTGTGTCTTCATTTTGTGTGAGAGTGTTAGTGTTGTAAATAGTCTTATTAATAAGTTTATTTTTAATTCTAAAAATGAGGTTTTTTATGATATGCAAAGGGTAACCATTGTTGTAAGCTATTTGTAAAATGATCTTAATTTCTTGTTTAAAGTCTGACTGTGACATAGGAATAGAGAAGACCCTATAGAATAAAGAATTGAAAATTACCAGCTTATGTTGTAAGGAATGTTTTGACTTGTAAGGTATACAGGTGTCACTAAGTGTAGGTTTCCCGTAAACTTTATAGGATAAATTATTTGAATTTTTTGGTGATAGTGACGTCAAGATAGTTGTTGTTTTCTTTTTCACAAGTAAATTTAATATTTGTATGTAGAGTGTTAAAATTGTTTAAAAGAGAATCTGTAGCTTCCGAGGGGCCATTGAAGATGAACAGGATATCGTCGACATAACGACAGTAAAAAATAATATTTTCAATAAGGGGAGTATTAGAATTGAAGAACTTTCTTTCTATTTTATCCATAAATAGGTGAGCATGTAGTGGTGACAAGCCACAACCCATAGCAAGTCCATCGGTTTGTTTATAAATTTTGTTGTTGAAACTGAAGAAATTTTGATTCAGGGTTATTTTTAGGAGTTCACTCAGACTAGAAACGTCAGCATCAGAGAGGTCTGAGTTCAGAAGAAGATCGTTAACTATGTTAAGGCTCTCTGAAACTGGGACAGAAGTAAATAGATTAGATACATCAAAAGAAACGAGAGTACATTTATTGTTGATATTAACATGTTTAAGTTTGTCTATAAGTTCTGCTGTATTTTTGATAGAATAACTGGTTTTACAGTCAATTGATTGTTTAAGTATGTGATTAAGAAATTTGGAAGGTTTTTCAGCTGGTGAACTAGAAAAAGAGACAACAAGACGCATTCGAACATCAGCTTTATGAATTTTTGGAAACCCAGAGTCTAGGCATTAAAGGATTCATAGTTTTTAATTTGGAAATTGGTAATAATGAATTGTTTTGTGAGAGTTGAAAAATTGATTAAGAGAGTGTAAACAGTTGTTCATAACATTAGGTTGAGTCAGAGTAAAACCGTTGTTTTCAAGAAAATTTTCAACTTTGTTGATGTAGGATTCTTTTAATATGACCATAGATTGTCCTTTGTCAGCTTTGTATAGAAATAAAATAATAAGCGGAACACTTCTGTCCACGGAAAGGGTTCGGCGAACATTTTATAAAAATTACATGAATGTGAATGTGAATGTGAAAATTAGAAACGCAAGCGTTCGCGAAAATAACTCGGTGAACATTAATTAATTTTCTCTTTTTCTTTCTTTAATCTCTGCGGAACCGCATTGTTTACATTTTAAAAACCCGAATCCATATTGATATTCGCCACTGTGAGGTGGCGGCATCTGTGCTAGTCCCCCGTTTGCTGCCGCTCATTTAGGTCACTGGAGTGACTTAAGTTGCCTACCTTCAAGGGATTGCGAGATATTTTTGAATCGGCTCCGCTACCCTGTGTGGGTGAGGTTCTGACGCGCTCAGGGTCTTTACCGCGTGGGTTATTTACTTTAACGTATCTTAATGGCCACTTATCGTAAGGTGAGTATTTACGCTAAAGTTTGACGCTTGAATCCCTTATCGCCTGAGCTTGATTATATTAACAATTAAAGCGTGAAATTCATTCGTGAATAACCCTGAAGTAATTTTATTTAAATTAAAAAATTTCATGAAGTTCAACTTTCGGCTGTTTAGCTAAATACGTCCAGAATCTTGAAAATGCTTTGGGTTTCTTGATTGGAGAATGTTGCAAACTTTAGATATAATTCTATGGTACACTGAATCATCATCTTCTCGTGGTAATTAGTTTTGCTAACTTCATTTTATTGCATTACGAAGCACTTCTTAAGTCACTTAACGTATTAAGTTTTACTGTAGTGTATTAACATAATTTTATTGAATTCGTTTATGAAGTGTATTAGCTTTTCTGTATAATTCAATTTCGTCCTGGATAATTTAATCCATCTCGGGGACTTCGAGCACATTGCAATATCTCAAAATTTAATTTCGAATTTACACGCCTGAAATTTTCTTGCATAATGACGCGCAGTAACACATTTCGGCTTCTACTTGCAGGGAATCCGCGTCAGGAAATTTATTCCTATCCTTTATGCCCGTCTTATTACGGCACGGCTCTTTTAATAACTTTATGAAGACGATAGGGCAACACTAAAGACGCCCAGGAGATTAAATTACAAGTTTCACGCTCCCCTAGTTGCTCTGATTATTATTATTATTGCTAAATCGTAACGCGGAAGTTACCTAATTTGACTGCCTTCCGTTTTATAGAGTGTATAAGTGAAAATGTAGGAGATCCTTAAACGGGCCATTCAAAAAGATTATAATAATTCAAGTTAAGTAGACATATACAGCCTGTATCATAACATCTGATGTACAGTGTGATTCTTAATGATTGAGGATACTTTGATTTTGGCGCCATAGTTGTTAGTGTATTTTATATTTAATTTAATTTGCATGTTATTGTTTTACTTCTTTTTATTTTAGCGACAGAACCGGGTGTCACCCGGTGTCACTAACGTAATAACAATTTATTAAGGCGGTAAATTCAAATTATCCTCAATAATAAAAAATCACATTGTACTGTATTATACTACTCTTTACTTTCAGAACATGTACTTTTGATATTATGGAAACATAAAATGTGTATTCCTTAATGATTTCGGAGTATTATATACTATAATTGATACAAATTAAAAAGGTGTTGGTTCTAAAAATTTGTGTTCACAAATTCAATTACGTGTTTTACTTTTCGCACTCGCCGTTTCATATTGGCTGTTTGTTCAGCATCCGTCCAAGTGCTTTGAAGTTAAATCACCTTTTATTTGCACGAGCGCGAATAAAAATTTTCTCTCTTCAAATTAAACAGTAAATAATAAATACGCCAGCGATAAATTCGAGCGAACAGAAACGCTTTTCGCTCTTATAAGAATCTCAAAATTTTATTAAAAACTTGCGAGTAAGACGTAAGAACAGGATTTCTTGTAAAGTTAAGGAAACATTTGTAAATAACTTTTTAGAATGTCAATGGAGTTTCTGCTTTTCTAAGGGAACATGACATTGATATCAAGTTGACCTCTTAAATTCGTTACACAAATCGTAACTACCTAAGAATACAAAAATTATGTAATCTACGACATTCGACATCCAGATGGAAAAGTTTATGGTTGTAGTGCAATTATCATCAAAAAGACAATCAAACATCATGAAGCATCTAAATACCAAACAAAACGAATCCAGGCAACTTCCGTAGTAGTTGAAGACAGGCGGGGTACAACAACTGTATCTTCAAATAAAAGAAGACCAATATATAGGTAACAAATCTGGGGGGACTAGATGCTAAACACCATAGATGGGGTTCAAGACTAATAACTACTAAAGGTCGAGTGCTTCTTGAATGTGTCCATTGTCCACTCGTTAAGAGGGAGACCTTCGCTGATCGACTGGGTTGGACTCACGGAGGCAGTGGTTGCAAGCCTGCATGCTTGGGCTAGGAATGATGCCCATCCATCCCGACGAGTGAATTGCGGACCTCAGTTCAGGCACTAGCCTGGTTAGCTAATAGAGATTAGATAGGTCTCCCTTGACCAGAAGGGGCGAGGGGCGTGCACCCCGGACCACTCTGGTAGTAGTGTGTTGGAAGTCACTTTAAGTGCCAGCCACCGAAAGGTGGGCCCGCCCTGCGCGCTGATTGGGCGTATCTCAATCCGATGGCTCTGGTCGGGGCCCAAGTGGATAAGGGCTAATTTGCCTAGGAACCGCTTGATAAGGTAAAGGTGCGATTAGGGAAAAGGTTTGGTCTAGTCTGTCCACTCGTAACCCTACTTATTGGCCAAGTGACCGCAATAAAATTCCAACCACGATGGATTTCTGCGTTAGCAAAGGTATCCCCTTAAGTCTTTGTCTTGCAGAGCAAGCCTCGATCTTTCGTCAGATCATTCTCCCACGGTGGTAAAGATAAATTCCAGTGTTATTCACATCAGCAATACTTACTAACAAAAAAAAAAACTGGGAGACGTTCAAATATTTGATTGAGGAAAGAATTGAAAACTGCTAATGACATAGACAAGGCGACAGAAATGTTAACGATAACTATTCAAAGAGCTGGCAGGGAGGCAACACCTCAAATAAAGCCCAAGGCAATTCCCACAACTGCACCAATACGGAAAACGAAGTTATTTCCAAAAAGCGAAATTTGAGGAAAAGGTGGATGACTACTAGAGACCCACAAGATAAAGCAAGACTAAACAAAGCAACGAAAGACTTAAAAGAACTCTTGAAGGATTAACCCCTGTACTCCCTGTAGATAGCTACAGGAAAGATCAAAAAATCACAAGATACAATTCCGCTAATTAGAAAGCAAGAGAGAACAGATAGGGGTAAAGCCGAGACGTTTGCTAAACACCTAGCCAATGTCTTTCAGCCAATTCTACCTGTTAATGTCCGTAACCGGGTAACCAACCGGATGTCGCTTTTGGCAGAAGTTGACGGCGGTTCAGTCGCTTGAGGTGTCGGGCCGATAGCACGAGACACCAGTATCAGAGATGAGTTGTAGGTAGCCATCGTTTGAGGTGTCGGACCCCGTTGTGTTGAAGCCTAGTATCCGAGACGAGAACCGATGTAGACCACACGCTGGTTACCCTTAAAACTAATCTGCCTAGCTGCCCTATCCCATATACGTTGGTATGCGTATATGGGTAATGGATGCTGGGGTTAGTATCAGATGTGTGGTAGAGATTTGCGTAAGCGTTCTCGACGGTTACTCATCAAACGAAGCTAAGGAAACCTTGCTGACATGAGTGCTAGGGGGAGGGGGAGCCCACCGGTCCCCCTCATTGTCGTTGGCCTCCTAGTGGCAGTGTCATAGCTGGCGGACAGTGGGAAGACCGTGCCGGACGGGATCCCCGCTGCCATTTTCTCACAGGAGATGGGCTAACGCCTGGGTGCCCTTGGTGTCTCAGTACACCAGAGAGAAATTAGTTGTTAATGTCCGTAACAAGAAGAAGAAATAGTTTCATTCCTGGCAACACCTTTCAAATGGCGCTCCCGATAAAAGCCATACAAGTCTCCGGAGCCAAAAGTATGATTCGGAAAAGTTTTAATTCAAAAAACGACCTGGATATGATCTTATCACTGGACAGGTCATAAAACAACTACCAGAAAAAGTACTGGTTGTCTTAAGTCAAATTTACAACGCAGCACTGAGTGAACCCATTATTATCTGTCCTAAATGGAAAGTTGGACAAATCATTTTAATTCCAAAGCCTGGAAAGCCGACTAAAAATATAGGCCTAGAGACTTACCTACCTCATCAGGTAGATATCTTCATAGCTACCTTGAGCAGATGATACCACAGTTATTGCAACAAGCAAAGTGTCAAGATGTGCATCCGACAAGCTCCAAGAAAGTCTAAACACGGTTACAAAAATGGCTAATGAAACGAAGTCACAGCATGCAACTTTCACCCTCAGAAAGGAAACTTGTCCAAGCATCACTGTTAATGGACAACAACTTCCACAAACAGACTCTGTTAAATACTTTGGTATCCATCTGGAGTGGAGATTGAACTGGAAACACCATATCTTTATGAAGAGAAAGCAACTTGGTATAAAACTCTCTAAACTCTACTGGTTAATGGGTAGGAAATACAAACTAGCACTGGTCAATAAACTAACTATTTATAAGTTAATCGTCAAACCCACAAAATCAACTTTTCATGGCAGAAGTAATTGGGGTACCAATATATATATATGGCCCATCGCTCCTTGCGGGACATGGGCCGCTCATTTCCTGAGCTCTTCTGATTCGGTTACCGCGGTGGATCGGTCCGTATAATTCTTCTTCTTATTGCTTCTTACAAATTGTGGTGTGTTTTCCTTTTGTCCGTTATTTTTTTTTTCAATTCCTTCCTGTCTTTGATCTTTTCCTTCCAGTTCGTAATTCCCATCTTCCATTACCTGATCTTGCCATCTGGTTTTGGGTCTTCCTCTTGGTCTGTCTTCTATCGGTCTCCAGGCTGTTATTTTCCATATAGGTTTATCATGTTCTTTCCTTTGTATGTGTCCAAACCATCGCAGTCTTCGCGCTTTAATGTATCTCGTGATATCTTCTCCATCCATTAGGTTCCTTATATCATGGTTCATGAGTGGTCTGAGGTCTTCTTGTATCTTCTTTGGTCCTAAAATCTTTCTCTCCAATTTTCTTAGTTTCTCTTCGTCCTTATTGGTCAAACACATTGTTTCGGCTGCGTACGTTATTACTGGTCTAATTGCTCCTCTATATACTTTCATTTTTGTTGTTCTGCTGAGGTTTCTGTCTTTCAACAATCTGTAGTATTTCCAATATACTCTGTTTGCTGCTTTAACTCGTTCGCTTGTTTCTATGCTTCTGTCATTTCTTCCATTTACTATTACTCCTAAGTATTTAGGGGAGTACCTATACAATTGGGTTTTTGACGATAATTTCTGGTGCTTTTGTAGTTTCAGCTCATGCATAAAGAGAACGGCGTCAAGTGTAATATTTAATTCATTTTTAGTAAATTAGCCCCATTTTTCTCCGAACGAAAAGGAGACATGTAAAAAGAAATTTCGGAATTTACTGGACCATTGCTTCATCCCTTTTTGCCTTCTTTACGCGAAGCCTATTTTTGTACGTATTTGTAAAAGCTACCTTATTAATTGCTAACTATATTGAATGAGTATATCACGTCTAATACCCAAGTTTTCTGTTGGAAGTTACCGAAAAGGCGGACCAATAAAGGCAGTAGGTATCCCCTTTTGTATAGTTTAACTTCACCCCTACAAAATGAACTAGTAATTCTTTTACGCAGAACTTTCCACGAGATTGTGAACCACACGATGCGAATAATCGCTCTGAAATAATTCCGGAGGAAACTTATTGTTGCTGATGAAGTGTGCATTCCGTATATCAGAGGTAATGGGTTTCAAGTTTCAAGAGTAACAATTACACCAGACGAAGTTGTAACTGGCAGACTTTCAGACGGGATTTAATTCGCAACAAGATAAGCCCTCGGAATTCCCACTTATTTTAAATGAAACTTAAACTTTGCATCTGTGAAAACAGCGAAACGAAATAATTCATCTCTTGGAGGGTCGCTTGCCTTACAAACAAGCTCAAGGATTTTATAATTGAAATTAAATTTCTCGTTGCTGAAGTTAATTGGTTGAAAAAATCTGTTTATTCGGCCTACAAACTTTTAATGTAGCTTTTCAAACCGAATTCGTACAGACGTCTTAAATAGCTTGTTTGAGGATTTGTCTAACAAAATGCTTAATACTGATGAACTTGTTACGGTTCGTACTTCTTATCTTTAAGTCACTTAAATAAATTTGAATTTGGGATTCATTAATCAATATTAAAAAGAGTTTTAGTATACCCAACATGGTTAAAATGATACACGTGTTTGAAAAAATAGTCTTTTGTCTATAATTGTATGAAATATCTAAGGACGTGATGAAAGCCGCTTCAGTGAATTGTTGGCCAAGAGATGGGCGTATATATCCTTTAATGTAATTACAGTTTGCTTGATTAAACCTATTCATGAAGTCGTTACTGACGTACTAAATTTACTTGCAGTTGCACATATTAGGTTAGATGCATACACGTGTCATATGACTCCTATGGTGACGATTTTAATTCAGATTAAAATGTAATGGGGAAAAGAATCAAGCGAATAATTTTCGGTGAAGAAAAGTTATTTATTGAAAAGCAATCCAAATTTGATTAGTTCACTACATTCTTTTCTAAATGCTATCTAGTGTCGCATATAGTTAAATGGTTTTACGAAATTCTTCTTATGTAAAAAAAATTCTGTTCTGTTAAGTGGTTTCTGTTCTATGACCCTTTGACCTAACTTTTCCACTTCCTGGGAAGTGACTTGGTGGATGCAGATGAATAACCTCTTCCTTTTCCCAACTTCTTTATATTGGGTCGAATGTGAGATCGAGATTGTTATTAGGACTACACAGTCCAGGAAGTAGTCCTTAAATCTTCTTACAATTAGTTCCATTTTGTTAATTTGAACAAGTGATTTGTATTACTACTGTATTAGAGAAAACTCGACAAAAGTTTTGGACGTATTTGTCCTGCTCCTGTCATTAGGTCTGTTTCTGCAACGTTTTGGACTAGTTTGAAACTGTCAAATATATTCGCCCATCGAATTAATCACTGTTTTCAAGAACTGCCTTAAATGTGAAACTTTGATCGGCGCATGCTTTTGACGGTTTCGAACCAGTCAGGGACTACTGCAGGAACAGACGTATTTTCTCCTAGTACATGCAGAGACAATTCATCATGAAATAGAAAGTAAGAATGTGTCGAGATGAGTACTGTTTCGCTACTGACTCTCTAGTTCTGTCCACCAAATGTAATTAATGGTCAGAAGACCAATTACGTTTGCATGTAAATTTTTGGCAGTGTGTGGAAACATTTAATATGACTACAAGTTTTCTTTATTTGGCGGAAAAGAATCAAATTGTGTGATTAGTTTGAATATGCCTGCAATATGGCCACCGAGATCATGTGGTCTGAATTCCTGTGGTTTTTTTGTGGCCATATTTGAAAAACTTCGTTTTTCGCACTCTTACACACTATACGGATGATCCTAAACAAAGGATGACGAATAAGTTTGAAGAAGTAAATAATTCCCCACGGAGAATGTTTTGCAATCAGTTGAGAGAAGTATAAGATTATGTATGTGGTCATACTGTGCATCTTATTTGATAATATTTAATGCAATGGTTTTTATTTATGTCGAAGCCGTCAAAATTTGATTAACACTTTCAATTAAATTCAAATCAATTCATTTATTTATCCCTTTCATCATTACATGATATTGGACATGTGCTAATACCTCTTCAATCAATGACCCTACATAACTACTGCAAACCCTTGGGAATTGTTTGATGTTCAGTTACTACTTTGGAAAATATGCCCAGCTCAGTGGAGACGGGGTGGGCGATAATATGATTATCGATAGCACAAACCTGGTTCGTATAGAGGGCGCCATCTAGCGTAAAGTATTCCAAGTAGGCAGCAAAATGAGTGGTATCGCTAGGCCTACACACGCTAAAATCGCTCGACCTTATATCCGCGAGCTATACATGATATTCAGTGACCCTATAAGGTGACTACGTAATGGACATCCTGTATCGTGGAGTATATAAAAGAAATGTGTGGTACGATTTGTTTATTGAACTCAGCAGTAAATTAAATTTGCGACGCAACAAAGAAGAGTTAACGTATCGACAGTGAACGTAAAAAGTTCATTCAAGTAAATTTGCTTTAGTGGAAAACGAATACCGGAGAGGAATCGTTTCAGGATTACAAAATATGTACAAAACACTGTCCTTTTGACAGTAACTTTAACGCACAATCAAAAATTACAATACTCAAACGTTTCTAGGCCTGATTTTGACCTTTGTCAAATGAATTGTTCTACAAATAGTCTACATAACGTAACGATACCGAATTGTTTCCACTTGTCTGCCGATATGATTGCCGATGTCTGTTGGGGAGGGTATGGCTCTCGAAGAGTGCTTCCACGGACTCCACAAGCAACAACGAAGACTTTCAGCATAATCACGAACGTACGGTAGACGGGATCTCGAAACTCTGTGGCCCCTCGACCATAAACTACTTCAGGCCTGCAAAATTTGTTCGCTGAATTACCCCGGCCCGCAAAACTTGCTCACTGGATTACGCCAAGCCCACAAAACTTATTCCCTGGATTACTCCGGCCCGCAAAACTCGAGGAGAGAGAAAAATCGGCCAAAACTTACCTCGTTGAACTGTTCTAACGAGGGCTCAGACGCCTACTAACTAAAACCCCCTGTTCTCTGATCTCCCTCAATCCGTTACCGCAATCGCCCCATTTTCTATGTAACGGGCATCTGGTCTAATTACGCAAATTTCGTTCGACTATTGCTCTGCTTTCTCTTTCATCTGCTCCTTTTTTCTTCATAATGTACTCAATAAATGTTGTACAATAATCTCAACTTGTCTCATTTTGTAACATAGTTTGTATCATGTTGTCCGGCCTGATCTTTATTCCTAAATTCTTCTCTAGTTCTGTTCTTTCCTTGTGTCATATTGACAGGATGAAAAAATATGTTCTGCTGTACGAGGTTGTCCCACAAAGAATTAGCCTGAAGACTGTAAATGTACAATGAAGCCAAAAAGTATCAACTATTTTTCAGTATAATCTCTCTCAACTGTAATACACTTTTCACATTTACAAATTAACATTTCTAACCCTTTACGAAAATACTCCCAAGGTTTGTCCTCAAAATGTTCCAAAACGGCGGACTGCCACGAAAATCTTTTTTTAAGCCGGGAATAAAAAATAATCGCAGGAGGGCATACCAAGTCTGCACGGTGGATGATTAGTTTCAGTGAAGCCACAATCCTGCAGAGTAGTCTTCGCAGTATGAATCGGCGCATTGTCTTACAATAGCAGCGCAGCAAGGACTGGTTTTCCTCATCTTTTTTCTTTAATCGCTTGTCGTTGCCGGTGCAGTAAGGAAGCGTAATAGATCCCACTGATGGTTGTATTGCGTTCTTTGAAGTCAATAAGAAATATACCATCACAGTCCTAAAAGATTGTTGCCATGATCTTTTGTATCTGTTTTGACACCTTCGCCTTCCTTGGAGGTGCTTTGTCACGGTTGAAAAATTCATTTACGTTGTTAACAGTATTTGCCGATCGCCCTGTATTTGTGCGGGAAGGGAATCAAAAGTTCAGTGGGCCTACGTGACGATCGTCACATTTCATAATATTGCAACACCAAACCATACGCTGTTATTTAGTCCTATCGTATCTGTCTATTTCACTCTTTCGCCCGGCTAAAACTGACTTCATTCGTAACGACTCCCGCCTCAGCGCAGCCTTCGGCGTCGCATTCTTTGTTTCAACAGAGCTCCCGGCGTGCTGACCTATTGTTTGTTGGTGATTACAATCTTTGTGCTTCTTTCATGTGAATCTTTTGATGGAAGCCCGAATAGAAATCTACTCCGAGATTTGTTTAAAAGCACGCCGAGTGAATTCAAGCTCATTATTAAGCTTCTCTAAAGCCTGTTTTTGGAACAAAGAACAGGTAGGTCTTGTCGACAATTTTGTGCGTGTGTTCTCTTTCTATCTCGTATCTCTGTTTGTATCGCGTATCTCTCCCCTACTAGGCTTTTAGTGGTAGTTGAAATCATCGACATCCCTTGGGTGGAAGAAAAGGCCGGAATCGGAGTTTGAAACGAATAAAACGGCATCACGGCCCACCCTTCGTCCGTGAAAGTGGACCCGACCTGCAAACGCGACGCCACTTGGTGACGTAACACCTTCGCCGAATTACATCGTTGGCAGCGCTTGCCTCCGTTGGAGGACGCTCTCTCACTACTGATAGTTGTTTGCCTTTACGCTGGGTTTTGGTTACCAGGTCGGAAATATTTGAATTATTTTTATTGACTTATTTTGTTGACTCACCTTAACGCGGCGTTGTTATTTTTATTTATTTATTAATCAAGTGATTTTCATTAATCACCTTAAGCTTTAGTTGTGAACGAATAGCAGATCTGCTTATCGGTTAAAGTCTAACTTGTTCGTTTGCTTGATAACAAAGTTTCATTTCGTGTTCGATTCGTTGGGACCTCTTCTGGGTCGTACTCAATATTTGTAATTTAACCATTTTCTTATTTTTACCAATTCTTGAGCATTTTAAATAAAAACAAGTGTGTTCAGCTGGTGACTTTTATTTTATTCAACTTGTCCGCCCTTTGCTTCTGGGGTTTCGTTGAACCCTCCCGTCTCCTGGAGTTTAGTCGGCGGTGCTGGAGAAACTTCGAAGTCACTCGCACATTTTGCTATCCTTCAGGTAGGTAGCAGCTTCACCCCTACGGCGCCAGTCCATAGATTCCCGTTTATTTACTTGTTCATAATAAAAGGCCATAGTCTCCTCTCCAGTAACAGTTGAATTTATAATTGCCTTTTTTTCATATGATTATGACCATGAAGAGCACGCTGAACGGTGCTTTTGGAAAGATTCTGACCTCTCAGCAATCTCGCCTATTTTCAAACGTCGAGATTGTTTCTGGAGTCAACACATCAATCGGTGGGACATCTTCAATCGATTCTCTTCCAAGACGAAAATCTTTAATCCAATTCTTTACTGTCATGTCACATTGTCAAGACGTTTTTTTAAATTTCGACCGGTGGCGCCGTTTGACCTTCTTTAAACAAAAACTTCATAACACTTCGGTACTCAGTTTTCAACATTTTGTAAAAATGAGAATAACGTGTTGTTTGATGTTTTGCAATTTGTTAACTATAGCGGCTAGAAACTTCAAATTTCAACACTAAAGACAAGAAAGTTTGATACGTAACCATAGGATGAAAATTTAAACAGGATTTTTTTACAAATAGATTAGGCTAATTCATTATGGGACCGCCGTATTTGTATCCACTCGGTAATATATACAGCGTCTAGTATTTACCTTTTTTAATCTTTCTTTGTATGCTTCAAAGCAACCATGGCTGCTAATAGCCTGTGTCAAATGAAAAGTCAATTGACCATGAGCCCTATTATACCACTTGTCAATAATTTCCGGTATTAGTTTTTTGTCCATTCTCCAGTTTGGCAACTATCCCATCTCTCTTGCCATACATCCAACGTTTTTTCCTCGATATTTGCGCGGTAAGTGACTGCTCATTCCAGTACCAGCAAGTCGAGAGGAATCACTTTTGCTATGACACAGACAGCGCACGAGCAGTTCTTTCTGCCACAGTCCTTTGACAGGTTCTCATTTTGGTCACGTACTTCTTCATTTTACATGCACGGGTGCGGTGTACAAGTCCAGGAACTAAAAGACTGACGCCAAAACCCTCCTCTTGATTTTACTGGGTCCTTGGCATTACTCTTGCCAATGCCGTTATGTCTTTCTGACCTATCTACGTTGCGTAATCTATATGCTTTCCAAACTTTAGATATTTGTCCAAAATAACCCTATTTTTTTCTTGATCGGGTTACTTTCCATTACAAGATTAAACTTTCGGCATTTCTTTTTGCCTGATTTGTCCACAGCCAATTCGAGATGATTTTGATTAACTCATTCTACTACCCTCTGAATGACATTAGATTTATATTATAAATCCTCAGATTTTTTATCTTGGATAATTAGGGCTAAATCAAAAGTCGTCATTTCTATCCCAGTTGCCATTTGTTTCGTCAAGTTCCAGAGCAAAGGTTCAATGACGAAGCTTTGAGGTACGCCACAGGTTTCCCTCTACATAGCTTCTATTGGAGAGATAATTTTCTATAATTTTCCTTAGATACCTGGAGATGCCTTTGTTTTCTAGTTCTCTTCTGATCAGTCCAATGTGTTGAAAGTATTTTTGATATCAACTGTAACAAGAAGACATAACTTTCTGGTCTTAAGGGTTTTTGCCATTCCAGTTCTTGCAATACCTCTAATACGTATAATTGCATCTGGTGTCGATCGCCTTTCTCTATACCCACATTGATTTTTTATCGGATATCTCTCTCTTCATAGTGGATTCTTCTTTTAATCTTATAACCAACAGATGTTCCAAAATTTTTCCAGCTGTATTAAGCAGGCAGACATATAGGTCGATATTTCTTTCATCTACACTCTTCCTTGGTTTCTCGATTAACCCAACTTTGGCTACTTTCCATATCTCTGGAAATCTTCCCTCGTCTAACAATGAGTTGAAAACTGACAGGAAATAGCCTGAGGTAGCTGTGGCCGCTGCTTCTAAGGCTTTTCCACAGAAATGAAGTCCGATTCTGGTGCTCTCCTGGATTTCATTTTGTTAACTGCATTAGATAAATTCTCAGTAGTAAAAGAGCACAAACGAGTAACTATTCTTAGAATAACATGACGTAGATATTATTTACGCCGAATATCCTTTAACCTTCCTCCATAATATGGGGATCGCTTTCATTTGAAATTCAATTCAAGATGCGTCATATACACATCAAACGATTAACTATTCTTGGAATAACATCCTTTAACCGTTCCCCATAATATGGGGATCATGTTCATTTGAAATTCAATCCAAGATGCGTCATACACGCAAACAAATGGCATAGATAATATCTACGCCCTGTTATTTCAAGAATAGTTAATCCGACATTTGTTTGTGTGTATGACGCATCTTGGATTGAATTTCAAAAGAAAATGGAGGAAGCTTAAAGGATATTCGGCGAATAGATATTCTGTCCTCATTCTACTGGGCCTAAATAACACAAGGACAAGTATCTCTTACTGAGTCCATCGTTCAAAAAAATCTTCCTCTTGGATATACAAATTGCAATGTCATTCAAAGCTGTGTTTCAAATTTCAAGGTAGGAAAATCTATTCCAGCACACGGAAAATTAAATCACGTCCTTTACCGACATAAAACTTTTATGGAGCTGTATTTTTTTAGTTCCGGCATGTTTCACCTTCGATCATCATTTCGTGTGTTAAATCTCCTCTTGAGTGGACGTTTTATGGAAGAATCGTTCGTGTACACTTCCCCCCTCACCATACGCATTAGTAACACACTCCTGCGTTTAAACACGTTTCACTTCGAAATAACAATACAAAATAAAGTTCAACACAGAAATTTCAGATTCGTCTAGTTTTTGTGCAAAGTTCAAAACATGGGGAACAAATAAACAACCGCTTTCGAGATAAAATCAATGATCCAAAAGGATTGGCGAAATGAACATCAGGAGCTGAACGTAAACAGCTAGAGCCGTCAATTCGGGTTTCTTTATAAACGCGAAATGACTCGTGAAAATTACGAAAATATGGATCGCTTTTCAGTGTGAAATAACATTTATATTTGTAGGAATTTATTCATTTCTTTTCTGATGAATTAAACATTAATCCGCGGTTATAAATTTGATCACTGAAATTCTATAGAGTGCGATTCGGATGTGAGTAAGTAAAGTTGAAGAGGGTCGTTATCGAATAATGGAACTGTATTCTACGAGGTTAACAATTCCTTGACTTATGCACGTATGGGAAACTTTCCTAACTCAATTCTAAGTTCATGGAACCAGTTTCTAAGTAGTTAGAAACAGTATTTATTTTAACGCTGCAATTCTCACTTCTGAAGTTGTCTGTCACGATCATAAGATTGGCAGAAAAGAATTAAAGACAAATAAAAAGTACACGGACGATAAAATATTTCTTTTCATAATTCATTCTTTTTTTAACATACTACAAGAATTTTTAACAAATTTTATCTCGTAAAGAAATACATGTACCTACACTATTGTAATAAGCCTTGACAAACCTTTTTTTTTTTAATTAGAGCATAAATATATGTTCAGTACAATATAGCACCATTCCTCTGGAAACAAAATTACACATGCATATTTGTAACACAGTTTTGTGAAGTGGAATGTTTATTGCACAGGCAACTGTCGTTATGTTTTTCGTGTCTTCTTCAACGTATTTTGCATGTGACATCAATATAATTTCATGTATGTAAAGAATAAGCCAAGTTCCACTATCTTCACATGTCTACTGCTTTCATCAGAATTGATGTTTGCGCTAGCACTGTTATACGACGAGTTTTTCACTCGAGTGCATTTGAATAACCCACACTGCTCGGAATATTGCTCTTGTAGATTACCTTTGCTCTGCAATGTTTTTAGTCTCCCAGATAAATGTATGTGACAGGGGTTGGAATTTAAAATGTACTCCTAGTCCAAATAAAGCTGAATTCGAAATACGCAAATATTTGCATGTCACAAGAACAAATTATTTTTATTTTCAGAGAAGGTTAAGGTATACAGGGTGTCATTGAAATATTTACAATATTTACTACAATGTAATTAGTGGAATCAAATTAGTTATCCAAATAAACTTTGATCATTTTAAAAATTCTTTATTCCACCCCAGATCCGAAGATTGTTAACAGAAATAAACGCTTGAGTGAAACACTAGTTGTTCTAAAAATAGAAAGGAGACGAAACATATACGCTCCATGACTAAAGTAATATGCACTTCCGCTTGCAACAATGTAAATAATGCCGCATTCATCAAAAATTAGCCCCAAAACGACGATGCGCCCCTGGTTAAAAAGTCCAGATGAACAAATAAATGCTGTCATAAATTTTTTTTATAGTTTTATAATACGACGGCGTGACTTCATGAACTTGACCTTTAAGTGGAATTTCACAATTCCGTTTTTAGGTCAACGCCCGACGTGAACTCGAAAGTATTTACTTGACAAATGCATGCAGCAAATTACCTGAAGTAGATTATTTTACGCAAAGGATAACAACGGCCACACTTTGAACATCGGCTGTGACAGGTAAACAAATAAATCAGTAAACTCATTCGTAATCTGTTTCGAATGTTAATTATTAAATTTCGTTTTGTGTGTGAGGAATTATTAACACAAATCTATTAAAAGATTAACAAATTCAAGACGCGCTTACAACTCCACATCCTGTGTTTGTGTTTGTTGGCGCACTGGTTGTAAATTGTTCCTCGTTCTACCGTACGCAGCATTCATTTCACTTTTAATTAAATTCTGATTTAATTGTAAACTGTTCCTTAGAATTGTTTAAACATGATCCCGTAATCTATTACATTCATTTACGTACGCGATTTAATTCGAAACTGTACGCATATTGTCACGCTAAGGTCCTTCACCACGTCGCGCTAAGCCTCCACTATGTCGCGACGGTGTGTCCCTAGCCTTTGGGTTGATTGGGGTGCGTAGGTTTATCAGAGGGTAGAGCTTTAAAGACGATGATTTACAAAATTAATACCTCTTTATTTACGTAAATGATTAATTTGGTTGAGGGTGATTTGTCCGTGAAACTTGGGGGTGAGGTCCTGGGTCGTTCGCGGCGACCGGGTTGTTGATTCGAATAAGGTGGAACAGCGAGCGACGTTTCCTTAGCCGGGAAGACTGGCGAAGTTCAGGGTCGGTCCGCGACTGGCATAGTAGGTCAAGGTTGGTCTCAATGTTCCTTGGCTGGAGCACGACACGTCCTTGCTCAGCCTACGGGTGAACGGGTTGGAACAGCGGGGCCAGTGCAAGACTACGGTGGTGTCTTCTTTCGGACAGCTGGCGAGGGAGATGATCCTCGTTCTCTTTAGGACGAACGGCAAGGTTGTCGGCGGCAGTGACAGACGATGGGGCTGCAGCAATGCTGATGCTGGGGTGGCGACGACGATGATGCGGGCGGCGGCGTCGGCGTTGTTGAGCGTTGGCGGCGGCAATGTTGGGCGTCCCCTTGTTGGTTGGCACTAGTTCCCCCTGAGTCGGTCCGGTGGAAAACGACTGCCTACCTAATTTTGGCCTGCACTTTAAATACACGTTTTTTTGCCTAGTCGCGCGTTGCATTTTTTCATCACCTGCTTTGTGTCCGTTTGCGTCTTTCGTATACGCGCGTATAAGCACGTGGCCCCGTTTGAAATAAATTCCGCTGATGTGTTATTATGAAATATGAACATTTACGTATCAGTTACCTCCTTATTGTGTTTACATTTCAACACGGTCGTAAGCTGCCCTCAATTACACAAGTCCGCGTTCAAATACTTTTCATGATTTTTATCCGCGGAACATAGAAAAAAAACCCTTGTGGTTTTTAGAAAATTCCCCCTCGTGACATTATCACGAACAATTATTTGTGAATTTATTATTCGTATTTCATACGCAATTCCAGTTATTTTAGAAATTGCTAATAATTACGTCGCGTATAATAAAAGAAAGTTGTGTTCCCAAGCTGTTAAACGTGTAATAAAACAAATTGAGATGTGTGTCAAGGTCGCATTGTGTGCAAGCGAGTAGTCAATAAAAAAGTTTATAATGCTATTATACTCCCGCATCTATAGAACGTGGCCGCCGTATACGCAGTGCCGGAGCTTTACTTTGGGATAATTTTTTAATTAATTGTAAAGTGTTCAGAAGAATTAAACATTTTTCCCGTAGTCTGACATCGATTGTCTTATGCGTCTTTTGTCATCCTGTATGGTGATCACTCATCAGGATAACTTGAGTGTAATAATTAAAGGGTAAGCAAATGTCACTTCTCTGGTCAAGAGTAAACGAATTACCTCAAGTCGAAGGCCATTTTCAACAATTCAAGAATCACCCTGTATTCATTAACGCTTTCAATATGTGAATAAAATAAGTAAGTTTAAATAAAAAGATAAATTTGTGTACCATGACCACGAAATTAAAACGTTTAAAAATTTTATATCTCAAGGGATTAACTGCATAAAATTTGAGAATAACTGTAGCAGCGCAGCTTACGATGTTATTTTATAAATAAAGTTTCGAAAAAGCAATTACAGTTTAATTATTTTAACAGAATGTTTAATGAGATTATAATTTTAAATTAAGTGATTGTAAAACACGTGCAACAATTTTTCATTACCTGGCGGCCATTAATTTTGTCAAAAGAAAGAACGAGCGAGCTGATATTAAAAAAGTTTGAACTTGAAAGGAACTTCTAGAGGACTTTCAGGATAAGTACGGGGGTTTTTATGAGACGTCTTCTTACGTTCGCCAGCTTAATTTGATGTGGACATTAAAAAAAATATATGGTATGATAATACTTGGCTACATCAAACGCCCTTTTCCAGACATTTATGAACATACGTATTTTTACTGCGATGTGATCATTATCACTGCTAGATTGACAAATAAAATTTATTTTTATAACAAAAACAGAAGGCCAATTTGTATAAAAAATTTACAAAGAATCGCTAACGTATTTAACTAATGACATTTATCACTATTTATCTTCGCTTCTAATTAATTACTGCTTCAAAAATATTTATTAAAATACTGACACTTATTTTTGGGATAATGTAATTATGAACATAAAATGTAGTTTGCAGCAATAAGACAAGAAGTAATAAAATTTCTTTAACATGTTTACGTAAAAGGACTTTTGTAATATCCCTAAAATAAATGGACGATATATCACAGAATATTCTATTACGTTTCTCCTGCGTTTATAAAATTTCATATCGTGACTACAAAGAAATTTTCTTTTATTATCTTAAGAGCATCGGCCTTATTTTTGGGGATAAAGTCATTCCTCTTCGTTTGCATGCTTTTATTTAAACTTAAATATCCTTTTTATCCTTTACGAAAATGTAACAATTTTCTTTTTTAATTAAAGTAAATTCAGTAAATATTTTTAATAGTAATCATTAAATTTAGAAACTCTGCAATATTACAGATTGTGAGAGGGTGTTAGTATGACATCTTTGCTTATCAGTTTAAGGTTTGCTTCAACAGCAATTTGTGATTAGTTAAGAACCTTAGACACAGTTGTTCATCTAAACAATGATTAGATCTGACAAGTTCATTTCTTGTACATACAATATTTGATTCAGTTTCTTGAACAATTCAATTCCAGTAAAGTATAGCAAAATTTAAATTGAATCAAAAATTATCTGAAAAGTAGAACGTATATGTAGTTCAAAAAATTTCTTATTCTAAATATTATTATAGAAATTGAACCAAATCTTGTATAAGAAATAGGATAGTTAATTGCTAATTAGCAACAATAGCTAGGACAATTCTGCATGTGGTTTCTTTTCGCTGCGGGAAGTCAAAAAATATGAACATGATCAAGTATTCTCCGGAGATAGAAGTCGATGGTCAATGAAATGTGACGAGGGATGGAAATGGAAAGTGGGTAGAGAATGAAGAACCAATACAGAAATTCCAACAGTTCAAGAAGCTGTAAGAAGATATATCAATGTCAACACAAACCCCAAACGCATTGATGATGAATGCAATGGGAAGAGAATGTGAGTATAGGATTTTCTTCTATGAAAACTGTCATTTACCTAAGTTTTAAAGATGTCAGACGCAAATCTCATAAAGATCTTGGCAATATACTGAAGATGTCTATCAACTATGCCTTTCCGAAACACCCCTATCTGGAAGAAGAAGTTCATAGTCGTTTATCTCAGGGATCTAGGCAAACATTTGCTAAGTTATATATTTGCTCCGAGTCATATAAAAACATGGATCACCCGACTTAAGATTTTTGGTAAACACAGTTTTGCCGTACCTGTCTGATCCTGTATAAGCGTAGCAAACTCTAAGGGAAATCGTTGATGTTAAAAAACTATTTGGAAAATATGCCCAACTCAGTGGTGACGGGGTGGGGTACAAATTAGATTGTCCGTAGCTTAAACCTGGATGTAAAGAGGGCGCCACCTAGAGTAAAATAGTCTTAAAACTCGTGGTACCGCTAGGCCTACTCACGGCATTGAAAGTGAATGAAATTCCTCACAGATTTATACCTACATAAAATATAAAATTTACGAACACCTGTAGAGTGACAAAATTAACATCCTGTATCGTAAACAAGAATCAGATAAAACACGGTAAATGTTGCAAATCTCGTCCGGGGAAACTACTATGGTCCGAGAAACTCGAACAGGGGGTTTATTCTAACCCTCTGAACATGCTAATGGAAGATACATAAATATAAGAGAAACTCAACAAAGAGGGAGAAGCTGATTCGAAAGAGACTTACCTCACTGACCACAAGCCAACGAAAGGAACGTGGTGTTCCGATCCTCGAGTGAAGCGTAATTATCTGCAACAAGGCGTTAAAAACTAAAACTTCCAGAAACCTCTCACAAATGACAATGCATCCCTTAACTCAGGGCGGTCTTGACTACAAAGCAACAGCACAAGAAGCGCGAAGTATTCGGCCGTCGTTTGCGAGTCGCACTCGCGATCTGCTAAGATGGACGCCAAATACCACAAAACTCCCCAACGTACGCAAATTCGAGCGTGAGAAACTGCTGTCAGAACAGTGTTCCCAACTGTTATAGAAGTCACCCAACGACAACTTAACAAAATGAAGGAGAAATCCTAGAGTATGAAAATAATAAAGAGCGGTCAACCGAAAGCGAAAATCGACAAATGCTTTGAACATTTGAAGAATAAAACTGATCCGGAACACAGTTTAAGAAGAAAACCTTTAAATTGGTGGAGGAGTTTGATGCTCCAATTATAAGAATGCTGTGTGATAGCAAAATAACAGACGATCGCATAAAAGATGTTATAGATACTATTGGCTCTGTGATTTCTGAAAGATAGTGAACACGTTTCTGGAGGACTGGTCAGTGCCTCGATGGAAGTGAAGAGAACTCTGCCATACCATTCTAACAATAGTAGCATTCCTTTCACAAACTAGAACAGTTCTGAACAGCTCAAGTGTACCAAGCTCTTGTTCCATTCACTAATGTAGGTCGAAGTGCGTCGCGCACTAGAACAGTTCACACGAGATTCCCCTCACCCCTCATGCACCATCTTATGAGGTGGTGCTCGACGCATTATGAGGTTACGTTGATGTCATTTGAATTTTGTGTTCCTTTCAAAACATTTCTGAACAGTACAGAACAGTTCAGTGTGTATGGTGTACGCAGCTTGAAGCTCGTGAAGGGAATGCTACTAATATTGACACTTGCGCCTTCTCAGAAGGAATCTCTCTTTGGATACGACGGACATCCAGGAATTCTACAATGGTTATAAAATCTTGGAGGACAATGTTAAAGTATTCAACACCTACTCTGTTTTGAAATATTTGGACAAGTGGATCGAATACTTACAAGCAGAAGACAAACTAGAGAAATTCCGGCTAGATCGAAGTGAGATCTTTAGAATTGACAAGGTCAGAGGAAACATTTTCAGACATTGTGGAGATGGAATGGTAAGAGTTTTAACTTTTGTAAAAGACAAAATGACAATCAAACAACTTCAGAACCTGAGACGATTGCTCAATGGCTCTGATCATGCGGTTCAAACAAACATTAATTTTTCATTACTTGAAGAATCGTGGTTACTTATATACTACTGAGCAGTCTGATAGGGAAGTCACTTTAACTATACTAAACAAGGGGATTCAGATGGTGTTTACCATGCAACGTTGTACAACGTTGTCAAGTCCGCTGCATTGATAAAACGTGACGTGAATGATCAAAGAATTTGTAAAGTCAATTGTACACTTGTTTCCAGGAGATTGGTCAGAAAGATCAGATGGTGAAATCAAAGGCGTCTTGTATACTTATGCTTTTCAGAACATGTCTGGTCGGTTTAGTAAAGTAGAAAGCAAACCATATTGCTGTGATATTATCTGAATGGGGGTAATAAAGGAAGGAGCAACAAGGAGAGGAATCCAAAATTTTTAAAAGTATAATAACTTCTAATCATTTTTCATAAAACATGTACGAACATACTCGTAAACACCAAACACACCATCTGAAAATAAAAATATATTGAAATATCATACAAAGTAAATTTCAAAATTGAATATAAAAAAAGAGTAATAAAGTAAAATTCAGAAGGCAAACGTAGTTAAAATTTTCAGAACATAAGTCAAATTTACAAACCATTGAAAAGCGTGCCGGAGAGGTTTCAGGAAGGATGGGACGTCTTTTGACAGCGAGTGGCTGACCGGTGAGACCTCACAGGAGCGGTGGAAAGGGACGAATCGTGTACTTGGGGGACGAAGGACAAATAAGAGGCAGGAGGTCAAAAGCAGGAACCAGATAAAGTACGCAGAACTTCTAAAATATATTTAAAATTGTAAATGTCAGATGTGAAAGTCAAAATTATGACGTATAGAAAAAACGGTAATATGATAAATTTAGAAAGGGTGATGGTTGCCATAGAACCATGAGCCATGAACGTTGATATGGTGAATAATATTTATCCGAGGTGTAAATAAACATTTCACAAAGAGAAAATTCAGAATACTTTTGCCTTTCACAAAGATAACTTCTCCACAAATTCACTCCTTACAACTTCACATAATTTTGATTTTTATAATTTATTAAACACATCATTCGTTACATCGTTCAGACAACAGTTCGAATTTCTCAAATTTACTTGTTTCAATTCGTGTTTTTATATCAGTTTATTTAATATAACAGTTAAACTTTTAAGAGTTTTATTTGTGTTAATTTTTAATATTGGAATATTGGAGTAAAAGAAAGGAAATTTTAATAGAAGACATAATATTAATTTTTTTAATTGAAATTTATCTCCGCCCACAATAATTTTATATCCGTAGATACGTATTTCGGCAGCTAAGCTGCCATCTTCAGTACAATTTAAAAACACTACATGAAATCTAACAGCTACCTACCTACCTGATCATACTATCTATATGTAGTAGTGATAGTATGATCAGGTAGGTAGGTAGCTGTTAGATTTCATGTAGTGTTTTTAAATTGTACTGAAGATGGCAGCTTAGCTGCCGAAATACGTATCTACGGATATAAAATTATTGTGGGCGGAGATAAATTTCAATTATTCCTTAAACCACAGTCTCCTTTACTAATTTTTTAGATTAATTTTTTTGACAATTAATGGACAATTCAAATTGACATCCAAATAGAACCTGTATCAATAAAAGAAATAAAGTGTAGACGATTTGCAAGGATCGTAAGCAATTTATTTTAAATCTATTGAACAGGTTTTATATGAATAGATAAACATAATTTTAATTTAGTCAACGAATACTTAGGCAACGATTTGCAAAGATCGTAATCAAAGTATTTAAACCGATTATATAAAATTATAAAATATTTTCAACAAACATACAAACAATTATAAGTATGATTTGACTTTCTTAATATCAAAAGAATTTACTACCTGAGATAAGCCTTAAAATAAAATTTAATAATAAATTCAATATCTATTGAAATCATTACAATATGTTGTACCTATGAGAAAATTCGGAGCTGGTCTTGTTATTATTATTAGAGAAGATGGGACTGGATGGCATAATTGTAGAAGTTGCATCTGGTATTGATGACAGAGACCAGGCCTTGCAGAAAAATTTTCATAGACAATATTTCGTGGCTCTTCCTGATAACATTCAACAAAATAATTATATTGGTTTGCGTTTCAATTATAGCGATCGTAGTGCCAAGATCTGCGCGGAGGCAACTTCTGGAAAAACTACTAACGAGGAGCTAAAGAAAACAGGTTCAGAGGAGTCGATTAATTCAACGGAAGCAAGAATCTATAGGAAAAAAGATAAAACAGGAAGAGAAGTAATTTGTTTTGATAGAATACAATTTTGAATTACATAAATTATTTGTGAAATAAAAAAGTTGTTTACTTACAATCAAAACTATACATTTTTCAGATACAGATTTTTTTTTAATATAGTAAAGCACCGTTATAACATTGTGCTTAATGTTTTATGGTGTTACTGTTATTTTATCAAGGATCACAGGTGTTGTCATATTAGCATATAACCTTTTACATAATTTTTGAAAAAAGTTTCAATTAGTTCAGAAATTTTTATATTTTTTTAGTTCTGTTATACCACAAAACTTCAATATTACGCAGGAACTGAGGTTCGAGGGAATGTGACGTTATAAATTCGCTACTACTTGGGATAGGAATTGCAATTTTTCGCATGCCCACGTTTTATTTGTTCGCGCAGTAGAATTCGACGTCCACAGGGAATATTCTTTACAAGGACCTTTTGTTAGCTCGGTTCCACTTTCAATCTGTATCTGGCAAATATTGGTCTTGCTATGTGCTGTTGTTTATAAGCTTTTCCCTGTCTGGATTCAATTAGGAGTGCCTATTACAAAAGGTCGTTAACACAATACTCATAGAACATCTTTACACGTAATTATTTGCTTGTACCTAGTTCATTTCATGCTATACCTTTGTTGAGATATTTGTATAATAGGGAAAGATCATGAAATAATTATCGTAAATGTCATTTACTGTTCAACCGAGACTGTACGAATTAGTAAATGTAAGTCTCAGGGTAACTAAAAAAAAAAAAACTTTAATTTAGAGACAAAAATAGGGTGAGAATTTAATCGCGAAATTAAAGTCCGTTTATTCCGGTCATGTCCTGGACGATACTGGTGAAAGTTGGGGAAAATTAAATTTACTTTTTCTCGAAGTTATAAAGAGAGAGGGTGTGAAAAGATTAAATTGAAAATTCAGGCAGTAATTAAAGTTCTTCACTCCTAACTTTGACTGTTTTTTTATGAAGTTCTACCTAATTATTTTCGTTTTTAAATTTCAATCAAATCCAACAGATTCATTTACTTTTGGGGAGAGTATAACACATCCTAAAATGTTAGTTCATTCTGCTTATATCCGTAAATTATAAAATTATTTTTGCACTGTAAAGCCAATATACACGAGCCACCTTTAAAAGTCGAGAGGCGACCCATTTTTTTAAAATTATTTACATATCTACTACCCACAGTTGCTTTTCGGGATTTTTTAAGGAGTAAGATAATTTTTTCCGAATCATATAATTGCAATCATTATTTTAAAATTATTTTTCTTTACAGATATGGATCCAGATTTCTACATGGAAAATATAACACTTTCCGCAGTGGATATTGGAGATGAATACACCCCATATATCCAAAGGCCAGAAACATACATAGTCCCGGTGTTATTTTTTATGATATTCGTAGTCGGTGTACTGGGAAATGGAACACTCGTTGTTATTTTTCTCAGGCATAGAGCGATGAGAAACGTACCTAATACGTAAGTTTATTAGTTCTCTACGTCTCTTTTCTTCTTTATATTACCTCAAACAACATTTATTTATTTATTTATTCGCCTGTCTACCGAAATCACAACTATATTTAAGTTACACAGTAGGACTTTCTGGTTTACAAGATGTAAGCATATATTTTATATCCTTATTCCAATTCGTTTCGTAATTTATAGCCGAGGCAATTCGTTTCATTTAAAACTGCCCCCCACAAAATCATTATACCTTACGAGGAAATCAGGAAGTACAATACAAAAACAAATTTCAAAAAAGATATGACTGAGAAACCGCTTGCGTAAATAATGTGCATGCTTAATATTTTATTATAAAATATATAAATAAATGAATTTAAAAGTAAAAATAATTTAAAGCCTTCATTGCATAAAATAATTTTAAAGGAATTAGGCGTTGGATAAACGTTTCAAAAAGGGTACAGAAGGAGGATTCGAAACCTCCCGAATTCTACCCAAAATCTATTATTTCTTCATCATCAGATGATACCTCAATTTCATCACTCGTACTTTAGAGATGCGCAAAAAGTATATATCTGATACATTTGTATCCGATACCAAGATGATTCGAAAGTATCAATTACTAAACTACAAATGTATCAGATACCAAGTATCAACATCATTTTATTTTAACGCGCCCCAACCTCGTATACGAATATGTTGTACCTTTATTTGACCGTTGAGGAATAATAAAACCTACTAGAGAAGTAACGCACAGAATTATTCTTTTGTTGGAAGTGATGAAATGATCTCTAACAACTTCGAAATAAAAAGTTTCGCTGTTTCAGACACCAAGTGTCAACATCATTTAATTTAACGCGACCCAACCTCGTATAGAAATATGTTGTACCTTTGTCCGATCGTTGAGGTATAATAAAACCTACTGGAGGAGTAACAGACACAATTATTCTTTTGTTGGATCAATACCCGCTGTTAGTGTCAGTATCAAATACTCCCTGAAGTGATGAAATGATCTCTAACAACTTTGAAATAAAGAGTTTCGCTGTTTCAGATACCAAGTGTCAACATCATTTTATTTAACGCGACCCAACCTCATATACGAATATGTTGTACCTTTGTCCGATCGTTGAGGTATAATAAAACCTACAGGAGGAGTAACAGACACAATTATTCTTTTGTTAGATCAATACCCGCTGTTAGTGTCAGTATCAAATACTCCCTGAAGTGATGAAATGATCTCTAACAACTTCGAAATAAAAAGTTTCGCTGTTTCAGATACCAAGTGTCAACATCATTTTATTTAACGCGACCCAACCTTGTATACGAATATGTTGTACCTTTGTCCGATCGTTGAGGTATAATAAAACCTACTGGAGGAGTAACAGATACAATTATTCTTTTGTTGGATCAATACCCGCTGTTAGTGTCAATATCAAATACTCCCTGAAGTGATGAAATGATCTCTAACAACATTGAAATACAAAAATATCTCTGTATCTAGTCAACTAAAACTTTAAGTACCTCTTAAGAAATTTGTATCTAATTTGAGAGTATCAGTATCGGTATCGGATAACAATAACAAACGTATCAGTATCTACTCGTAACTAGATAGTACTGTACAATACGTGTAGTATTGTACGGCTCTATCGTACTTCAATAAATATATGCCATTTTTATAGCTTTTAATTAAATATTAACTACAGTTTATCATTTTATTACATGTCGATTGATCGACAAATAAGTCAAAGAACTTTTATGTAACTATCTCCTTCTAATTTTCGTGAAACAGCCTTGCGCCTTTTGTTATGTAATGTCATTTCGTCGTATATTTTGTTAACTCAGATCTATACGAACGGCATATAATAAAAAAATGAGCTTTAGATTGTATCTTGTAAACATCGATAAAATAACTGCGATTTGATATCTGTTAAACTAGATACTTTTCAATCGAAAGCGTATGAGAAAATATGAGAAAAATTACGATAATTTAATCAAAATACGGGGTGTAAGTTAATGATTGCAAAAAAAAATTAAGGAATGATCCCTAGGCCCATAAACATGTGGCCTAAACTGCTTCGTTTTCGATATACAGGATGATGACATGTTTACAGGAAGTCTCGTTCTTAAAGTCAGTTCGGAATTACCTTTTCAAATGTTTTGCGATCATTAA
The DNA here is from genome assembly GCA_033060865.1 of Dorcus hopei. Classification (NCBI taxonomy): domain Eukaryota; kingdom Metazoa; phylum Arthropoda; class Insecta; order Coleoptera; family Lucanidae; genus Dorcus; species Dorcus hopei. The sequence goes on along the minus strand of CM065421.1, from coordinate 15,618,603 downwards.
GTTAGACTCTGTATATTTCAACAGAAAGTGATTAATGGAAAACATATTCTGGATTAAATTTTCTTGTTAAAATTTAATCACATTTACTGAACCATAAATATAACAACTTCACCTTAATATGATACATGAAACATTGCTTAATTTAAAGCCTTAATTGTCAAAAATTTGTTAATAATCATATAAAACGATATTTAGGGATCGGATTTTTATATTGTTGGATTAAATACAAACGAGGCGGCAACGTGTAATGTTACAACGACGAGTCAATATACACACGTTCGTTACTGCCTTGTTCAAAATAAATTTAACACAATAAAAAAATCTGCTCCCTAATGATATTAAACGAATTCTTTCAACGTTATTAATGTTTATAAAATCAAGAATCTTATCGCTTTTGAAATAAAACTCTTGAAATGGGAAGCAGACTTTTATTATTTGCATGTTTTCAAAGTTCTAATCAAACAGTTCAGTTATACCCTGTATAATTTTGATGATTTTTGTAAAGGTATTTTTTTTAAATCTATGTATATAAAATGCGTTTCTTTTATTAATTTTAGTTGGCCAACAGCAGTTGAGTGTCTACAAAATGACACTATGTACGATGACCTATAAAAGATAGTTTCAATCATTTTTTTCTTGGAAGTTCTTCAATGTCTAAAGTAAACATAGCAGAATCTTTTCGACTTATTTAAATACCAAAACGCCAATTTCCACACATCACAGGATCATTTCTAGTTAATGCTTTTGATACGATTCATGTTCTCTATCCTATCACACCCATCAATCAGACCTTTTTACGAAGGGCATTTTTTTGGAAAAAGTGCATCATTGAAATTATATATTCATCATAATTCATTCATATATTATACAGGGTGTTTCAATGATGTTAGGGTACACTTTTCTGACGTTATTTGCAATCTGAGCTGTTGAAATTTGCATTGTATGGATTCATATTTTTAGCTATACTGTAGCAATTTCAATCTTTGCGCGATTTAAAGTATTTTATGAATGGCCCACAGCCTCAAGGTTAAGGCAGGTTAAGAATACCGTTCGTCCTCATCTACTGTGCATTTTAAAAATTCCCCTTTCCCTTTTCTCAAAACATATTCGTTTAAAAACATTTTATAGGAAATTTTTATTTATTTTCTCGATATCTACCGACATACCGCGTTTGGTGCACCTTCATTGAAACGCGCTCTATATTCATTATACACGGTGATTCAAAATTGTCTTCTGATGTTTTCAGGGTGTTATAAGGAAGTTATAGTTATAAGCCCTAAAAGAGGAATATTTTCTGACAATATCTTCTGGATTCTATAAGTTGTAAGTACTTTAAACTCAGATATGAGGCACCTAACTGGGCATTTACAACGTATTTTAAGATCCTCTCTCCTTTTTAAGGCGTAGTTTGAGGAGGTGACTTTCGGTATTTTATCCGGCTATCTCGGCTATCTCGAATTGCTGTCAAATTATCTCAAAGATCGATCACAACGTGAGGTCTTAAATGGCGTTGTTTCAGATTTGTTATATTTAGATTTGGGAGTTCCACAAGGTAGTATAGGCGGTCCACTCTTTTACACAGTTTATACATGCCGATTTCCTTATGAATTAAATGCTTGCGGATGATACACAAATATACACTTCTTTCGCTCCTAAGGATTGGAAAACTTCTGAATTAACAATAAATAATGATTCAACTCGTTTAATACAGATATCGGAAAAGCATGGTCTAATTATTAACCCTTCTAAGTCTTCCCTACTGTTGTTTGGAGGAAGCTGTCAGAGGCATTTTGTTCAAGAAAACTTTATTATTTATGTGAAAAATATTCCAATCAAAATTATTGAAAAGTGCAGAAATATTGGTGTTATTTTTGATTCAAAATTTTGTTTTAAAGAACATGCATCAATGCTTATTAAACATGCTTATAGTAAACTTAAATTATTGTTTCCCAAGCAGACACTTATTGAATTGTAAAGTGAAAACAATGTTATGCGAAACATTAGTTTTATCAGCATTTAATTATTGTGATTCTCTATATTGATCCCGCCTATAGATGGTATTGATAAAAGAAGAATTCAAAGAGTTCAAAATTCTTGCCTGCGTTATTCGTAAATTCGAACATATATCACACACTTTCCACGAAACAGGTTGGTTAAACATGGAAAATAGAAGATATTTACATGCCGCATGCTTATTCTATAAGATCTTAAAAACACATAAACCACCCTATTTGTCTTTGAAAATTCATTTTAGAACTGATGTCCACAACATTAACATTCGTAGGAAAGACTTACTTACAATTCCACGTCATAGGAGTGTACTTTTTGAGAGATCCTTTTCGATTTCGTATAACTTTGTAAATGTTGTAAATCATCAAGTTACCTTATTTAGAAAAACTTCATTATTAAATTTCAAAATTGCATTATAGGTCAGGGGGATGCGATCGTTGATGTGAATGTAAAGATAAGAATGATATTTAGTTTGGTTATACATAATAAGTGAATATTTTACACGTTACCGCTAATTATGCTGTTTGCAATTCAACACAAATTATAATCATATGTAAAAGGTCGTGGTCCGGGATGAAAACCAGACACAGTCTGATCCCGCACCATTTGGTTCTCTCTTTTTTATACACTTATGTAAAAAAAGCGTAAATATTGTATATATATAATTATTGATATTTTGGTTTTGTTTATTTGTACATTTACTTGTTCATATTATGGAAATGAGAACCAATAAAGACACTTTATTATTATTATTATTATTATTATTATCCTTAATCTCTTATTCTTTACATATTTCATCAAGAATTTGTGAAGAAAGTATTCTTTAGATTATTCGGCACAAAAAAGGTTCTCTTGTTGCATTTCGATAAACCGAATCGTTTTCGAGTAACCGAGGTTTAAAGGTTAGCACACATCTATTGCAGTTTGATACTATAAAATACAGAAAGTCACCCCCTCAGACTATCCCTTAAAGAGGAGGAAAGATCTAACAAATACACTCGTAACCAACAGAGACGAAGGCTCGTCATCAAACCGATGAAGCTAGAAAAGACACAACTAATTTGTACTTCTGTTGCATCTTAAATCATACGCGTGTGATTTATAACGAGCCTTCATCTCTCCTGGTTACGGGTATACGGTGTCTTGTACACTCGTTTCAAAGATTAGTTTGGTAACTTAAAGGATCCAGAGGACATTGCCGAGAAAATATTTTTCACCCCTCTTTTAGGGGAAAAAATTACATGAAAAGGTAACCTTAGTTTTTGATGTTCTGTTCACCCAGAAAATATCGGGAGACAATTTTGAATCACCGTGCATAAATAAATTTGCATTGACGTTTAAAATTTTATCTTTTTTTCAGATATATTTTGTCGCTGGCGTTGGCCGATCTACTACTAATATTAACGTGCGTGCCATTTACGTCAACGATCTACACAGTGGAGAACTGGCCTTGGGGCGCGGCAATGTGCAAAATGTCCGAAATCGTGAAAGACATCTCCACGGGCGTTTCGGTTTTCACATTGACAGCCCTGTCTGCCGAGAGATACTGCGCAATAGTCAACCCTCTCCGACGGCTCCAGGTATTTATTCATCTAAGCACTAGGCCAATAATACCTTACTCCCTACGGTCTGGTGTTATTTTCCGAGTCTTAACGCAAATAAACGGATTAAAGCCGCAATCGAGAAGACGAGTTAAATTTCGGGCGAAGATAAAAATCACGATTTGTTTACCAGTAAAACAGAAACGTATTTTTTTTTCTAATATCTACGCAGAATATGACAAAAATATTAATTAATTAATTAATACTTTTTGTATACTTACCCCAAAAAAAACGAGGCGGTCCTGAAGAGGTAAATATACAAAAAGCCAAAAAGTATCAACTATTTTTCAGTATAATCTCCCTCAACTGTAGTACACTTTTCACATCTACAGTTTGAGTGAAGCAAGTAGGTTGGCGACGCGTGCCTCGGATGTATTCGGACGGCCGGCCTTGTCTCGCATTGGGAAGCAAAACGATGCGCTCGTATTTAATAATTTTATTTTAACTAGGATTTCAATAATTCATGTAAAATATTGTTCTAATTGCCGCAATACATTTGCATAACGCAATTATTATTGTTTGTAATATAATAATGCAGCTAAAAAACAGCTCTAAAAACTGCATGCTTCGAACTGAGGCGTGAACTGATACACGCTAGAATCCCCTCTACTCCTACACGACTTCGTCCGAAATTACTTATATCCACCTAGTTTTAAAATTCTACCTGTATACATAGATTAACATTTCTAACTGTCTACGAAAATACCCCCAAGGTTTGACCTCAAATTGTTCCAAAATGGCGGACTGTCACTAGATCTCTTTTTTTAAGGCGGGAATGAAAGATAATCGCAGGGGGGCATATCAGGATTGTACAGTGGAGGAGCAATTTTTGTGAAGCCACAATCCTGCACAGCAGTCATTGAAATTACCGCGGTATGGACAGGCGCATTGTCTTACAATAGCAGCACAGCAAGGGCTGGTCTTTTTTATTTAAACGCTTGTCGTAGCCGGTACAGTAAGGAAGCGTAATAGATCCCATTAATGGTGGTATTGCGTTTTTTGAAGTCAATAAGAAATATATCATTACAGTCCGAAAAGATTGTAGCCATGATCTTTTATGTCGATTTTGACACCTTCGCCTTCCTTGGGGGTGCTTCGCCCCACAGCGTCATTCCGTAGATTCCCGTTTGTTTTCTAGTTCATAATAAAGGACCATAGTCTCATCCAGTAACAATTGAATCTATAATTGCTTTTTGTTTGCCACTGCAGATCTTTGCACAACGCACACGTTCTTCTTTTTGAACGGCGCGGCGGAGAGAAGTTTCGGGATCCATCTTGCGCTCACTTTTTTTCATATTATTATGATCAATTGATCATGAAGAGCACGATGAACGGTGCCTTTGGAAAGATCTAAACTCTCAGCAATCTCGCGTACTTTTAAACGTCGAGATTATTTCTGGAGTCAACACATCAATAAGTGATTTGATTTGATAGGTCGACCTTCAACCGATTCTCTTCCAAGATGAAAATCTTTAACCCAGTTCTTTACTGTGGCACATGAAGGGGCAGAATCACCGTGCACATTGTCAAGACGTTTTTTTCTTCATCATAGCAACTAATCTTGTAACGCTGGCAAGATTAACTTTATCAACCTTGGTTTTTAATCTATTTCAACCAAGGATTTAGGTTAAAAAACCTGTGACCTTCAAAGGAAGACAAAATTTTTATTTTTCTTTATCTGAATTGTCTAAATTTCTTCAAATGTTTCATTTCGACCGGCGTTTGACTTTCTTTAAACAAAAATTTGTAAGAAATCGGTAATTTCGTAAATCATTAACGTTATAGCGACTCGCTTTCGCATTAGTCGTGACTGACCTTTGTAAATTGCATTCGAAGAATTTCAGCTGCATTGGTGACTCAGCGAGAAAGCCGGGTATTATACAAGCATATGAACAGACGGTCGCGGAAAATCACGATGAATCATAGGGCAACTGCCCCGCAGGTAAAGTGTTACGTAATCGGAATTTCCGTTATAAAATCATATAAAAGAAGACTGCTTTCCATGATAGATATTAGACAGCTAGAAGCCGTAAACACCTCCCCGAGTCCGAGTCCGAAGGGGTAATTAGCATTCGAAGAATGTGATAGTGAGTGAACAAAGTCCAAATATCCATCCGTCTCTCTGTATCTAGTACCATGGTTTGGGTGAGAAAACATTAGATTGTTTGCCAATTAGTTATGTTATTAAAAACTAACAACTGCTATATTTTAATTTATGAAATGCTGTTGTTCTCGTTATAATATCATCTTGAATTTGTTTTGCATTGTCTCGTATGATATCATTTTGACTTTGTATGATATCGTTCTGAAGTAATCTGTAATTACATTTAAATTTGACATTTGTCTAAATTGTGTTCTCTAATAAATAATTTGTTAATAAATTATTATATGTATATAATCATTTTTAAAAGTGTTTTAAAATTGTAATTGTGTTTACTTATTTTGAACATATACATTTATATAGATTTTCTCTTTATTTTTAATTAAATGTCATTTTAAAAGAAAGTACCTACGTAATTTCGTCAATCCCGAAAATATATGTAGTGGCGGGCAAGGGCTAAAATCTCATTCCATATAAAGAGGGCGTTAATAGTACTCTCTGGCTAAGAAGCTCTAACCAGACACCTACAAACAAAGAAATTGCTACCTGGGTTCTTTATGGTTTGATTATAATTTTAGTAAAAAAGTGAGGAGAAGAAATGGAAATTGTTGATTATTGTGGTGTAATTATTTTTGTGAATTAAGGTATAGTGTTTGGACGTAGGATAATAGAACCTCTCTCACTCTCGTCGTGGTATCTAGAGGAGCATTAGTGTCTCGACGAGGCCTTGTAAAACTGATACTTTTGAAAGTAAAGGATAATTCATCCCCTTTCATTTATCATTTTTAACCACTCGTCCGTCCCTCACAAATTTAATAACACTTTGGTACTCAATTTTCAACATTTCGTAAAAAATGAGAATAACGTATTATTCGATGTTTTATAATTTGACAACTGCAGCTGCTAGAAACTTCAAATTTCAACACAATACAGGAAAGTTTGATACGTAGTTAGAAGGATGAAAATTTAAACAAGATTTTTTTTACAAATTCATTATGGCACTGCCCTCATTGTAGGTGTGTGTGTATACGTAAATCAATTTCCGGAACTAATTTATTTTATATTTTATATAACGATGTTCCGGCGTTTAACTCTTGTAGAATTTGAAATTATGTTTTTTCTAAAATTACTCCATGTGTATGAGACCGGCTTTATATTTTATACCTAAGTACTTATACGTACAATTCCTTCAGAAGCAATTGAGAATCACGTGCCTGGCATGCATAGGCAACCAAACATCGATGAAGAAAGACAACCAACAAAAGATAGCAACACATTTGTTTAATGTTTTATTTATTTTAATCTACAAAGGAAACCGAAGATGAAGCACAAAAAAGAGCACATGTCTCACTGTAATGAGACATTTTAATTAGAGATGAAGTTTCGTCAAGTGCACAACGTTCATCCTTTATTACGTCAGATCTACAATTATTACTATTAAAACGTTTGGGAATTTAACAAATTGCTGACCAAATAATTAAATAGGGCGAACGATTTTTTTGTGGTTCGGTAAATATATTAAAAATATTAATAACAATCAGGCGTTTTATTATATTTTTAGGACCTCTAGCTCATAAAAGCTTTCATTATGTGCGGTAGTTTATGAAATAAACAAAACCCAAATGAATATTTTACGCAGGTAATATCGCTTATTATGTTATATAATTTGGATGATATTGCTAAACTATTAAATAACTTAACGGATCTCCTAAATATCTTTTTTTTAGATCATTAAATTTAATGAAATATGTTCTATAGATTCGAACAAAAATATTTCCTATTTTATTTGTTTTGTTTGCTAATTATATTAGGTCCTTAGTTCTAATCTAATCGATTTGCGAAATTATTTAGGCCCGGTTGTAACAAGTGTACAAAAAGTTTTTCCATCTAGTGTGTTGCTCTCATTTTTTGGCATGTTCACGTATGTTCATTACTTGATCCGTACCCTAAAACAGACAAGTAAACAAACATAACTTAAAAAAAATTGTTTCATTGATTTGATTTTACAATGGTTTTCACATTGGAAGAAAAATCTTTTATGGTTGAATCCAACCTTCGAAACGCCCAAAAAATCGATGGCGAATGGACCTATTCTGTTCCTGATTGTATTGCAGAAATTCAGGAAAAATTTCCAGAAACTGTATTTCTGTACCACAAATTTGTTAATCAACTTCAGTACTCTGTAGGACTATTCAGAGAAACTGGCAGTTTGGCTAGAATACAGATATCAGATAGGCCTAAAGTAAGAACTGATGAGGTAGTTGAAAATGTGAGACAAATTATGACTTCCATCCGTCTCCTATCACAACCAGTTGATCTTTCTATCGGGACCTGCAGAACTATTCTAAGAAAGGACTTGCAAATGTTCCCTTATCGTTTGACTGCCGTACATGAATTGCTTCCAGTAGATTTTGAACCAAGGCGAAGAAACTGTCATTGGTTTTTAAACAATATTGACAAGGACGATTTGTTGGACAAAACTTTATTTTCCGATGAGGCCTGGTTCCATTTAACAGGACACATTAATTCCTAAAATATGAGGATCTGGAGTACAGAAAACCCTCATATTTTCATTAAAGCCCCACTCCATCCACAAAAAATTGGTGTTTGGATAGGTTTAAGTCGGAGAAGATTGATTGGTCCAATATTTTTTAATGACACACTAACAGCACTTAGAAATCGGGAAGAGATTTTGCATCCATTTATTCATCAACTGCATGATGACGAGTTGCAATTTGGATATTTCTAGCAGGATGGTGCAACGGCCCGTGCTGCTGGAGATACTTTACATTTCCTTCAAGAGTTTTTCGGAGATCGGATAATTAGCAGAAATATGGCAAACATATCGCCTCCGCGATCTTGCGATCTAACTCCTTTGGATTTCTTTGTTTGGCCCTACTTGAAAAATTCCATTTTTAAAACGCCCGTTAATGATTTACAGGAGCTTACCCAAAGAATCATCGAAAAGTGTGATGAAATAAACAATTCGCCCCACATTTTGCAAAATGTTATTAATGGATATCGCAGAAGAGTTAGAAAATGCCTCGAAGAAGACGGAGGCCATTTTCAACATCTGTTGTGAATTCACGTCCAACGTTATTTTCAATATTTTATTTTGTTTGGTTTCAAATACGTAATAAATCGTAATTATTGGTAATGATTTTCTGATGACGTTATGTCAAGGTTAAATTGCTACCTACCTGTAGGTTTGCAAATTGTGTGCGAAGTGACTTAAGTCTTCACACCGCTCGGCGTAACTTGTGGAGAAGGAAGGGTTCGACGAAACCCCAATGCAAAAGGTGGGCAAAAATGATTTAAAATAAAACGCACCAGCTGAGCACACTTGTTTATATTTAACTTACTCAAAGAACTTCAAATAACGAACATTTAACAACAGAACATAAATAAAAAAGTAACACATTAAAATAAATCCGTACCACAGATCTGTGCTTCGGTCACACGTACGGTACAAATCTTAACACAACGACTCCGCCAGTATAATTTGTTCAACAACGACTCCGTAAGTATAATTTGTTCAACCACGACTCCGTAAAGATAATAATAAACTAAAGTTATCCCGACCTTCGTATCCACTCAGAAGATCCAGCGTCCGTTGTAGGTCACTGTCAAAGGTCAACATACCCGGAGCGTCCTCCCGCGGTGAATCGCAGAGTTAGTCAAGGGGTGGCCAAACCGCCACGGTCGCGTCGTATTCCCAGACAAGTCCACTCCTCCAAGGTAAGGCGGGTAGGCCGGCTCACAAAGTCCTTGCTTGATACGAAGAAGAAACACAGTTTAAACGGGGAAACGAGTGAGACGGAGATATGTAGTCTGCCTGAAGTAACAGCGGACAGTTCAACTCACGCAATGTTGTGAAATATGGTGCAAAGCGACGACCGGCACGTACGCCATATTTCCCACGCTGGTACAGGGTGTACGGAAAATTATTATGAGTAACTTGAATGGATTTTTCAACCGTAACAAAATGTCAATTTGGCGTTTACTGATCAAGGTTGCGTTCATAAAATATACCTTCGAATGCACCTTGGGCGAGTAATCGTATCTCTCTTAATCATGATTATTTGCTTATTTTGCGTCTCGCTTATCTGTTTCTAGAAGTCTTGTGTTTATATTATTACCTTGACAACGGGCACACTTTTTACGCCGCACTTTTAAGTAGGGTGTAGAAAATGTGTTTGTTGCTATGGAAACCACGCCTGATTTAGTTTTTTATGATTCATAGATGAGAAACAAAATGCATAAATTCATTTATACGAGAGAGACTGCAATATTAGCCAAGAGTAACTCTAGAGTGTCTTTTATGAACACAGCCCAGGTAAGGAACATACGTGAACATGCGAAAAAATGAGAGCAACACACTAGATGGGAAAACTTTTTGTACACTTGTTACAACGCCAGCTTAAATTTAAGCTGAAGCTTAAACACATAACTATTACTTCAACAATTGTCGTTAAGGGTTTAAACTTTGGAAAAGTTGCTAAAGCGATCAGCTACATCCTACCTGCTTGAGATAATTAGCATATTTATATCCGGCAAAAAAAATTCAAATAGCGATGAGTTGAATGATATTCAAGAAATACATCTAACTAAGGGCCGATATTTCAGTCATGGTTTAACTTTAAGCTACGTTGTAGTCCCTTAGAAACAATAGTTAAGACAATTGTTTCTAAGGGAATAAAACGAAGCTTAAAGTTAATCCACAACTGAATTATCGGCCCTTAGTTAGTCTACATTTATGTTTTAATTATGCACTTTAAACCGTTGTTCAGAAACGTCAAAAAAATCTGTTATAACGTCGTGAAGCAGGTCTTGTAACTTGTATTTGACAACCATCATCCGTCAAATGTCAATCGTTTTAGGAAGTCATCCCTTTATCGCTCCATCTTGTTACAGTTCAAAACCGCGTAATGAATAGGTTGGCAATATTCAGAAATTTTTATAGTCAACTTAGAATTTATTGTGGTAACCCTGATATCCGAATCACAGTATAAGAATCACACAGTAGCGTCACTCGGGTATAACTGTCACATTTGTTCTTTTGTTTGATACCTACCCAGCTGTAAATTACATTGCATTTCCATAAGGGTATCAAATAGAATGGCCGCTTTTTTTGACACTGACGTTTAAGTGACGCAAGATATTCTAGGTATAATATTGATTAATCCCTTATTTAAATAAAATCTTCGTCTACTGGGTAATTACTTATACATACTGTGTCCAAATGCAGGCCTACGATTATCTATCGCTACGTAACGTGTCCTTATATGGGCATTTTCGATAATAGTGATTTCTGATTGGTCTAAGCTGACGACATCCGTAATCATCTCACGCCATCCTATTTGGCTTTGTTGTAACTTTTCTTTACTCGTTTAACTTTCGTGATGCTTATATCGTTGTGATTACAATTATCGGAGTTCTGTTAAGGAAGTGTAGAGAAAGTAGATTAGGGGTGATTTCCACTCCCTCGCCAAGGCCTGGTTTATCTAAAATCCAGGTAATATTAGGCTAACGACATGACGCCATCTTGTTACTAATTATGTTGTTTCTTTTTAACAAAGGCTTTTACATTTGGATACTTGCACATTTGGATGTCTCCTTTTGGTACTTTTCGTTTTGGATATTTTTATTGGTACTTGCAACTCGCTATTTCGCTTTGCGAGTTCGTATCGCTGAGATCAAAGAACTTGCTCGGTTGAAGGGGATGTAATCGCTTGGGACATCGTGCAGAATACACACATGCAGGACGTGATCGATCTTGACCTACGAACATTACATTCTTGATTACGTGAGTTTAATTAATAGCTTTTTTTTAACTGTCGCGTGACGCTGCGTTGCATTAAGAGCGAATTTTCGACAGATTTTGCGCTATTAGTTGATGACAATTTTTGTAGTAGTAATGAGGCGGATTTTGAATCGTTTTAGTTATCGAGTTTTAGGCAACATTCTATCGCATCGAATTAGTCGTTTGTAACTTTGCGACTGTTCTTGTAATTATTTTGTGTGTGTAATTAAAGCAATTGTTATTGTAACTGTTTGTATATTTATGCCATTACCTTCAAAGTGCAAGTGAGTAAATGAAATCTCCTGTGATTGTTGCAAGGCCGAGACAATTTGGGAACACTGTCAAGGCCAATTTCTGATCAGCTGGGTATTTTGTTCACCCTGGCGCCTACTTGAACATTTAATTACAACAGCCATTCTTAATTGTTGCTAGTCGAGGAGAAGCTGATGGAAGATACAGCGCAGACTTGTTACCAATCTAAGTAATTATGTCAGGAATAACTCACACTAGAGTTTTGTAGTAGCAATCTTCTTTCATCAAAAAGACAAAACCAACTTGATGAACTTTTCAACTGAACAGTCGTCATCTCTCTGGGCGTACTTTATGTATATTAAGACGCTTGCAAGACCTACCCATTATTCACTGATCACCGAGATCTCCAGATCTTTCACCAAACATTGTGAAATAACACACCTAGGGTGGGTTTACAGAAAGGAAATCAAATATTTAATTACGATTAACTATTTGATCGAGCTTAAAATTCATGTTGCCATAGAAAACAAATTGTTAAACTAAGGCAATGCTAATTTTAATCTCAATCAAATAGTTAATCGTAATTAAATATGTGATTTACTTTCTGTAAACCCACCCCTAGAACCTTGGCTATGTAATTAACCCTTCAATGACTTTAATAGCCCTAGGCTCTTTGATAGTAGTATATAAAAACATTACTAACTAAAATTTTAAAGTTATTTCGTCTAAAATGTTAATCGTTTACTTTTGTTGCATTCATTACCCATGGGGCTTCGTTATAGGCACCGTTGCAATACCCTTGGGACTTCATTATGTACATCCAAATTATTAAAATGGAGGATATTCTATATTTTGCGTCACATAGTGAAAATTTAGTTAATTTGAATTATTGTTAACCACGAAACTTAAATTGCCTATTTTTTTTTAAATAATAATAATAATAAATGGCAGTCAACTGAATGTTAAAGTTAACTGCATTTTTTTTTAAATTAAATTATTATTATTTTGCTCTATATGAAATATTCTCGTGTAAATTTGTTTTCTACAAGAAATTGATCCGAGATACATGTTTGTACGTCTAGATTTAAGCTGAGGATGCAATTGATCACCTCCACGTGTTTTATTTCAATGCAATATCAATGTAATCACTCCCTTAAGATTTATCACGTCCGTCTGCGCGATTTATCAATCCGCAATCCTTCCCTTCTATGCCGCTTCTTTTTGTGGATTGAACTTTTTACTCGCTGAGACATGCTAAGCTTTGTTATCCTTAAAAGGATTATATTTCATAAATTGTATCTACCTCTAGTATACTTGCAGTATTTCAAAATCTTTACGTAATACCGAGGTTTAACTTAACTTAATAGTGTTGTACAAAATATTTAAATTTAAATGTCTAGAGGATCGAGATATCCATTTCCTATTAAAGTTCTTCGACGAATAACTTGATTTTTCTGAATTGTTGTTTGATTTTTTATGAATAGTAGTTATTCGCTAATAACTATTGGCCAGTTTATTAATAGAGTGATACGAGTATCTCCGCCCTTGATATAATAAGTATGGGAAGTAACTTTCTATGTTTCAGACAAAACCTTTGACTGTTTTGAGTGCCCTATTAATCTGGCTTCTCGCTGTGCTACTGTCAATTCCGGACGGAATCTTCACCAACGTGAAGCACATCAAGGTGCCAAATTCGACGCGTTTCATCATCATTTGCACGCCCTTTCCGGGAAACAGCACCGGCGAATATTATGGAAAGTACAATGTGGCGAGCAAAGCCCTGATTTATTACGTAGTACCTCTGTCCATCATCGCCACATTCTACGTCCTAATGGCCAAAAAGCTGCACGCCAGTGCCAACGAAATGCCCGGAGAATTACAGGGACAAAGCGTTGCCCAAGTACGAGCTAGAAGGCATGTTGCCAGGATGGTGCTTTGTTTTGTATTTTGTAAGTATTATTAGCATCACTGAACATATTAGTAGGTACACATGTATGCATGTAATAAATAAAATAAGTGAAACTACTTGGAATGAGTGAAGTACTATTATAAAGAACAACGTTTACACTATTTATACCTTGGAGCTTTTCCTACGTACAGAGTAGGTCATTGAAGAAAATGGGAAAAATTTTATTTTCGTTGAAGAATTTGAAGCTACACGAATAATTCCTTGTCTGTAAAGATTAAACGTAATACTACTACGTCGTGGTATTGAAAATCTTGGACAAATATTCCTTGATGATGTCTTATATTATTTTTTACCATAGAATAATTTTCTTCACAAGAAATATTTTTTGGATTACTCCAATATAATAATAGTATGTAAAATAATTAAGTTTCCGCATTTTTACTCTTCCAAATTTAAACTCGTAATCTTCATCTGAAATCTTAACGCGACGATTAAAAATATTTATGACCGTCCATTTATCTTTCAGGAAAAATCCCGCCGTGAATGTGAAATTTCCGTGAAGTCATTAAATTTTTTGTCAGTTACTTTCGGCCCAATGAAACTCAAGCAAACGGGCTTTTATTATGTCCGCGTTTATTTTCTAAAAATATGCGAAAGTATTTTTAATTAAAATGGCTCGTCCTCTCCTTCGGGAAGCCTGACTAACATATTTTCGACGATCTAATCACAACACAGGGACAGCATATTAATTGCGTGATTAAGAAAAATAATGCCTCCGTCACTAGAAGTTTACTTTTCTTTCTTTAACAAGGAAATGAATGTATTTATAGTTAACATTAATAATTATTACTAAACTATAAATACAAAACTGAGATGATAACACATCTACGAGGTGTGACAATTTAATTCTCGAGTTGAAAGTTGCCTTTAAAGTACTCCTCTTCTCATCTACACACTGTCTTAAATGGCGCTCCCATTTCTGGAAGCAAACCTGGAACTCATTTCCTGAATTTTATTGTTGAACAGCTGTCTCGTATCCTGTTGGATATCAACACCAAATGTTTATTGAACAGGGAAAAAGTCAATCAACAATGGTATTTAGAGGTACTGAAAAGATTACGAGATTGTATTCGAAGAAAAAGACCCGAATTGTGGCCTGACAATGTGTGGCCTCTTTCTGGCCAAAAAAAATTAAATTATTCTAGTCAGCCGACTTAGCTCCTTGTGATTGGCTATTTTGAATATTAAAAGCTGTGCTAAAAGGACAAAGATTTTCTAATATACGCCTCTTTCCTTGTGATCAAAGAAACCGTCACATCTTTGAACCTGTTATGCGATTCAAACAAAGTCGACTTTTTTATAGCTTCTTCACCATATGCCACTTGCAACAATTGTAACGCTATGCGATCATTCTATTGTCACACCTCGTTCTGAGAATTTCAAAATGAGAAGAACAATGTTTTTGGAAGTGCAGTGTAATAAATTCTACAATGTATGTTTGAGAAAAGGCTTGCTATCCAAACACCTAATAGAATAAAGCTCACTGCAAACTTACAAAGGGCTTTTAGGAATCCCTCAAAGTCACTCTAGCGTTCAAGATAGAACGAAGTTTTCGTTGTTTCCCAAATTATTCGTCATACCATTTAGCCAAGAGTTCGTTATGAATCCACATCAAGTTGATCCTTGTCTCCATCGGAAATTGATGGATAAGTCAAGATGGTGTTAATATCCTAGTTTCTTTTCCAATGAAAATGTAAAAGGTTTTTATACGAAGGTACTTCAGTTTCTAGGATGTAACGAAATATCATCCATTTCTTAGAGCTTTAGGGAAAAATGTAAGGAAGATTATAACAACGATACGATAAAGAGGAGTGAGTAAAGGAATTTCAAAAATGCTTTTCCTTAAAATTAACAAGTGTGGCGTGACACGTTTTTCCCGTGGACCCTTCAAATCTCCGGATAAATTAACTAACATAGCACCACAAAAATCGCAAAATGCAAGCTTTCGAAATTTGTGGCTTTATAGATAACTGTTTCATTGTTTTTCTTTTATATGGCCAAATTTTTTCGTGCACACCCCTTATTTAAAACTGTCCAAAAGAGTACCAATCCATAAAAAAGATACCGAAAATAGTGTAACAAACTCTAGGCCAATTTCTGTTCCATGTTCATTAGCTAAAATAACAGGAAAAGCAATTCACAAAAGAATGGTTATCTTTCTTGAAAATCATTCCTTACTGTCAAACCAACAACACGAATTTAGGTCTGAAATGTCAACAAGTAATACTGCATTACAATAAATTTTAAAATCGGTATACATGTAATAAATTAAATAATAGTCATATAGCCGCGGTGGTGTGCTGCGGTCTATCAAAGACATGTACAGTTCATTTTTTTACTATATGCCGATCGATAAGTCAAAGAATTTTTATGTACATAGATATCTCCTTTTAACTTTCGTGAAACGGCCTTGCGGCTTTTGTCATGTCAGGTCATTTCGTCGTATATTTTCTTAACTCAGGTTTATACGATTGGCATATAGTAAAAAAAATGATCTGTAGATTACAGTATACTACTCGAAAATCTGGTATTCTGTGGTATGAGGGGAGTAGCACTGAACTTTTTACTTTCTTGCCTTGAAAATCGGGAGCAAATAGTGCAAATTCTATATTCTGATGAATCAGGTACTAATCAAAATTTTTTTTCTAATAGAGCAACTACCAAATATGGAGTACCGCAGGATTCCGTTCTTGGGCCTTTGCTCTTTAATATACATATCAACGACTTCTCCTATTCAATGGATTTTGATTGCTTGCGTACCAAAATTATGAATGTTTTTCAAGAAATTTAAAAATGGTTTAAATCAAATCGACTTACATTAATATACCTAGACAGAACTAGCATCTATCTTTTCAAATAAAACGCCGAATATAATATTACATTACGTTACAATAAATTCTCAATTCTCCTGACATAGTCATGCAGAATCTCTTAACCATCGATTAGCTAGATCAGCTTTTGCTATTAGAAGAATAAATAAAATGTGTGATATTAAATATGTCAGAAAGATGTATTTATACTATTGAAGATTAGAGATACAATGCGATCGAAATGATCGAGCGTCCTTCAAAAGTATGTACTAATTTCGACATGAAAAACTTGTGGAAAACTCAAATAATAAACACACCATGTACATACATATGAACGCTACTGATTTTCAGGTGGTCTTGAGTATTCAAAAACGCGAAAATTCTCTATTCGGAAGGTAATTTTAATCACCTTTGGGTATTTATTTTCTCAAGGACGCTCAATCATTTTCGATCGCATTGTAGTTGTAGAGAGGCTTTTAAAGAGTTGGGTACAATGACCGTAATGAATCTATACCTTTATGAAACTATTTTGTTCATCTTTAAGAACAAAAAGATTTTTTTATTAAATAATAATGTGCATAATTATAACACGAGACACCCTTAGTATCCGCGCGCGCAGAACGGAATCCAATTTTTTAATAAAGTACCAGCAGTACACTCCGGAGTTCTGTTCAGTTGAAAGATTAAAGAATATTTTCTAGAGTTTGTACTTTACACTCTTGAAGAATACATGAACTCGTAACTTCCGTATTTTATACTTACAACTAATAAAATATATCTAATACATAAATCTTTGTACAGTATATTATAGAGCATGGTTCTGCCATTAAAGGTTCTTATTTATGTAACTTGTGCTTACTACTGTAATATGTATTTTTATGTAACTTGTATTGACTACTGTAATGATTACTGTTATATTTTATTTACATCTATCTTGTGTTGACTACCGTAATGGTTACTGTGATATTTTGTTATAATTCGATGCTACTGGCAAAAGAATAAATGTATCTATCTATCTATACTCGACGGAAAAATTAATTGCTGATTTTATATTCGATTACTATTTCATATTCCCTTTCTGAGTTATCCTCTAATTCTTGCTTCTTCATTAAATTTGATATTAGTTATTCCAAGAAGTATAAAATTTAGAAATAAAGTTTGGCATTCGTTTCAGGCTTCTGCAAGAGTTTTTTGGTGTCGTTTTCAATTTTCGAGCCAACATATTCAACCACTTCGTTGAGAACATCCGCCCGGCAGTGTTTATAAACGTCATATGAATCTACAGTTATCGAAAAAGGATTCTAAGAAACGAGAGGAGCTTAACCTTTTAAGAGATATTTTGGAATAAAAGTTGTTCATGTGGTTTTGAAAAAGGACTTTTGGTCGTTTTTTTTTTTAATTTACGAGCAACATATTTAAGCATTTAATTTAGATACGTAGAAGCCATCATGGAAAATCCGTTAAGATATTTAAGCATTTCATTGAAAAAATCTATGCCTGATGACCTTCGCAGGTGTTCGTACATCTTCTGACGTTATTTCCTCATTACTATTGTCATTATTCACGGTCCTTACTTTGCCACTAGAATTATCATAGAGGTCGTAGAAAAGTTCTATCAAGTTTTCTGGTTCTATTAAGTTTATTTGTACCTATTCGCTAATTAATTTTCTCTTACCACGTAGTAATATGCTTGACACCTGCAAAGAATCTCTTCCAATATTCTTTTATTTGTCATGGAATGGCGTTACTAACTCTTTTTTTATTTCTTACATTTCACTTTCGTTTTTTATTATTAACTCATCTTCCTCCACTTTTGCTATGTGCTTTGATTTGGCTGACTGTGAATAAGGTTTTTCTTCAAAGGATTCTATTACTTTTATTTGTTAAGTTTTCTTTGATCTTCATACGTCGTGTCGTCTCCTTCTGAGATTTTTGAAACAAAGTTCCCGTGCTTTAGTAACTCTAACTTAAGATTTTATAACTTTAGAATGTTCGTTTTGAGGTAGTCGTACATTACCCGTCCATATGTGTGAGGTCAGTGTAATTATCTAAAAGAAGTTCTTTAGTTACTACTAAATAAATATTAGTACTAAATGTTACTATATTTAATTAATCTAAATGTGTAGGTACGTTTTGTGTCTAACACATAAATTAAAAGCAAGCCTCATAGATACAGAGATAAAAAGTTTACAGATACAGCTATATTCTCCATTAGAGATTGCATGTTTAATAAATTAATGCAGAACAACAGAAAACTTAGATTATAATAGCATCTTAAGGTAAATT
Source organism: Dorcus hopei (assembly GCA_033060865.1). Taxonomy (NCBI): domain Eukaryota; kingdom Metazoa; phylum Arthropoda; class Insecta; order Coleoptera; family Lucanidae; genus Dorcus; species Dorcus hopei. The sequence continues at coordinate 15,599,771 of CM065421.1, read as the reverse complement.
ACTAAACTTATATATTAGTTATATACAACGAGATTTTAACATTAACGACTTTGTTTTCTTATTTCGGATGTTATCTCCAGCTATCAGCTCAGTTTGCAGACTGTGCTTCCTGCATTTTATTTCGGTTGCTTAATGTTGTATGGTTGCTACTACTAACCGCTGGCCGCGTTTCCATTTTATAACTCTTATCTTCAGTCCAAAACTTCTGCGCCAAGCATTTCCTGGTGAGTATGTATTCTAGGCTTATAATTTATGTTTGCTAATACTAAAGTTATTTATGACATCAAAGATAATCTAATATACTTACGTACCAGTAATTGTGTAGTTAACTTTAAAAATTATTCTTCATAAATCGTGTACATAGAAATAAATTCGCCTCTTATAACAACCAGTAATTACTGTTTGAATTTCTTTTTAACTTCGTACGTACTGTAGCTTCAGCTCTGAAAAGGATTTATTAAAATAATTATTTCCGGACGCAGTCACTTTAAAATCCTTCCTAAAGAACGGTCATCGCACATTCTCCACGTTAGAGTTGTTTCTGGCGAACGGAAACATTGTTAGGAGTTAATGAACCGTTGAAAATCGCAACCTCGGAGAAAATAAAATTTTCTATAGATTGAGCGTGAAAGAAAATTTAAAATTACCCATGTACTAATAAAACGTAGTCTACCTAATAAAAAGAAACTATAGAATACTTATTCAACACGTAGTTATAACGTTAATCGCGATAGTAGTTTTTTATTTTATTAAAATTAAATTCAAACGAAATTTTAACCAATAAAAAGAATGAGATACGCCAATGATTTTGCTATTTTATTTTAATATGAGGCTATTATATAAAATTAAGACAAACCATGTTATTTAAAGATATGATCCCATTATAATAAGCATTATATTAAGTGGAACTAAGTTTCTAATTGATGGTGATGATGAAGCTTTTACGTACCTCAATGTACCTAGAGTTTACTTTTTCCTTGTGGGTAAAGCAACGTCGAAAGGGGAAGTTAATTGCATTTGCATATAAGACTGGAATAAAATATTTCTGGTTCATCTGGAAGTGGGCAGATATGCCAGAAACACAATTAGTCACTTAACGTTATTTAAATTATCCTCGGATTTCAATATTCTACCGTTCCCGAGGAATTGCACAGGATGACAGTCGAATACCCTCGTCATCCAATACATTTATTTATTCATTCGCTTTTAAATATTAAGGGCGTTTGGAAAACATTTGAAAGTTAACAGCGAGGGTCGTTTTCGAAAGTTTTCTGCCCCACTCATCAATTATTTCCATTCACAAATGTTGTTCGATGTGTGACGTCAAAGACTTACAGAATTGCCCATGTCCCTGTACACACTTTTAATTTTGCTATTATAAAAGCAAAACGATGTCTGGTTTCAAAATTTTGTTGAAATTAAGTAATAAAATTAAAAAAAAACTTTGACGAAATTAAAATAGGAACTCAATTTTCTCTGCGTATGATTGCAACATTTTTCAGTTTGTTTTCTAATTTTGAAAAAATTTTGTGCAGAATCCCGGGGAGACACGGGGAAGTAATAAAAGAAAAAATATCAAAATTTGAGAGTTTAATTTTGACAGAATGTTAGATAATTGAAGGTTTCCCAAACAGAAGAAGAAAAAGGTACCTCGACAGGTACCTACAGTTTACAAAAAATATAAACTCCGTATGCAGTGGATCCTTTGATTGTTAACCAACCAATTTCAAAAGTACATCAGGCATCATCGGTGTGAAAAGAACTTGGAGCTACTGATTAACAATCCAGACGGTTTTCCTTCGTGACTTAATTATGGAAAATATGACAAGAATATATCATAAAGATCCTAAGTCTGTTCAATGGAACCAAAAGACGTTCTGCGACCCCAAGAAGTTCAAAGTGGAAAAAGAGGCTCAATAAGTTATGATTTGGATTAAGAAAGATCTTCTGCTCGTTAAATTCAATAAAGCAAGAGTTACTGAAGAAAGTTATACCAACATATAACCGCTATGTGAGAGTCTATTTTAAGATAAAAAAATATAGGAAGTTCTCATTAGATCTGCTGCATCACAATCTCCTATACACATGTTTTAAGAGAGTAAGTTGTCATAATCTGGATTTCAATAGCTCAGCCACCACCCTACAGTCCTGATGTGTTTCCCGTTGACTATTTTCTAATCTAGGTCTTTAAAAGAATTCTTTAAGGACTATATTTCTTAAGCGATGAAGAAGGTGAAATTGACGAACTAATTTGTACATCAAGTAAAGGCCATTTTAGACTACCCTATTTTTTGTATAAGATTTGGTTCCATTTCTTGAACAACTTCGTTAGCTATATCTCCAAGCTATATCTCCAGCCTAAAAATGTTTTGTTTGAAATATGGTTGTATGTACAAATTGAATCAAATCTTGAAGGTACAAAAAATAATGGGCACGCAGACGACAACAATAACAATAAGATAAGGTCCATTATGGTCAGTTGCATCAAACATTTAAGTCTAATTTAACTTTAAGCGTCACAATACTAGGCCAGCGTCTAACTAGTCCGAAACTGTCAAAAGCATGCGCCGATCAAAGTTTCACATTCAACGCAGCTCTTGAAAGCGATAATTAATTCGACGGCCGAATATATTTGACAGTCTCGAACTAGTCCGGAACTGTGTAGGAACAAAGCATTAACTTACACAATGTTGGGTATCTGAAATGTCACAGTTCGGTGTAACTAGCGATTAATCTGCATATCAAGTGCTTCAACCGGTATTATTTTAGTGTCATTTTCCTTTCCAAATTTTGGCAACTGATCAAAACTATATTGACTTCAACAAGCAAGGCTTTGATGGTCTACCGCTGACGTCACAAACGCTACCCCGCACTCCACCCGTCCCTCGTCCAACACTGCCGGCATGAGGTTAACCGTTATAGTTTACGGATCGTGGACTTTAAGTGCAATTTAGAATTCTGAATGATTTTTTCCTTTATCGTTTTGTTCTAAAATTTATAGGAGATCCAATATTTAAATATTTAATTTTGCATACTATTTCCCTATGTCTGAAAAACCAATCGACACGGTGTATATATGCGATTTGTAGTATTTATTCAAAAATTGCCTGTTTCGTATCAGAAACCAATTCAAGATACAAATTCAATGATGTGAGAAATCTTCAAGATCGACTAGAATCATATTACTTTTACAGGGAATTAACAGTTTGTTTATTAGGAGCTGAGAAAGAAGAAGAGTGAGGAAGAGATCTTATCGAGCTGTATCTTTTTTTTGTTACTGCTCATATTAAAATCTAAGCTATTCGACATGTCACACTTATACAGTCTTTTTCTTTTGGTTTTCCCCTTTTGTCAATTATGTTTCCGAATTTGTCAAATGACTTTCCAATCCGCAGGCCTACTGTACTTTGAACTGATTGGGTCATTTGACAAGTTAGGAAACACATTTGACAAAAGGGGAAAAGCAATAGAAAAAGACTATAATTATAAATGAACATCAGAACTTCAGAAGTTATAATATTGATAATAATAATAATTTATCTTGCAGTATTTTTCATCTGCTTCCTACCTTATCACGTCTTTGTCCTATGGTTCTTTTTCAATCCAAACATGGAGAAAGAATACGACGATTTCTGGCACGCCCTAAAAATAATCGGATTTTGTCTGAGGTAAAGAAACTCGTATAGCAAAAGCAATTGTGAGGCTGATGATCGCCTATACTGCTTGCAGTTTCCTGAACTCATGCGTAAATCCGGTGGCGCTTTATTGCGTGAGTGGAGTTTTCCGACAGCACTTCAATAGATACCTCTTCTGTCAGGATGCGAGAAGGCTACGTCGGAACATGCCATCCTCAATGGCGAACTGCGAAACTAGCTTCAATTCAACATATCGCCGACATACACAGGTAATTATGTAAAATTTATTTATTTTTTTAATTTAGACAAGCTTAATTGTTATACCTGCACTCATTTTTCATGGGGTGTTATAAATCACAAAGCTTATGGCGTCACCGCAATTATTATTTTGCGGATGTCATCTCGCAAGATTAACCCCGTTATGTCATTCAGGGCAATAATAAAAATTAATGGGCCGGATTGTAGGGCACAACAATAGAATCTCACTGTATCCAAAGAAAAAACACCGTGCTTGGCCGACAAAACACGCAGGACATTACCTTGTTGAACCTCGATACACCCAACAAAAAGGACCCGAAAGAAATCGGGGTAAAGACCGCCATTATCCTGCGCAACGAAAAGGACGCAGATAGAGGTAGTTTCGGCAGTTGAGAAAGGCTGAAACTCTTGAATCGAGAAACAGTCATCATCGATACTCAACTGTAAACGATGCATCCGGTAAGGACTTCACAAAGGAATTCAAAACGAACACGCTTAATTTAGCTTTTATTTACTTACAGAAGTTTGAAAGAGAAAGTGAAACAACTGCGCGCTTGGAGAAATATAATAATGTGCATATTGTAACAAAAAACGTCAGAGCTTTTACCATGTAATATTTATTAACGTCATCTCCCTGATGTTGTCGCGTCGTGTCATAAAAATTTCTTTGTATTATCCCTATTTGTATTCACATTCATAATGAAGATGGATTATTTAAAATTTGACACCAACATGTTTCCGTCAATCTCACACAGCACCGATTTATATCAATATAGAAAAGTATTTACGCGTAGGTATATGCATTTAAAGTAGACAAATCGTTTTTGTATTTATCGTACATACCTTGGCACAATTAAGGGGAAAACAAAAGAGCTTCTACTGCAGTATCAGTTGTAACACTGTACATACATAGGTATACATGTTGATATACATATAGATATTTATATTTCATACACCTACCTAACTGACAATGAATACGCACATTTATCTGTAAAAGTCACACATTTTAGTATAGCTTACCACTAAAAAAAAAAAAAAATGATGTTTTAAAAGTACATGTTTTATGTATTAAAATAGCATGATGCATTTCTGTTTGAAACGTAGCGAAGTTTCTCTACGTCTAAAACTTTTGCAAAACTCATTATCTTTACGATCATAAATTCAGTCAGTGCAGGAAATTACATCAGTGAAATAAACTCGTACCGGATGCCGTTTGAAAACATGTTGCAGCTAAGTCCTTGTTTCCTGCGGTACACGAAATTGTAGTAATAGAGGCGCCTCGCCGCACTTACTTTAAATTTCCTTAAAGTTCTCTTTATTACGTTTCTAGCGGACATAAAAAAGACTGTTTAGTAAATTTATGGATAAAATAAGCTGCAAATTTCTAAATCAATTTTATTAATGTAAATAATGTTGTATCAAAAAATACAGTGTCTTGTTAAATGTTTGTATATTTTTTCAATAAAACCTGACAAAATTGAATACTCTTCGTTTTTATTCCCTCTGTGTTGGTGAAATAAATTCCTAATCATTATTTTGCAGACAACTTTTAATTCTTCAGCTTTCTCAAGATAAGTGGCTATATGCGAAAAAGTCGATAATGTAAAACTTTAGTGCTTTAAATCACATCAAAAAGAAAAATGAATATCAAGGAAATCAAACAAGCAAAACAATTAAAGTTGATTCCAGTCTTGCATAAGAGGGAAAAACAAATCATTAGTAAACGACACATAGCTCTAGTCCATAAAAATGAGCAGACGAAGGTGGAATCGAATCACGTATAGCAAAAGGAAGAATCCGGAACAGCTGTGGACCTGAACATTTGCAGAATTATTCTTAGAGGTCCGTCCGTAGGAAGAGTGAAATATAACTTCTTTATTAACTTTTTGGTAATATTTTTAATTAATAAGTAAATATGTCGTATGTTATATAAAACAACGATCAAGGTAATCTTTCTACATACACAATCACATCCCCCCGTTGTGTGTGAATATCTTCATGTCAAAACTAATTAAACATTTACGATATATAGGTCCTGGTAAACCTTTTGTGAGAACATCTGTCAGACTCCGTCTTATTACCACTTCTTCAACAAAATGATGCCTCACATGTGCGATTATGAAATGGGTGGTGAGTCTATGAGCACCCATTTATCGCAAAATGTTTCTACATAACCTAACCCCCCTATTCTGTAATTCGTAACGACATCGTTAGATACCGATATTCGTTAAGTGGCCTATTTTGACCAATCATTGCTTAGATACAAAGCATTTCTATGTATTGATTGGTCAAAATATGTCACTTAACGATTATCGGTATCTAACGATGTCGTTATGAGTTACAGAATAGGGGGGGTAAGTTCTCGAACCAAGTTCAAGTAAGGATCGTCACAGATCGTTATATGTGATGTGCACTCGAGTGAGATAGACGTGGTTTGAGCTGCTGAAATTTTATAAGTGTAATTAGTCGCTTAATTATTAAATATGATCGTGTTACAAGATCAATTATTGGTGAAAAAGACGAATCATTGGATCAACGTACTGTTGAAAAAGTGCTTTCAATTCCGAAATTCTTGGATAGAATTAACACTGCTCTCAATGGTCGAATTTTTGGTCTGGACTCCAAAATGATAGAATATGAACAGAATATTGAAGTATATCGGACTTAATAATCATGCAACTGATTTGATTAAGGATTACCTATATCAAAGGAAACAAACTATTGCCGTTGGTGAATGTCGATCGAAACAAGGGGTACCCCAAGAGTCATTAATAGGTCCTCTTCTTTTTTCTATCTATACTTCTAAATTTTTATCACCAATGAAATTTTGCAACTCACAGATATATGCCGACGACATACGACTATATTTTTCTATTCATCCTTCCGAATGGCATATTGAAACATCATTGGTGAATTGTTGTGCTTGCTATGGTTACCTGTCAATTCGTTTCTCTTCAATTATTGTTAGATATCAACTGAAATGAGTTGGTGCTTACAGAATACACGTGATTATATCAACACGATTCATACTCATTCATACTGATATATCACTCATAAATTTCAGATTGCATTAAAGCATATTTTACGAAAAAATACGCACTGGTGTAGGTAGATAAAAAAACATACCTAAATAGGGTGATGTGTGTGTATCGTGTGACGTTGAAGTTCCTATTACGTATATTGCATTCCTTGTGGTACAACGGAGTCCACATGTATTCACACACCAAAATATCGGAGTAGTCTTAACGAATATATCAATAAGGTTCAATTTCGAACAGGTTTATTGTTAGTCGGACGAATATACTTGGACCCCATCGTACAAGCACGCGGTGTACTTACGAACACTCAGTAAGTGTACTTAATAATGTGCCTGTAGATCAGCAGGAAAATTATACAATTCAAAATGTCATGGAAGCTTATCTTGCGACAATAAATCTGATTAATAATAAATGAACCAAAATGTTTCTCTTTACATTTCAACATTGTCCAATAACAAATGGTCAACAACGACAATATCCAGGCGTGCCGGCGTTGTCGTTTATTATGTTTTCATGTGAAAATAATTAACAACATTGTCCTTTACTATTGGGAATTGACGTTAAAATCTGGATAATAACGTAAATTACCATAAGAATCGGTCAATAACGATACCACCCGGTCATTAATGTCATTCGCCGTAACATATATACACTGTCATCAGTACTAGGTTTGCTCCTCCTTGCCACCTAGATAGCATACACATGGGTCATTCTTGGATTTAACAGCCCCGAGATTCTGCAACTCTCGAGTAAGTCTCTCGTGCCATTGGCAACCGGCTTGACGAAGACCACAGAATGCTTTCTTCAACAAACAAACTTTGTCACCTTTCTGTATTTCTTTTAGCATTCTTTCAGCTTGATTTTTACAGATTTATACCGTTCTCCGACCTGAACAATGAAATTTAGAATCTTCTCCGTTAACTTCCGTATCTCCATGTACATGAACATATTGTGATGCAAGATACAAAAATTTGAAGAACAAAAATGTAATTTTTTAAAAATATTGTTACGATGTCGAGGTTCACAAATTATAATTGACTTTAATGTCTAGGGTCACTTAACAATGAAACCTGAAATAATATCGAGCTGCAACACTTGTCTAACTAATAACACTTCTATAACTTAACCGTTCTACTAATTCGCTAGATACACAGATCGCTTTCGAAATAAAACTAATTTAAAAAGCTCATTCGTGAATAGCGTCGAATAAGTAGGTAACGAAAGTCGCAGCAAATTCTACTACCACCCAGGGCAAGTCTGGAAAACACTAGCATCTTTGGCAGGCTTGTAGGTGGCGTGACCAGTTTCAACATACAATCTTAAGTTCGTCAAAAGAAGAATTTTTTTCAATAACATGATATGACGCACGCATAATTAATTGAATAATCCACCTGTAGTGATGGGGGGATAATCTAAGTAATTACTTCAGTATTCTGGAGCTTCACATTAAGAATGAGACGAACCAGTTCTTCGGAATCTATGTCATTATGACCCTCGGTACGAACATATCGAACTTGCCAGGCACATTTATATCTTCTTTTCCCACGAATGCCAAGGACATCGACAATGCAAGTCTCGACGGGGCACAAATTCCGAAACATTTTCATTGCGGCCACGTGGTTAGCCGCCATTTACGCCGCGTCTGCATCGTAGACGTCATAGTCTACGGGGCACCTTACTTGTATCAGTCTCGCGCACCTAAAATGTACCTCCTGCACGCAAACCTCACTCTTAAAACCTAAGGTCACAGAACTGTCAAGTTGTAGGTAGCACTTAAGCTGCGCACGACTATACGTTATTTCTAGCAGAAAAATTTGATTGAAACTTACTTTATTATGTTGGTGGTTTCTATGCTCCTACGATCTTCCTCATCTATAACTAAATAGAACGGTGAAATGACTAAAGGAATATTACACTCTGCAAACGGCGTCTGGAATGATTAGCGCAGCTCATACCTGCGTAACATGTCATGTCAGACCAATGACCATGTCAGGCGTAGACGTTACCGATGCAAGCTCAGTAATTGCAGTTGAGTGTCCCGACATGACACTCAGAAAGAATTGCATTAAAAATTAATAATATTATAATTGTAAGAAGTGGTCAAATGAAAAATGATTTAGAGTTGGCGATGCAGCTAAACACGCATGTGTGCATTTAGTTCATTGAACGTTCCTTCAGTCACTTTGATGTTTCTACAAAGCAAGAAAACCGTTTTATTAAAAAAAAATAAATAAAGCAGATGCTTAAAATAACAACTGCCTGCTGCATCGAGGTACGTTTGAACTCTATAAATTGTAAGAAATCGAGCATTTCATAATCATCAAGCTCATTACGTAAATTAAACTCGATACAATATCAACTAAGCGAGCGCGGAAATACGTTCACCTAAAAATTATGTAAACAAACGTCTTGCTTTGTCAAAAGCTTCGCCAATATGAGTCAGTGCTGACATTTGAAATGAGACTGCGTTCGCAGAATTTCCAGCTGCATATTGCATTGCCAAGCAGTCGTCGAGTTGACTCATTAAAAAAACGCATTATGTAAAAATAGCTAAAAGCAAACGATCCAGGGATTGGAATTTAATTTAATTTTATATAAATAGCCATGGCATAGCACGACGGAATAGACAGCCAGAGCCCGTCTTGTAGAGTGCATCTCCACAAGCCCGAGGGCGAAATCGACATTTACAAAATGTCATAGTATGTGGTTGATCTCAACAAAAATCCGTCCGTGTCTCTGGTACGATGGTTGAGGGTGAGAAATTTGTTAATTGATTTTGGCTATGTTATTAGAAACTAACATTTGCTTATTTTAATTATGAAATGCTGTTTTTCTCGTTATAACATTATTTTGAATTCGTTTTATATTGTCTTGCATAACGTTCTGAAGTAATCTGAAACTGCATTTAAATTTTACATTTGTCTAAGTTTGTGATCTCGAGTAATTTGACTAGAGTGTTGTACCTCGTTTAAATCGTTTCAATGGTTATTTGATAATACATTTTGTCTTTATGTTTAATTAAATTTCATTTAGAAGAAAGAACGTCAATCCCGAAAATTATAAGTAGTGGCAGGCAAGGGCTAAAATCTCATTCCGTATAAAGAGGGCGTAATAGCAACATTTGGCTAAAAAGCTCAAACCAAACACCTACAAACAAAGGAAATTGCTACTTGGGTCCTATATGGTCTGATTAAAATTTCAGTGAAAGAGTAAGGAGAAGAAGTGGAAATTGATAAGTATTGTGGTGTAATTAATTTTGGTAATTAAGACCTAATTTGGGCATAACAATAGAACTTTTCTCTTACTCTCGTCGAGACATCCAGAAGAACATAGTGTTTCGACGAGGCCTTCCGAAAATTGATAAAGTTGAAAGTAAAGGATAATTCATCCCCTTTCTGTTATTATCATTTTTAACCACCCGTCCCTCACAAGAATAACTGCGTGAGTAACGTGAGAGAACAAATCCGGCGTATTATTTGTGTTACAATTGATTGACAATTAGTATTAATATGACGTTATCCAAGACATGCATTTAAATTCCAACGCCTACCCTAATTCATTTTTATATTGATCACTTGTTACGACTTTTGAAGATGGCGAGTTAATAGGCATTCGAAAATCTCCTACAAACAAGATATTTCAAACTTTTAAGTTGGCAATAGAAACTGAGTTCCTGCATCTGTAATAAGTACATATTTAAAATCCAAATTAGCATAACTCTTATATTTGTTGCGTAATATGTGAAAAGCCAAAAATAAATAACATATTTTTTATATTTAATAATATTTGTATCACAAAATCTTTTAACCGGACACTAAATAGCGCACAATACACTTAACGTTTCGCCATCGTTCGACAGCTTCGTCAGAAGTGAAAAACATAAACACTTCTGACGAAGGTGTCGAACGACGGGGAAACGTTAAGTGTATTGTGCGCTATTAGTGTCCGGTTAAAAGATTTTGTGATACAAATTTCATCGGACAAGAACCAACTTTAAATAATATTTATATTTTAGTTTTAAGTTTGACATTCATGAATTCATAAGATGGCGCATGGTAAGCTGTCAACATTACGTCGTACCGCCGCGCCGCGTCGTACTTAATTTATCAAACATTAAACTTATTTCAGAAGAAAATTGCAGAAATCAAATCAATGTTATTAGGTCTGTTCGTAGAGCAGTTCTGACTAGTTTGGACCAGTTGGAAATATGCACCAATATACGGTTTGCATCTAACGCTATTGTCGAAATTGATCATTATTGTGATGGGCGACTGGTTCTGACGGTTCCAAACTAGTTACAAACTGCTCTACGAACAAACCTATAATAAAATTAAACGAAATGTCAAACGGTGGATTAGAAGAGTTAATAGGTCCTTATACCTAGTGATTTTTTAATTTTTTTATCAACTCTTGCCATGGAATTTGGACGCCGTGTCTTAGTTTTACTGTAAAATCAAGAGTAGTAAAAAATATTTATGCCAACTTAAATAAATGTCCTTTCGTATGCGATGTTGTGTTTCCGTACAAAAATTGTGTCTGGTTGTTGGTGAAAACTGTATGCCACACATTGCGCCTTGCCAACGCCATTGTGTTATTAGTTTCGCCCGTATTTCACCTACGCCAATTTAAAGGGATAACAGTTTCAAGGTCATAGAAACTACTCGGCAAAGACCAAACGAGCCGAAGCGGAGTGTCTCTTCTTGAATAAGTTATCTAACTGTTTGGTAAAATAGCATCAAGGAGTATAATGACATTCTTTTCACTTAAGCTGGCAAGAGTTGATAAAAAATTTAAAATCACTCGGTATCTAATGTTAATACAACTTTTCGTTAAAGATAGTTAGTTTATTGTGAGATATGTCGCAGTCGTATCGCTTATGACCTTGAAGATACACACATCGTATAGTCTGATGTGTAGCCCACTGGATCAGGTCGTCGGTGTCAGGTAAACGCTGGAGTACCGAAGGGTTCAATTTTAAGTCCAATATTATACGTACTTGTTTCCCAAGCTCACTAAATACTCGTTTGTTCTTGAATAAGTTTAGAATCATTAGGCGGTCAAAGTACCAAAGGGGACTTTCCTAAAATCAACTTTTATTGTAAAGCAGGCGAATGGGAAATAATATGGAGCACACTCTTCGCAATTATTGCGCACAATCAGGACATTATGATTAATAATTATCGATCAAAATTACCTGAACGGCAAATTTCAATTTAATATATTAGTAGTAATTAAAAGTAGGAGCGCGACAAGCAAATGTGATTAATCTGTAGATGTATGCGCAAAATATGTTAAAATCGTAATTGTGTACAATCAAAAAGATAAGGGCCGCTTGTTATTACTATTATTATTATTGTTGTTATGCATGTGTGTACCACGCATTGATCCACCCTCGACAGATGGCACGAGTTCGTATGTCTAACTTAGAAGGGATTTCCTCCCTACCGTAACAACTGTTAAGGGCTGCACACTTCGTGTTCATTCTTATGAGGAGTATCTGCGTTAAACGGAAAACACTGACGTTAAAAGTAAACGAAAAGAAATCTTTGTAAAAAAGACTGAAAAGTAGAAGAATGAAATTGTTCAGTTTCTTTTAACTTTTATTGTAAGTATTTATTTCTTAGCAGTAACAAAAAAAATCACAAATTTCTGAACTTTTGCTGCATAAAAAAATAAACGATATTTGTAGGTACACTCCCTGTAAATTACGATGGAGAATTTTTTCTTCAAAATGTTTGTCCCTTTCTTGCGTTCTGTTTAAGAGTTGTCTTGCAACAACTACCGCATATTTGTTTAGTAATTCTAAGAATGTTTATTTTTGTTTTACTTGTCTTAGAAAGCGAGAACATATATGACACAAGAATATACAGTTTCTAATGTTTATAAGATACGATATATTCTACAAAACGACTCTACTCCTTCATAAACCACCCAACACCTGTCGTTCTCCGTACGACTTTATAATCCCGTAACTATCCGCATAAATCGCAGTCATGTGAACAAGGCGCAGAACTGCAAGTACATATACATCTGTCCCTAAACAGCTGTCTCACGAGACGTAAAACGAATCAAGCGGCAAAGCAAATCACGATTTCTCCGGGCCTGTTCTAATCGAGCACGAGGGCTACCGCAACACACGAATAGTACACCCAGATACGATACACGCGGGCGAATAAACATGCTGTGAGTATCAATCTTTTTCACTTCTCTTTACACACCTTCCTCGCACCCGACAGAAACAGAAAGACCTGACTCGCGAAAGAATCAATCGCTCCGACGCCGGCCGGTATAATTTGTTCCTCCGAAATATTTTGATTTCCTTACACTCGTGATAAAGTTGGGAATGAGAAAGGTGTTGCCGGTGCTCGAAGCAAATGAATTTTCAATTGCCTCCTCTTCACAGAGTGCGATGTCCTAGAAATGAAACACCCGAAGAAAGCGGAGCGCTCGAAGACACCCCCGAGTGCAACCAGGAGCGGTAAATCGCGCGGGGTGAGTCGCTTTTGATTCTCTTTCGCTTTAATTAATTACTGGCTTATAATTAGGCTCGCAAAACACAATGGCTTTCGCTTTTAAATTGCGATTTTAAATGTAACTCGCTCGAACAAGTCAAACATTCTGTTAAGCGCTTGAATGCAAATTGAAAGAGCAAACGAGTAATTACCCTACCGCAATGGGAACAATAACGCGTATTAATTCAGCCACAGAATTCATTATTAAGTTTGCAGTTTATTCAATTTCAGGTTCAATTACTTTTCGGAATGAATTCATTAAAAACCAATTAAGTCAAAATGAAAAGAAGCATGAACTACTTTACGAATGCGTCTGACAGTTTTTATAAGAGTCACTCTGTGTGTATGTACTTACAAGCTATTCAATCTTTTTTTCTCGAACTAGTAGACTAGTAGTCTTTTAATTAGTTACTAATATGACAGAAAGTCTATCATGGTGCGTGGTGGTTAAAAAATTAATTTAAATATACCGGGTGGGTTACCGGAAACGAAACAGGAAAATGGGAACTCTCTTTTATCCTGCTTTTCTAGCTTTTATATGAGCTGTCTCACTTTGGATTACGTAAAACATTTACCCCGCAGAAGGGGGTTCAGATCGAAATCTGGGGTATTCATTTTCATATTACTGAATTCTCTATAAGTTACCTTTTCAAAAATGTGCCTTATTTAAATTTTGTTGGAGAGGTTGAAGGGGATGACAGGGCGTACAATCTTAGCGTTTTCTCAGACATTTTCCTGGAATTTGGAGTTTGCTTCATTTTCAATGACCCACCCGGTGTATGGTAGTGCCAACTTAAAAAATCATGAAATTGTCCAACGGCTACATTTTTCCGCTAGTATCAACACAAATATCACCCTAACATCACTTACACTATCGGAAAAGTTTATTTCATTTTCGATGCCCCACCCGGTGTATGGTAGTGTCAACTTTAAAAATCATGAAATTGTCCAACGTCTATATTTTTCCACTAGTACCAACGAAAATATCATCACTTATACCGTCGGAAAAAGATTATATGAAAAATGTACTGATTATGATAAACAAAAGTAACTGTTAACAATAATTAAAAAAAAAACTTACTATATTCAAAATGAATTAATAATTATATTCGAAATCAAAATACCAATCTCCAGTTCCTAAGATTCTAACTTCTTCTCGAATTGAAACGACCATCTCTTGAACACCTTTTATATTTAAACCAAAACTAGAAGTGTGAAATAATTTTGTTTCCTCTCAACAAGTATACCGTTTATGCTTCCGGATAAGATTCTTCTACTAACGTGATTTCCAACACATAGGACATCTTCAGGTATTGTTTACTTTTGTATTATTACATCTGTAACAACTTAAGTTGACCCTTGAATGCAGAAATCAAGGATGTAAGCCCTTTGGCAATTGTACCCATTACAAAGTGTCTGAATGCAGATTAAAACACATTTGGTCTCTGAATTCATCTTCAAGGAAATTGTGATGTTAACAACAACAATAGTCTTACCCAATTAACCACTCTGTAATAGTTAACCTACCATCTACCAAAACTTTGTTACGATTATGAAAAATTTTGGAATTTTATTAATTTAAACGTATTTTCTAGTCCTAATGGCCGTAGGCACCGAACGAATTAACTCAACTTAATCTTAAGCGTCACTTAGAATGTGACTTACACAATGTTATGAAACTTCAAATGTCACAATATAAACGTCACTCAAATTTAAGCTCGATTAAAGTGTTTGGTGCATATGGCCCTAAGCACTTCAGCAGTTCCTGAACCAAACTAGATCGAAACACAGTTCCTCAATTACTCAGAATGGTCCTTCTCTTTTAATGACGTTGTGATGCCTTTGCTTTTGCCGTTAGGAAGAGCTTTTGCTTCGATCCAACGAGTTCCATACGATGATGGTTTTGCTCTTCTTGCTTTTTCGGAATAGTCCCAAGAGATCGATGCCAATCGAATGGGGTTGATATCTGTATAGGTTGTAGAAGACCAGGGTTTTCCGTATGATCTTTTTCGAGCCTGACAATCTTCACGAACTTCTCTATATCTTTCTGTTGATGAGACATGCCCAAGATTATTACGTCTTCGTATGTTTTTTCTGATGAATTCGTATTGCTGTGTTAGTGCGCGATGATCGTGTCGGATGAATCCTTGAAGATGCTGACTTTGGGATCCTCTGGGTTACCCTCCGTACAGGCTTCCACACTTCCATGGGGTGGCAAAAACGATGACTTGAAGGCTGTCTTAGGACTGTGTTATTTTTGCTCGAGCCCTGCTGCCATATGGGAATTTCGACGCCTCCGCTACGTCACGTACAGAAGCCTTGCTGTTTGTCATAAACGAGCGTTCGTTTGCCCCTCGAAGACTGACCAGTTAGAACTGACATTCATCGAAGACGATCAGAAATAACTGATCACTTCTTACAAAATATGCACGTTATATGTTTTTTAGATCACGAATTATTTGTTTTTACGTTTAAACTAAACAACTAAACAAAAAAGAACGCCAACAGACTGGATGATAGCATGGACAATACAAATTGCCACAATTAAAGAAGCCTATTGCTACTGGACATATTGGCTACACTAAAAATAAGACTGGAACTGAGTCGAACCACAAAAAGGGAAATACCAGATGCGATTTCAAAAAGAGAAGATCAAATTTTCATGATGAAAGAACCTGCTGTGAATTTAAGATTCCAGCAATGATGAACAATTAATTACCTTTACGAATTAAAGAAATTAAAAGAATGAGACTGATAAAAATAAGAATATATCGTCGAAGCTGTGAGACTAGTGAAGATGATATTAAAGAAAACGAAATTAGGATGAGAGGGTAAACGTTAAATGATTTTGAAAGCGGAAGAATGCTGAGGCAGGTGATCCCTTTCGACGTTGCTATTTATTTAACGTGACGTCAGAAATAAAATTTATGAGATAATAAGCTAACTAGGTACACAATTATCAAATGCTAAATTACAGGGATGACCTGTTAGAAAAAAAATTATGAGATAATAAGGTGTGCCGGAAAAGCCATTTAAAGTACAAATATCATCAGATGATAAATGACGCGATCTGCGATCATGATGGTATAGTAAGAGATAAACACCAAGGAGAGAATATCAGGAAAAGAATCAATAAAATGGAATTGCAAATAAGTCAGAAGGAAAGCAAATTGACCAGAAAAAAGACCAAAATGAAGACTAGCTACAAAGCTTGAATTGAAGAAGGAGAGCAATTAGCATGATGACGAAAAAAAAAGAAATCGATGCAAAATATCAAAGCAAGAGATTATGTATGTATTTAATAAGACCAAAACATGAATATCTGACGTAAATATGTAACTTGGATCCTAATCAAGGGATCATATGAAAGATTATTAAGATGGGAAACCAAAATATTTAGAAGAATACAAGAACGAAAGAAAACACTTTAGAAACACTAATGCAAAGGTTTAATTATAAAAAGGGAGTGGATAGAATACAAAAATAAGAAGAGAGGAAGTTTATCTTTGAAATCGTCATAAATTCCAGTTATTTCTTTCTCCAAATCATCAGCCTCAAATGATCGCGTATATCCGCACAGCATTGCTCTTGTTGTAAGTTTTGCTATATAGATCGTATGAAAGAAAACCAAAACGGATTTCTGTAATATCCTAGACCTAGATACATCTAGAGAAGAACAATCTAGGTACCAGATACCTCTGACACCTGCCTTTAAGGTACAACTTAAAGAATTCCAAGATATCTGCTGGACCAATGTACTTCAAAATTGTTATCAGTACTCCTTTGCTTACGGTATCAAAGTCTTTAGTAAAAACCAGACCAAAACCGTAATCTTCTAAATTTCATTAGCAATACTTAATAAACATAACTACGATGTAGACGAAAGCCAGAATATCCGAGAGGAAGAATATTATCCCTCCTTGTAGTCTCCAGGATTCTTTTCTTATTCATATACAAAACAAATAGTGATTGGACTCAGACCTTTAGAAACCTTCAGTTTATAAATTTTCAAATTTGATCAATAAGAGCAAGCTTTCACACACTAGGGAACAATGAACGTTTAAGGAAATCCAGATCTACATAGAAATAAAATCACTTCATAATTAATGCCTTAACTCCTCCTCTCCTCCACGATAAGTTCATACAGCTTGACTCGAAAGGAGAAAAAGAAATCACGTAGTGTTCAGGATGCATTTATTGGATTTAAGGCAATACGCAATTCACTTACGAAGGTTATTTGATATCATCTAAGATACCTGACTATGAAGGAGACCATAAAATCTAAAACAATTGACGAGCTTCTTGGAAAAACCTCACATGTCCATTTTTGCCGAAATCGCGATTTCACTGCCATCTATTGCTTATAACAGTAGGCTATCAATTCTTATACTGGGATTCCGTAAAAACGTCATAAACCGGGTATATAGCTTAGCAAAATCTGGGGGTTTCTGTAGCAATATGTTGAGTCTACAGGTACATTTTTTTGTCTTTCCAAAAAAGTTGTTTTTGGACAAATGAGGTTTTTCCAAGAAGCTCGTCAATTTTTCTAGTCCTTAGAAGATGACCATCGCAGTGAACGTCCGAACTCTATCATAACACCAGAAGACGCTAAAAAAATTGAGAAATTAATTCTTGAAGCTCGACAAATTAGGGATTCATCAGATAGCTGAGATTTTAAACATTGGTAAGCAAAGAATTTGCCACATAATTCATGAACATCTAGGGTGTGTCAAAGGTGAGCGCAAGATGGATGCCCCTAATGCTCGTATCCTTCGATAAACAATGAATAGTTGAAAGTTCGCAGCAAAGGAGAAAACTTTATTGAGAAAATTATGACAGAGGATGAAACATGGATCCATCCCTAGGGGTCTGGGAGTAAACAAGAATCAATACAATGGAAGCACACCCAATCTCCAACATCAAAGAAAGTTCAACCATCGGTTGGTAAAGTAATGGCTAAGAAATTTTCTGATAGATTATAATTGTCTTTCCCACAAAACTACGATAAAAGGGGCTTACTACAGTAACCTTTTAAGAAAGCTGCAGGATTCCATCAAATAAAATCGGCCTGAAACAGTAGACCAAAAGGTTTTGGTTTCGCACGACAAGCTCCAGTGCCCAAGGTCGCCGCCATTATTCATGATTCCCTGAAGAATTTAGACTTCGAGGAGTTATTTTTTATTTCGCAATTTGAAGAAAAATTCGTGGACAAAGATTTTCTTACTGAAGAATTACAGTAGAAAATTTCGTTTCCAGCCCAAGAAAAGGAATTTTCTTTAATTTCGAAATGTAAAAGGTGCAGTGAGGTTGCAGGAGATTATATCCATTAAAAAATAAATAAAAATCAATATTTTATTCCACCCCGTCTATAATCAGGTACCTTAGATATCAAATGGCCCTCGTATTCTAACAATTCATTTTAACTGGTTTTAGAAAATGGGAATGAGACAAGGCTTCTGAATATTTTGAATAACAATTTAAATTAATGTAAGTTAAAAAAATAAAGATGTAGTTATTTTCTCATATATCGCACGAGGCAATATCATTATTATTTATATAAACAGTAATTTATTCTAATTCATTTCGACTTTGGTTCTTTCTGTGATTTTATAAAGTTGATTGAAGCTATTAAATTAAAACACGAACGTATTCGAACACTATTTTTAAATTAACGGACGAGTTAGGAGACGACGACGAGCATATCGTGTTTCAAAAAAGCTCAAAAGCTGATATTAAATCACGTATTACAAACTGTTTCGTTCGGTTCCTATGTTTTAATTAACGGACGTCAGATACTCGGACAACACATCAGATTCAAACATATCGTGTTTCGAAAAGCTTGAATGCATGCCAATCAGAATTCCGGAACTATCGACAACACTTGCTACCACGGAACTTCCCAAATAAAACGAACTAAAGCTCTGACAGCATTCCGGATTTCGTTCCTCTAACAGATTCGGAAATTCATGCCCGTTCGCGTCGAAAATCAGCGAAAATCTCGATTGAAAGCGTTTTACTTGTACCCACGAATATGTCAAGTAATAAATATGTAGTTTATATCACGAAAGTGACGTGTAAATAAGGTTTCATGAGTTTTCTAAGTCGTCGGGGCGTAAACTCTTGAGTTTTTGTGGGATAATAAAGTAGGCCATTCCGCTGAACTAAAGGGCAGTGGGTTGGTAATCACAAGGGAAGATAATAATTTTATCGATCAACGCCTAGGCTTGAGCAAAATGGTACACCTTGTTGCTTCAATAACTATAAAGTTTGGAAATATTATTATATCATCAGTACTGTATTAAAAGTTTTCTTTTTCTTACATTATTTGTTTGTTTAAAGCAAAACTTTATACAGTTGCTCAATAAATAAGTTGTTAAGAATAATAATTGCAGTAATATACAGGGTGTACCTGAAATTGCAACTCGTAAGACTGAAAACACTCCCCATAAAGTTTCGTTTAATTTTATTCTTCAAACATGAACACGATAATGGAAGGCCTTCATCTTTGTAGGTACGGTATAAAAATTGTTTTAATATTAAAAACTGCTTGATAATCGTACAGTATAAACTTTTTTTAATGGGTCGCTAAATATAGAGTATTTATTTGTTGGTTTATTCCCTGTAACTGCTTTGTTCGTTTTCAGATTCGAAAGCCAAAAGATGACCGAATGACGGAACTCTTAAGAACCTGCTTGCAAAAAGTCTGCGAGCTTCAACATGATCTCGAAAGAGCTGAGGACTATGAAAACGACCCCCAAGCCGCAGGATATGCCGCATGTGCCGTCGAAACGTTGCGATTTTTATCAGCCGAGGGTCTTTCCGACGACCACCCAGTTGTAAAGGCTGTCGCCGAAAAGCTCTTGCTCGACA
Organism: Dorcus hopei; assembly: GCA_033060865.1. NCBI lineage: Eukaryota > Metazoa > Arthropoda > Insecta > Coleoptera > Lucanidae > Dorcus > Dorcus hopei. The sequence continues at coordinate 15,579,458 of CM065421.1, read as the reverse complement.
AGGATCATTAAGATCAAGAAGAAGTGCCAATTTTATATTTATACTTACTGCTTTGCAGAAATCCAAAAGGTTACATCTAGTCATTTACTCAATTTTACGTATGTACTTAACTTATTAGTGTTTTACTCTTGAGACTGTTTCGATTGGGTAAAACTCGTCGTTTAAGTAAATTAGTTAATTTGTTTTATAATGTCATCTAATCGAGTAAGATTAATCTTAAGCTCATAATGCATCGCTTGCACGATACAGGATGTTAAATTTTACTGAAAATTATATATGTATTGTTTATCAAAATTAACAATCGTTGTAAAAACAACATTAGACCTTTATTTATGTTTTCGACTGTATTAAAAACGAATTTTACGTACGCCCTGGTTAATATCAGTTTACAAGTAAGATCGATAGTGTTTGCAAACGTTACATTTCGTATACACTTGTTAAAAGCCGAGACCGCCGGCGCGGCATTTGCTAATTGAGTGGCATTTAATTCAGTCAATAACCAAAGAAATAAATCGTTACAGTCAATTAATCAAAATACGTTTATTTTCTAATAACTACGACATACCTACAAGGGTAAAAAAAATGTATGTATATGCAAAACCGTCTTACAGTTATATTTTATTCTTTTACACACTGCAAAGTTGTGTACACATCACCTGGTGGAGGTATTGACACCAACATTTAGTGTGGAATCTTTTCACCAAGTGAATTCTCGAAATATTAAAGAAGTACTACATTTTTCACTAAATTTTAACACCCTGTATCTCGAAAACTGTGTATTTTTCAAATTTTTAGGAAATCTGCTACGTAATTTTTATGAGATATACAACAAACATAGGCGGTATTTAATTTGAGACATACGGTTGTGCACTGGGTGTGCATACGGATGATATTATACAATAAAGACGAATTTTCTAGTTATAATTGTTTATAGTAGTGTTCAATCGAGTAGACCTACTTAAAAAAAAAATTAGAGAATAACATTTAAAAACAGAAAAGTTTCTGTCAAAAGTGTGTATTTTAAAGGCAATTTAAATTGTGTATAATGGCAGGTATTACTCTAATTGATAATATTATGTTAAAATCGTAAAGGAACTTTTTATTCAGTTGTATTGTATGATATCATCCTACTTTTCGTATGCGCGAATATCGAAGCATCCTGTATACAGGGCGCCTTCAAAATTGAAAGTAGGCAACCCATTCGGCTCCCGTGCTTTTAGTAGGTACACTATGAAAACACGAAGTTATTTGATTAGTGGGTTGCCTCTTCTAAAGTCTTTAGGGACCACGATTTAAAATGTGCACCTCGTATAAACATAACTATAAGAAACAAAATTTTAAAAAAACAAAATAAAAAAAACAATTCAAATAAAAATTGTAGAGCAAGTAGTGATACTGTTGGTTTAAACTTGAGGAATCAAGACGATTGAAATGTCTACATTTATAGAAAACGAATTTAATAACCATTCACCCAAGATTATTCGTATTCGTTGTTAAATGATAGAACGCATTTTTCTGGAGGCTAAGTAGCAAACGTGCAAAGACCATTATAAATAACATAATATGGCATAAAAAGTCATTAACTTGGTTGCGAAAGATTTCATCAAATTCTTCATTTCAACGAGTTACGCAAAAAATTTAAAAGAATACTTAAAATATTTTGTCTTGAGTGACCTTGAGTTTGTAATCATTGAATACGTCATGAGAGGAGTTACAGAATAGACTTCTATCAAAAAATCAGAATCTGGCCTTGACATTTCATTCGAAAATTAAACCAACAGCACCACTACGTGATGAAAAAATTCACAAATTTGATCTTTTGGCCTTGAGTGACTTGTACTTGTAATCATTGAATTCGTCACGCAGAGGAGTTACAGTTGAACAGATGTTTAAGAAACAGCTTTTGTATCAAAAGAAGAAACTAATTTGACTTGGAAAATTCATTCGAAGATTAAACCTTTAACACCACCACATGATTCATTAATTCGATCAGTAGCGTGTTCTGGTATATAAATTTATTCAACACAACCTGAAACTTTAACAACAAATAGAAATAAATGGATGAACAATATAAAATCAATGAATAACAATATGTACGCTGTATGCTCTCCTGGTCGATTATCCTCTAGGCTACTGGAGGGCGAAGTCTTTGGTAACGCAGTAAGGGATGTTAAACACGGGGTTGACGTAGGAACTATCTCAGGATGTCTCGCCTCTGCTTGAGTTCCACTTCTTCTCTTATTCAACGGCTGGCTTTGATGTCGCCGATGGATGTGTGGAGTATGAGTGTTGCCCTCGATAATAGGTATGTGTGGTAGATGCTTCCGACAATAAGCTGCACGGAAGAGTGTGCGTGTTGCTCCTGACAATGGGTTGCTCGGGAGGTTTTGGAGATGCTTTCAATAAGCTGCACAGAAGAGTGTGTGTTTTGCTCCTGATAATTGGTTGCAAGGGAGGCCTTGGGTGTGCTTCCGACAATAATTTGCACGGAAAAAGTTATGTGTGCTGTTCCTGACAATTGGTAGGTAGGCTTTGATGAGTGTTCCCGACAGTAGGCTGCTCAGGACCTACTATTATTTATTGATTTTATATTGTTTATTCGTTTATTTCCATTTGTTGTTAGAGTTTCAAGTTTGTTGAATGAATTTATATACCAGAACACGTTTTTGTTGTCATAAGTCATCATGACGTGTTTCGTTGGTCGTTGGGCAATGTGCGAGACCCCACAGATCATGTAGCCTCCAGTCTGTGGTCATTGAATTCGTATGAGAGAAAATTTTTGATTGTGTTCTTTCCACTAAAACCACATTAAGCTATATCTCAAATAACATTACGTTAAAATATAAGGTTTGTTTGGGTTCTCGCCAGGACAGTCCTAGAACCGTCGCATCAGGAGCATGCGCACAACAAAGAATCGTAGGTTTTTTTTTTGGCATGCGCATGCTCCTGATGGTTCTAGAAGAGAACCCGAAGATACATATAACTTAATTAAAAAAGCATTATTAGATTGTAGAATATGAAACATATTGTATACTTTTTATTTACCCTATACATATACGCTTGCGTTAATTAATGTTAAAAAGAAACAATTTGGAGAAAATTGAAAATACCATGAGTGTTTATAATTTCTTCACCTTATTACCAATGGGCGGAAGGATTATATTTTTTAAGGTTATCGGTCAGAGGCGTAGCGCATACCATTTCCATTACCTACAAATTAGTTGCTTTTACTCCCATGCCATTGACTAATTTTTACGACGCTGTTGACCGACTCGATACATTGCACTTTGCAATTTGTATTTCGCTCACCGATAACCTTGGAAAATTTAATTCTCCCGCTCCTTACTTATTACACATGCCAGAAGAATTCCATTTCGGGCTTAATCCGAATCAAAAGAGTCAAATTAGTCTATATAATCCAAAAAAAATCCAGACCGAACCTTTGAGCTTCTTTCTTGGAACTATTTAAAACAATCTAAAAGTAATTGGAACTCTTCTGACATGCACCCATTTTACAAAATCCATCTTGCAAAATGATGAAAATAAATCTTGTAATTATTACAAAGTAGCACATTGATAATATTAATATACACTATAGGGGTTTAAGCATAGCGTTGTGTTTGTACAGTGGTGGCCATTAAAATCGTTACATTACCTAACCTCGCCCTTATTGACCTGCAATGGAAACAACGCCTATCGTCTCCCCACACATACCTATTGCCGCTAAAGGTTATGTGATCCTTCGAATCGTAACGATTTACTTGGCCACGTGTGTACATTTACATTTTGTTTTAAATTAATTGTATGTATAAATACTATTGTTTTTCTAGTCGCAATTTTTACAATCTAGTCATAATCGGAGGGCGAAACTTTTTAAGTAGTACAGTTAGGGAAGTAACAACTGCGCTTATAAATACGACAAATCTCTCATGTTTGTAATTAGCACCGCACCTAAATAAATTATTTTGTAATCATCTGTGTTTTCGTTTTTAACTGTATTTTGCAATCAAATAATTTGAAATTCGAATAAGAATTACATTGGTTACTGCTGATTGTACACGAAATGTCAGGTTATGTTTGCAGATTAATCAAAGACGTGCTTAAAAATTTCTGATTTTTGTTTCATCACTTGATACAATATTTAAAAAAAAGTAGTAATAATAATAAAAATATGTATGTCAATCGAGGTTAAGGAATTTTGTTCGAAATTTTTCTGTATAGGCACAAATGTTGAACGTTATGAATGGTACGAATGGTACATTACGAAAATTTAACATTAGGTTAAGTTATAGCATTTTCGACTGACAGTTTGTTACAGTCAAATTTCATCGCAGCGAGTTCGCGACGCATTTGTAGCGAGCTGGCAACGTCACGTGTATGTACATATATCTAGTCTGAACATCTGACAACATAGTAACTGTGCCGAAAACGTCTGTTTGAATTCTCGCTTTCGTATTGGTTCTTTATTCAAAAGTCTTGGCGTCATAATCACGCTATTGGCTACCACTTATGACGTAGTGGTATTTCGGCATCCTTCCGCTTTACGTTAGCGCCTTTGTTCAGTCTTCACTACGCTCTCTTGGTGTACAGTTGCGTGGTATTGTGATAACGAAATTCTTGCTCTGAAAGTGAGGAGAATTTAACAACGGCCCTGCCGGAATAGCATTCACACCACCGAGCGAGTTTTGGGGTATTTTCAGCCCCATCCCAAGCTTGGGATTCCCACAAATCTCAGGTAAAATATTGAGCAAATTGTCTGACGCCATTTTGGACGCTAACGGTTTTCCTTTCTCTTCATACAGGCTTCTACCTCTAACTTATACTTTTACTTCGAGATTTTACGTCTCGATTGCTGTTTTGCGTTGTCGCTTTGGGGTGACGCAAGCTGAGTCGACCATACCTTTTCATGTTCGGGCGTTTGCTAGTACGCCACTTCGAGCGTCCGAGGGACCTGATTCCGCCTTGTTTGCGGGCTTTTCGTATCCGATTCAATTCAGACCATGGCCAGCTCCATTAACATTCACTGACGTGTATGTATGGCCGTTTCAATTCGCCTAAAATTCGATTCCGAGAAAGCATGCCGTGGAGTATTCCACTCAGCGCTCCCTATTAAAGATACTACAAAACTACTAATAATAACGTAATGACAACTGCAATTACTTAAAAACTCACAAGAGGCGCTGAGAGGAGTACCCGTCAAAATTTTTGAAAGTTGAATTGAAACGGCCATACATACACGTCAGTGAATGTTAATGTAGTTGGCCATGTCCAGACCACCGCCGTTGGGAAAACATCCGACAGGTGGCGTGGTGACCGCCAACTACCCGTCGTTAGGCAAGTGACGGACGTTACCAACTGTTTATTTTTGACAGGAAGGTTGTAAGTTATTTATTTACTTGCCTCATTTTAAATCACATATCGTCGTTTGGTTAATGCATGCCTTATCGGAGAGCGAATTTCGGCTAAATGCAGTGTTGCATGTACAGGATTAAATTATAGAGAGTGAATAAAATTATTAACTGTAGATCTATTGGGAACCTGCGTTTTAAATAAATTTTGTGTTGAACAAGCACAGGTTTAACCTCGTGCAGTTTGTATTGTTACGGTAATAATTTAAGTAAAATGAAATAAGGGTCGTAGCTCAATATAACACAACATGTATTATCAACAATTTACAACTAATACTCACATTGTATTTGGGGCACTTACTGATAATTAGACTAGATGACACACTAACGAGGATTGTTCTAATTATCCGCTAGCGTTAGCTTTGTCGACCTTTTATAGGGGTTTCGTGACGTCAATTATTGCCTTGACATTTTGCACGCGGCTCTGCGTTGGATCTGCGCCCGTAGATGAGTCATAAGATTCTGCGCACGGCACCCGAATGAATCATCGCTGTGATATGTGCAAGTGCATTTTCCGCACGCGGATGAGTCATACTTACATAATTGCAAATGAGTCATTCTTATGTTTATGTTATCGTCTTATGTTTACGTTACGCTCGACTGATTTTCAGCTGTACATCTTTGCTAGTTTTCTTATCCTAGTTACAGTATCCTGCATTTGTCCGACATTTTAGTATTTAATAAATCTTAAATTTGTTAACTTTAGTTTCGTGTTTGATTTCTACATTCACGTACCAGTGAGTCAAGTGTAGCCTCTATTTTTGTTTTGGGCTTCTGCCCAATCAAGTCGGTTTGGGAATACCGACGAGGTTGTTTGTCTGTCGGCTGAGGTTCGTCCTGGCGCCCTTAATAATTTAACATCAATTTAGACCCACCCCCGTTTCACTGTTGCTAGCCGAGGGGATCAGCTGGTGGAAGAGACAGCAGAATTTGTCACCCGGTCAAGGAAAGTTTGAGGCTGTCAGTTTAAAGTAAATTCGGTGACAAGCTCTCCTTCCTCTGTTATTACATGAGGTTAAAACAAGATGGAGATACTCTGAGAGAGTTCTGGATTTGTCAGTCGAAAACGCTATTAGACTGGCAAGTCAAGTTAATTGCTGCAATCTCAGATGAATATCTTCCTTTCCGTGGTCTCCTCTTATCAAAATTTATTTAGACATATCGTATATTATATTATCTTTTAACTTGTGTTCATAAAGCCCCGTCATCCTAGTTAGTAGGCCTTGAAGGTGTAAACGTAAGTGTTTTCTTAGAGGATTGTATTAATCAGAATGACATTTCATTTAACCGGCATATGTCAAACCGCTATTAGTGCTTCAAGAAAAGACTTGCGTTTACACATCCAGGATTTTGAGACCACATGTTATTTATTGCTAAGCAAAATATATACCTAATGTTTTATATAATATACAGTGTGTCCCCGGATGGACCTAACTATACTTATAAACTTCCTTATTTCGCATTTTAGGAAGAACAGTCATTCTTCATAAAAAGTTTTGCTTCTTCTAGCAAGTCCTCAGCCACTACCAAAATTTCGGAATAACATACAGGCTGGTTAGAAAACGGGACAACGTGAATTTTGGTTACGAGTAAAGTACCTTTTATTTGAAAGGAAAGTAAAAGTGTTACTGGAAAAAGATGTTTGTAATGTCAATAGAACCTCAAATATCTAATCTGAACGTTGTATCTTAAAGTTGATTTTTTTTGGTCTTCTTATTCTATTCTTCTTATTCTTTTGTCCTTGTTATTCCCATTGCGACTTCTTTCTACTTATTTTCTAATTTAGGAATTTGGCTGCCTTTATACTGAAGAGGAAATGTTTGTATTAAAAAGGGATTTTTTTCAGTTCATAACGGGAAGGATCATTGTAAGAGGTTGGTAATACTGGCCATTTTGAGAAACTTTGTCTTATATCCATTTCAAATTATGACCCCTAAAAGTTTTAGGAAATGCAACCCATCAATCAAATCAGAAATAACTTCGTGTTTTCATAATGTACTAAAATCATGGAAGTAGAGTGGGTTGCCTATTTTCAAATTGTAAGGCGTCACGATTTGAAATGGCCGGCATGCATAATTATTTTGAAAATAAGATTTCGAATACGAAATAGTTTGATCTGCGTAATTAAAAAGCTTTGGATTTTAATAAAGTTCGTACATATCCTCATGTTTTACTCCACAACATACGCGAATTGTTACATAGGTGAGTTTCCTAATACATAAAAGAGTAATAGCGTTTTCGATTGATCGCACTAGTGCGCACTCAGAGTATCTTCATCTCATGTTATTGCATGGGGTTAAAAGTAGAGCTGGCAACGGTTAACCGATTTTGGATATTCGCGGTGTACAGCATATCACCCATGCAAATAGAGTTGCATAACTTGAATGTGAAAACATTTTCTTCATGCAACTCTATTTGCATGAGTGACATGCTGTACAACGCGAATATCCAAAATATCCAAAATCGGTTAACCGTTGCCAGCTCTAGTTAAAAGAAGATGCAAGTACACTGAGTGCAACCGGTGCAGGTGAATCGAAAACGCTATTACTCTGAGTTGTCTAGGGGCTTTCAGCTTTCAGTTTCTTTTTACGAAATAATACCTGAAAATCCCCTCTTCAGTGATATATCCCTTAAGTTGGCAAAACTGCTTTCAACAACAGCCGCTTGTGTGACAATGACAAGTAATATGTTCCCGCTCTTCTATGTTAAGGTACAGTAGCGAACAATAAAATCTTGGCATGTCCTTTTTTAAAAATAAGTTCTTTATTTTGTTAAGTATTAAATAAATGTTTATTAAGTTTGACGTTTGAAATCTTTCTTACATTTTACCAACAATATAACCGTCTCAATGCAAACGTAATGTACCTACCTAGTAGTATCATTTTTGTCATTCAATAATAATGATAATCTAACAAAAAAATTTACAATACTAAATGCCACATCCTCTTCTTTTTCTAAACATTTGTCTCTAAATATTTTTTGTATATTTAATGTGTATAATAAAACTTATTTAAATTATAAAATATTTATTGTATAAATATATGTAATACACATCTTTGGACTAGATTCATGAAAATAAATATAATGCAGTCTACAGTAAACAGTCTTTGAATATTATTTGCTTAATAGATAATGATTAGGATGAGATATTACATACGTAAAATATTAGTTGCACACTCATCGTTTGTATAAAATAAATCTACTCCCTTATACATTAAAATCATAACGTCTTTGATTTCCTTGATTTCCTGCGGTGTCATCTTGGTTGAGTCGGTTCCGCACAAGAGCTTCAGAAATTCAAAATGCGCTCGTTCCTTCGTCAAATGCACCCCAAAGCCAACGTTCTCTTTCAATGCCTTGAACACCATCTCCCGGTAGGTAAGGAAACAACGATTTTCTTCAGCTTTCGCACCTGCCATGGATAACCACCTCACTTGAAGATATCACCTTCGATTTTTATTTTTTTAATTACAACAAGCTGAAGGTAGACTCACGTTTAACGAACTTGCACTCTTGCGTGGGGGATGTCCGTTAAAAATTTAAACCCCACTATATGTGTTCTCGAACATCTGGTCTATTTATACGCATACATACTAGCGTTTCATAGAATAGACTCTCCGACAGATGCGTGCCTGATTATAACGAGCCATAGAGAATTAGATACAAGTGGCATAAATTTATTGATTACGGCAGGGAAACGTAATTGTACAAAATCATTTAATAAGTCAATTGAAACAATAACATACATATAAGGACGTGAAATAACACGTCGTTAAATTTAACTGTAAAATAAAAGAAAATAAATGGGAAAATTAGTAACTATTTATTTCACTTATTAATCTATACAAAACTTACTGTGAATTATTGTATAAATAAAAATCATGCTAACATAAACAAATGCATTCGGTTTATTTACAAACGAGTTCGATTTACCCGAACTATCATCCCCACCTTTCAAAATAATTATTCGTTCGTCTTTGACGGGATGCACGATTTGGTTCTTAATTATAAATTTTTCAAGTGTTTCTATATCGTTTAATTTTTCGGTTTTCGTATCTTTGGTGTTCCTGCTAATCGCGTAATGGCCATCTCCTCCACCCACCAGAAAATCCGTTACTACTACCCCATAATACTTCTCAGGAATGATTTCTTCATACTTTGGCATCGTGCATTCACTGCAGAGCGCCTTTGCTTGTACAACACGTTTTCCCACTGGCTTCGACAGGTCGTAGGTCACATGCAAACCAGATACCTGCAGGAATTCGCCCCTGGAAGTCTCCCCATTTGAACGCACGCCAAGCTCCAACGTCTCCAATAAATCGCTTCCATTCATCCTGATCGTCACCAGCATTTGCTGAAATGGTAGACAACCGAGTAAATCACCCTTAGTTAAATTGCCATCCTTCAATTTCACATCTATGCTATTGCGAATTGCCCCGCCGTTCATCACTGCGATTGACGCGTCAGTCCAATAATGGCCTTTATAAATGGAAGTCTTATAATCGATCCAGGCATCCAATATTAAGTTACCAAAGTTACATTCAGCAAGTCGACAATCTTCGTTGCTCAAGTATACCGATGACTTGCCGATCGTATCCTTGAAGAGTCCCACAACTTCAGGTTTAAACTCTTCTAATAGGCGAAGGGCATCTTCATCCTGAGGAATGTCTTCGTTTAAGAACACCGGCTGCCCATGAAAAGATTTAAGTTCGCCGTCTTTATCAAAAACCACATGCAACTTCCCCATATATTTCGTGTACGCGTAAGCTTGGACGACCGGAACCTTTTTACCACCACGTTGCGTGACTACAGTTGGATATCCATCTACTGGTTTTTCTTTATCGGGAGGTGGTCCATTCCAAAGGAACGTATTCGTATGTCCACCAACAACTAGGTCAACAAGAGGAACTTCTGCAGCAATCTTCTTATCCATCAGGTAACCGGAATGACCCAAGGCGATGATGATTTTGATTCCTTGCTTATGCAACGTTTCGCTTTCTTTTCTGATTGCCTCCACTTCGTCGTTGAAGATAACGCGGCCGGTTACTGATAAAATTTTTGTTTCTGGGGTTAGATAGCCTATGACCCCGATTTTCCAACCGTTTACCTCTAGAATAACGGAGGGGGTGATTTTGGTGCTGGCAAGGGTCGGTTCGTTCCGAAAATCTAAATTTGCAGCTACGATCGGGAAGTTCGAGGCGTTCACGAAAGGTACCAAACCGCTTATATCCTTGTCGAATTCATGGTTGCCAAGGCTCTGTAAAAAAATACACAGACTTCAAAAAAAAATGTACAAAATATTAATATATACATTTATTATACTCAATTAAAACATTTTCCTTTATCCTCTTATCGAGCCTAAACGTCATTATATTAATGTTACATCCCGGGCCGCCGCAATTTTATTTTAATTTTTTTTGTTATCTATGAGCTATGCGATGATTTGTGAAGTTTTAAGATACGCTTTAGATGGTTCTCAATTTTACTGGAAAGTACTAGTTCCACAGTATTCTCAAAAGGTGAATCTCGATAAAAACAGAACCAGACGCGCAATTTAAATCAGTTCTTATTTAGGGGGCAATTAATAGCGACGCGTACAACGACGACAACAAATAATAGAAGTGTTTTGAATGTATTAAGCGATTGTGGACAATTAAAGTATTTTTAATTTAATAACAGCGAGTTTTAGCCGAAGGCGAGTTTCCTAATGGGCAAGTTGACGTTTAATATAAGCCGTCCTCCATTTACATTCACTTCACTCAAAATCAAATCGATTTGATTTTGAGCTGAATTGATTTTAAAGTGAACAGAGAGACTCTTAAAGGAATGATGTTTTGAAAATGTAAAATTATAACAGACGCTTATTGAAAGTGATTTGCTTTTAACGCTAGTGTTAAAAAATAAAGTTGACAGTCATTTGACTATGAAGATAATTAAAAAACTAAAAACTAAACACACATTATGGTGTTTTTAATAATCGAAATTGGTAGTTTGACTGGAATATCAAAAGTTACTGTGCAGAGTGTTTTAAAAAAGCCCAAACTTCACCCCTACATTCCTCAGAAAGTTTAGAAGATTTAGAAAGAAATGATATGAATTTTTTTCACGTAGCAACTTACATTTGCGCACTCAATTATTTCATTAATGTTTTCTGCTATATTTACTGGTCAAAACTTAAAAGTGTTGCACATTATTGAATTTAGAAAAAGTAGCTCTACCAGATACAATAATAAAAAATATACAGAGCCTTTAAAAAATAAAAGTTGACAGTCGTTTGACCATGAAGGTAATTTAGAAAAAAATCAACTAACCACACTTTATAGTGTTTTTAGTCTCATTTCATTTGCCTCTTTGTTTTTTAAAATTAGTTCATAAAGGAGTTATGGCTTGGGGCGTTTTTTGTAAGAGCCCCTGTATAAACAAATAACAATCTAACTTTCATTTATTTCTTTGCATTTAACTTTTTTCTTTTATCAACTTCGTAATCAAAAGATCCCCTACCTTTCTTCAACATAATCTTGTCTTGCTCTAAAGTACACCCTCGTAAGCGGTTACTTCTATTCGTCCCTAAGCTATTTATTCCAAATTCATTTTTCAACAGAGTGATAAGCTTCAAAGAAGTAAACCAATTATTGTCAAAGTACACTACACTTTTTTGTGGTTCGGGTATTGTTTTGCAAAGATGAACTACAGTTTTACCACCTGAACCCAATTCGGATTCTTTTTGAGAAATAATCATGTTGTCAAAAGTCGTAAATCCTGTGTAAATAAAGGAACCATATACTATGCCAGAGACGCCAGCCCTCACAAACATTTTGAAGCCCCATTTTTTTTTTTTTGTTTTTTTAGCATACTGACGAAGATTTCCCGCTTTGGTTCCTTTGTATAAAATCATTTCATCTATGGAAAATAGATTTTCATGTTCAATCTGAATACAGTTTATTCTAATCTTCTCAAGGAGGGGTCTTATCTTGAATAAACGATCTCCATTTGCTTCTACGTTGTTGTCCTGAAAATGTATTAGCGTACGCAATTTCTTGAACCTTTTTACCGGCATCACATCAGCCGTGTATTCAGTGCCCAATAATCTTCAAACGATGGCATCCGCATAACTCCCATTAGAAGCTTTATTCCAATGAACGCTTTTATTTCACATGGAGAAGTATTGATGGAGGAACCAGTTGTCGAAGTAGAGTATAAATTGGTTTGTTCGATTATGTACTGAAAGGGGTGATGAGGAAAGATGAGAGAGGTCGCAGAGAGAGAAGGAAGAGCGAAGAAGGAAGAGGAAAGGGGGCGAAGAGGATATAAGAAGAGGAAGGAGAGGAAGGAAAAGGAGAGGATGAAGAGGAAAGAAGAAGACGAAGAGGAGAGGAATGAAGAGGATGAAGAGGGAAGGAACAGGAGAGGCAGGACGAAGACAGACACAGGCGCAGAGGAAGAAATGCCGGGAGGCGGTACCCTCTGCGCAGAGTGGCGAGAGAGGAAAGGAAACAGTTGGTAGGCGCCCTATGCAGACATGCTGGGGCGAATCCAACACGCCTCCGGGGCTGAGATATCCGGAGGTGTCTTTTGAAGATTCTCTAAACCTCTATAAAAAAAAAGGTTATGTACTGAATCATCCCAGAATTTTTGAAAATATTGCAGAGCTGTAAGTACAACATCAGAGAAATTATATTCTCTATCATCAGTAAGAGCTTTATTATTTTGAGAGTCTTCTTTGGTCCATTTGTAGTTGGGTTCTTCTCTCCTCTTGATTTTTTTATATCTCTTTTTTTATTACATGTTTTTGAAGCAATATTAGCTAATGGCAGATCGTCGCATCGACATTCCAGTCATCTTCTGAATCATCTAGAAGAGGTAATTCCTGAAGCGGCGCTATAGCCTCAGCTTCAATGTAAGAACCGAAATCTATTTCGACTTCTTCATCGTCGGATGAGGAACCAATATCAGACAGGCATGCATTTTCAGGCGGTAATACTGTTACGAAATCTTCTGCTCTCACTTTTCGGCCATAGAAATTTTTGCTGCTAATTTTGGTAAACCAAAAGAAAAATTTTAATCTGGTATAGCAGCGCACAAAATTTCAAAATGCAAAGTTTCTATTACGGCCGGTGTGTACTGAAACGTTTCATTAAATGTGTTTTCTAAACAAGCGGTTACTTCTATTCGTTCCTAAACTATTTATTCCAAATTCATTTTTCAACAGAGTGATAAGCTCCAAAGAAGTAAACCAATTATTGTCAAAGTACACTACACTTTTTTGTGGCTCGGATATTGTTTTGCAAAGATGAAGTACAGTCTCACCACCTGAACCCAATTCGGATTCTTTTTGAGAAATAATCATGTTATCAAAAGTCGTAGATCCTGTGTAAATAAAGAAACCATATACTATGCCAGAGACGCCAGCCCTCACAAACATATTGAAGCCCCATTTTTTTTTTGTTTTTTTTTTTTTGGCATATACTGACGAGGATTTCGCGCTTTGGTTCCTTTGTATAAAATCATCATTTCATCTATGGAAAATAGATTTTCATGTTCAATCTGAATACAGTTTATTCTGATCTTCTCAAGGAGGGGTCTTATCTTGAATAAACGATCTCCATTTGCTTCGACGTTGTTGTCCTGAAAATGTATTAGCGTACGCAATTTCTTGAACCTTTTTACCGGCATCACATCAGCCGTGTATTCAGTGCCCAATAATCTTCAAACGATGGCATCCGTATAACTCCCATTAGAAGCTTTATTCCAATGAACGCTTTTATTTCACATGGAGAAGTATTGATGGAGGAACCAATTGTCGAAGTAGAGTATAAATTGGTTTGTTCGGTTATGTACTGAAGGGGGTGATGAGGAAAGAGGAGAGAGGTCGCAGAGAGAGAAGAAAGAGCGAAGAAGGAAGAGGAAAGGGGGCGAAGAGGATATAAGAAGAGAAAGGAGAGACAGGAAAAGGAGAGGACGAAGAGAGGATGAAGAGGAAAGAAGAGGACGAAGAGGAGAGGAATGAAGAGGATGAAGAGGGAAGGAACAGGAGAGGCAGGACGAAGACGGACACAGGCGCAGAGGAAGAAATGCCGGGAGGCGGTACCCTCTGCGCAGAGTGGCGAAAGAGGAAAGGAGTTTAGTTGGTAGGCGCCCTATGCAGACATGCTGGGGCGAATCCAACGCGCCTCCGGGGCTGAGATATCTGGAGGTGCCTATTGAAGATTCTCTAAACCTCTATAAAAAAAAGGTTATATACTGAATAACTGAATCATATTGCAGAGCTGTAAGTATAACATCAGAGAAATTATATTTTTTATCATCAGTAAGAGCTTCATTATTTTGAAAGTCTTCTTTGGTCCTCTTGTAGTTGGGTTCTTCTCTCCTCTTGATTTGTTTATATCTCTTTTTTTATTACATATTTTTGAAGCAATATTAGCTAATGGCAGATCATCGCATCGACATTCCAGTCATCTTCTGAATCATCTAGAACAGGTAATTCCTGAGGTGGCGGTATAGCCTCAGCTTCAGTGTAAGAACCGAAATCTATTTCGACTTCTTCATCGTCAGATGAGGAATCAATATCAGACAGGCATGCATTTTCAGGCGGTAATACTGTTACGAAATCTTTTGCTCTCACTTTTCGGCCATAGAAATTTTTGCTGCTAATTTTGGTAAACCAAAAGAAAAATTTTAATCTGGTATAGCAGCGCACAAAATTTCAAAATGCAAAGTTTCTCTTACGGCCGGTGTATACTGAAACGTTTCATTAAATGTGTTTTCTAAACAAATTCGATGGTTGTATATTCGATTTCAAATAATAAACACATGGTCACAGTTGCAGCGGTAATTTAGGGGTGCGGAGGCGCCGCGTTGGCCTACTGGAGTGACTTGGGCCACACAAGTACACGCTTAAACAAATCATCGTAACATATAGCTTAGTGCTTTCTAAATTTGAAGTACATGTCCGATATCGCAAAAGATCAAATTACGGGCATTTTGAAGCATGTCTCGCTTGTCTGTTCTGTCTTGAAACTGGCGACATTCGCAGCAATAGAATCGCGCAGACACCATAAAACAAATCCCTTTGACGGTTTAAATTGGTTTCTTAGATTTGTACACATTCCGTCACCTTAAAATTGTAGATAAATGGCCCCACGTATTTGAAGATATCAAATTACTGGGCCAGTTGAGACCTTTCGCTGGAGTCTGTCCTTTCAGTCAGGCAACAAATACTGTAAAAATGTCAACGTTTACACTTGAATATTAAAATTTGTGGGGAGATTTTCATTTGCGACAGACAAACAGCGAGCATTCCGATGAGTTAATAAAGTGTCTCTTGATATATTTGGCATCTGGTATAGGCGTGCGTGTGAACTGGATGCTACGACCAGTGCAAGTCCGAAGGGGTGGTTTTTGATTGTTTTCTTGTTAAGCGGGAACGCGAAGGGACGACAGATAGCATTGAAGCTCTAGCGAGAACGGTCGAGTTCAATTCTAATCTGGCTTAATTATGTTTATCCTTAGGCGCCTATAGCCTTTGTTCAAATTTTTATTTTTTTTGTCGTTTGTTAAATCATTTATTCCGGTCCGGTTTAAACACAGTGACAAGAAAGGCAATTAAAACTATACACGTAGGCGTCGTGACGCGAGTGTTCTTAAATCAAGTGGACACGGATTATACGTCTAGGTATTTGACATTTATTTGTTTCCTTCAGCGCACCTTTGGTGGTAATATCTGCGCGGAAATAATTTGATTTGCATTAATTAGACTAAAGTATCAGTCCGGTGCATAGTGGCCATTACATTGAGATAAATTTAATCAACTATTTTTAGTTACTTTACAGCGAGTATTAAAACGCACTAGTGACTTTCATCTTAGAAAAATTGATGGGTCAGTGTTTCCTAATTAATAGACAAATTCTGTAATTTAATTAATCAACAGCAATTAGCTATTTCCTACTTCTACATGGGCTTTCAATACAGTGCACTTTTAGAAGTCATTCTACCCTTGGGAATTCTCTCAGTCAAATTGGAAACCAAACAATTTGAACTACATTCCTGGCCATTTTCTTGACAAAGTTTTTTTTTCACACCCTGTATATGTGGGAGGGTCAAACTGTGGTCCTTGCCGAGAGCTTTTTCGGTTAATTAGAAGCGATCGCCTTGCGACTATTACGCCAAAACCACCCATAGTGGAGTGCGAATAAGGCAGTCAAAACGGATTTCTTGCGCTTTAAACTAATTAGCTAGGTTAGACGACGAAAGAGCGACATACAGAGGGTCCTCAACAAGAAGGCAAGGGGTCAAGTACCGCCCTCAAAAGCATTAATTCGCTCAGGTGACGAAGTAGAAGAAGGTTTTGGCTCACTAAACGCACCTATTAATCAGGTTAGCTAGAGATAGGGTTGAAACAACACCTCCCACGGGGGGCCCCTGAAAAACAGGTGATTGCTACTGATTTACTTGCAAATTGATCGCTGAAGGCGGCATTTGTATCACATACTTCGCCCAAAACATCTGATCAATTCATTAACTAACTCCATTTATTAAGTACACTGTTGTCCCACTGAGACACTTTGTGCGTTGGTTTATTAAACAGAACAAGTCTTTGAGTACGATCAGAGTGACTAACACTGTACCAAGACTCGAGTTAATTTGAAATTCAATTAATTAGTAATCTCATTAAGAAACAGAGCTCTCCAGCAAACATCTGTGTAGATTTTAAACCACCAATGGTGTAAATCGAAAGGAAATAGGTCGCGCCGAAACTCGAAAGTGAAATCTGTTAAACGAATTATACTGTACTTTCTGAGAATCGTAATTTTTGTTTATTTGTATTGATTTCAACGCAAGGGTTTTTCACTCAAGATCTCCGATCCCACAGAGGCGGAGATCAGGAGTTTTTCCCATTTTTTTTCTTTTTTCAAATAAATAATTAATTAAATTTAAGTGTTGCGTTTCTTTATTAAATTATCGAATTCCTTGTCCTGGAGAATTATTTCACTGCTCCACCAAAAAAGAACCAGGTTATCACAACGTACTTGCGGGGTTACATTGACGATCGAGCCATAGTTAGGTAATATTATAATTAATACCAGTACTGAACGAGTTCCACAAAAGTCATTCAAACGTAACCCAATTCGTAGGATTAATCGTTATCGTGGCCGGCAACCCCAGTAAGCAGGTAGTATAGTTAAGTGCAAGCGTAGCTGTAGTCGAACATCTGTGGCTTTCTCGGGACTCCAGGAGGTAAACGGTCTAGACAGGCATTCCCTTAGCAATAAATCTTAAGTGGGGTTTTTTGGTACATATTTCTTATTTGTTTATACAATTTTATTGTCTGTTAACTTGTCGGTATGTTAATAGTCAATAACCAAGTAATTGGGGCGGGCACATTACAGTACTGGAGGATACAAACAAGTCAGAGCCAGTTTTACCAGGTTTAGAAAAACATAGATGTAAAATTTACTCCTTTTATCAATAACTGTAAGAGATTAGTTGTCGTAGAAAACGCGGCGCAAAAGAAAAAGTGGAAAACTGCGAGAATTTATCATTGTAGTACATACCTCATCTGCATTTGATGATTGCCATTGCACGCAATGAGTAAATAAATGTTATGAAGTTTTAGGTGGCGTTGCAGACACCCTCACCGTTACAATACGCTTCTATGCTTTTGTATCTTGCAAGATACGTAACCCGATTTACTCTAAATCGTGCAAAACATTTTCTATATTAATGTATCTTGCGAGATACATCGGCCGATTACGGGTTAACAGTGGTGACAGTGAAACTTGTTCGATTACACACTGTATGGAAATTTTTTGTTAATTATTATCCATTAATTAATTAAAGGATCAAGATGTTTTAATAAGTTTTGCTTAGCTATATCTGTAAACAAAGGCAAATAATAAGGTAAGCTATTCAAAACCGTCATATTATACATATTCATGAATTAATTCTACGAAAAACGTAATTCAACTACATTCTACACAATTTGCGCCTACATACCTTTTTTTAATTTAAAAGTAACATAATACACAAACAAATATTTGCATCATGTTTTTCATTTAAATTGTAGGTATGCATAATTCGGTGATGTCAAGAATTAAAATAGATTTATAAAACTTTTTTTTTTTAGTTGTAAAATTCTTACCGCTGCATCAGGTTGTAACAAATTCAAAAACGCCGCGGCTATCTTCCACTTATGAACAGAAAACCATGGAGACCCTGTATACGTATCGCCCGCGTTCAGAAAAAGTACAGGTGGTCCTCGCCCTATTGCCGCATCCTCTCTCGCTTCCTTGATCACGTGTAATGTCCTCGCAAAACCTCCTTCCTTCCCGTGGTTTAAGGAATCCGTTCCCTCGTCAAATCTTGCGTGCATGTCATTGTTATGCAAAATCAAAAGTTCTAAGTCGTCAGCTGCTATACTCTGAATGAAGACGAAGGTACACAGAAGTTTGCCATATTTTATCATGTCGTTTGATTCTACTAAAAACAAAAGAATTCTATCAGAGATTCACATCACAAAGTATATAGTACGTTCAAGAAAGATTTATTGTTCCATTTCTAATCGTAAGATTATTTTTCAATTAAATTGTAGTAAAACTAGAGCAAGAAAATAATATTTTTTTACGTTTATAATACCTTTGTGATGCTTGTATTATTTTTGGTAATAACCATGTAACTTTTTGTATTATCAACAATTGATCCTTCGGTGCCTCAAATGTGTGGAACCAACGATAAATAAAATTATACTCATTAAGGCATATTGTTGTTGATTTCAATTCACATTCGCAGAGTGCTTCAGAAAAATATTTGCATAACTTATCTCATCTCTAAATAATGCTAATTAAGCGTGGCCTTTTATAATCTGATAATTGCATTTTAATGTCATAACTGATATTTGAATACCTGCTAATTATATGTATATCGGGTTTTTAACAATTTCCGAGTCCCACGTGATCACCCAAATTAGGCAACCAAAATCACAATGACGGTAATACTTAAATTAACTACAACTGTCAGAATAATTTTTAAAAAAATAGTCATGTCCGAAAATGTATACACGAATTAAAACCATTGCTTCATAAATATTAATCAATAAAACCAATAACAAACAATATCACGTTTACCTATGTTATCTCAGTACATGCAAGTAACTTGCAAGTAATCTGAGGGAAACGACTTTTCTAGAAAGGTAAGTAC
The DNA here is from genome assembly GCA_033060865.1 of Dorcus hopei. Lineage (NCBI taxonomy): Eukaryota > Metazoa > Arthropoda > Insecta > Coleoptera > Lucanidae > Dorcus > Dorcus hopei. The sequence goes on along the minus strand of CM065421.1, from coordinate 15,559,857 downwards.
ATAATTTGAAATTATTCTGTACAACATTCTGTCTCAAGTTAGATAAATATCGAATTAACTGCATCTTATAACAGTATTGAGGAGATGTAGAGAAAAACTTTAATAGTTTTTCGGAATCATTTAAATTGAAAATACTCTAATACTTCAAAGTAAGGTCAAAAGTTATCAATTAACCTCTCATTAACCTCTGTTATCAACACAATTAAAATAAAAAAAAGGTGAAACCTAAATATATTTGTTTAACACTTTTAAATTCGCAAGGTGTCCTAAGAAAATTATGTGTATAATCATATTTTAACTTACATAAGTTCAATTATCTCTCTTCGTCACAATAAAACTAAACTAATTTAGCAACAAAATTTAGCAAGTCACACAACGAATAGCACCGACGGCAGATTATTAATGTTCACATAGCGACGCTTACAAATACATATTTCTCATTTTACAATGACTGTGATTATGTGCCTGTTTCGCTGAATTACAATTGACACGCGCGTATTAAATATTTTTCGTAATTAACTTCAAGGAAAAGAAATAAACAATGGCAACACATTAACAATAACGCAATATTTCCGGTAAATTGATTTTATTACGTTTCTTTTTAAAATGATTAATCGTATATTGATTTTCCTATCAAACTCTATCAAACTCATGCATACAGGATTCATTTTCTAATAACTTTCTTGTGATGATGTATTATCTGCCTTTAATCTATTATGTACTTTTATGATTGCTTTTGTTTCTATTTTTAAAACTGAGGTTTGGTTTAATATTTTCTAGAACACCTATTTGGACACATCGTACAAAAAAGCTTATTGCAAAGCACCCTGTATAGATGTCAATTCGTCAGTTCATAATTTTTTAATTTCAAGGACGTTCTTATTCTTAAGACAGTTGTGAAAAATAAAAAAGTTTTTTATTTTTTATAAATTTTCATTTCTAAAATCTAAAACAGTCCCAATTCATTAAAAAAATACAGTGTTAGATATGTAGAGTCCCATAGAAAAAAAAACCGCTGAATACAAATAAATTCAACGAAATTTATTTACGTCATGAGTCATGTAAAAGTTGCAATTATTTGCTGTTGTTGTGCATGCAATAGCGTTTTACAAAACGCATAATGTTTGTTAAATACTACACGAGCCTTTAAAATTACGACACAAAACCGCAATTCACGAATATAGCCTAAGGTCAATCGTATAAATTGGGAGTTTTCTATTTATATTTCAAGCCTAATAATTCACTTTGACAATACTTAAAAGAAACTAGAAAGTACGTACTTAAATGCGAAATTTAAGTATTACCAAAACTGCTCTCTCTACTTTGTTCATTGAAAGAAAAATGTTCAATATTTTTATTCACTTACATACCTATGTTTCTTTCGTAATATAAGTTAATTTCAAAAATAAAATTTACTTTAAATTTTCAAATAACTTTTCCTCTTCGTCTTTCTCCTGGTAGAAAAGTTTTTCTCGTTTAGTTTACTTTTTTTTTAATAATAAATTGTTCAAATATACTTTGCAACATATTAAAAAAAAGCCAGTTGTTACAAACATTGATCGATGTTTTAAATTACTGTCTTTCATCCTTCTTTGAAACCAAATACATATCAGGGCCTATTCTGCATCGAAGACGTTAAATTTAAAGAGTCGTTAAATTTCGTTACCATAGTAACAGTCAATCACAAGACTCTATTTTGAATTTTAACGTACCCTTAAATTTTAACAGCCTGTTAATAAGTTACAGAATAGACCCTATCGAGTGCCAAATTTTTAAAATTACTTTATTACCAAAATGCTTCAAAAATATCTGTAACATCTTTGGGAAATACACAGTTTATTGAAAAAAAAAAAAAACAGTTCTATTATTTATAAAACCGCACTTTATATAACTGACGAAGTCTCTCATTGCCAATTAAGAAAACTAGTTGATAACGTTCGCCTCTTTTTTTTTCACGAGGCTTGCGGGGACTATAATTATTAAACGAGTTTTTAATTAGTTAATTGCGTTTATAAAAGAGTGAAACTTAATAGGCACCTCTGTAATATGGACTAGCTTTCGTTCTGCTTAATAGTTAAACAGAGAAGCATCATGGTTTTGATCAATTGTATCTCGAAACTAGGAAATATCAAATTGGAAATATAATATTGACGATAGTGGCCTGATGATGATGTAACAATCAAAATCGGTCGCTAAATTTATTATAAATAAATTAGGAAGTACTTAAATTTATACAATCATTCATTTACCTAATTATGGACAACGCACATATTCAAATATAAAATTGTTTCTAGATTTTTCTCATAATCTACAGGGTGAATGACAACGGTACCGACAAAAAAAACACATAAGAGAATCGATGTCACAGATTACGGGAAAAATGTTTAAAAAATTCTTGTGAACAGTTCATAATTAAGTTTTTTTATTGACTACTCACTTGCACACAATGCGACTTTGACATACATCTCAAATAGTTTTATTACACGTTTAACAGCTGGGAAACGGAAGTTTCCTTTACGCGACGTAATTAGTAATTTCTAAAATAACTGGAACTGTGTATGAAATACGAATAATAAATTGGCAAATAATTGTGTAAATAATTGTTTGTTAATTCATGCGGATTATTTACTAGAGCGGAATGTAGCCGTTCCATCCACAAAAAAAAACGCAAGGATTTAAATCTGGTGATCACGGGGGACAAATGCATGGCCCGACAGGCAGCTGATAGTAAAATCTCGTTATCGCACGGAGAGAATAAAACTATTAGGATACAATCTGTTGCTTTAAACGTCGCTAGTATTATGCGTAATACTAATTGGTAATAAATACTTATCGCTATAAAAGAACGATTACATTTGCAAGGATTCGCTTAAACAAATCGGTTTTCTCCGAAAATGTGAAACGATTTATTAGACCTGAAGTTCATCGCCGACAAGTGTTTTTTGTTTATTAGACTATAAAAACTTTATTATGTACAGATATTTTAACGCAATTGGTGCAGTTTCTAATTAAATCGAGTACGTGAATGAATGTACTAGGTAGATTACGAGATCATGTTTAAAAAAATCTAAGGAGCAGTTCATAATTAATTAAGAATTTAATTCAGAGTGAAAAGAATGCGTACGGTCGAACGAGGAACGATTTACAACCAGTGCGCCAAAAACACAGGATGTGCAGTTGTAAACGCGTCTTGAATTTGTTAAACTTTTAATAGATTTGTGTTAATAATTCCTCACACATAAAACGAAGTTATAATAATTAACATTCGAAACAGTTTACAATTGAGTTTACTGAATTATTTGTTTACCTGTCAGAGCAAGTATTCAAAGTGTGGCCGTTGTTATCCTTTGCGTGGAATAATTTACTTCAGGTAATTTGCTGCATGCATTTGTCAAGTAAATATTTTGTTTGGCAGGCTACTGATGAGCCACATTCGTGAAGAATATATATTTAAAGTATTTTCATGTTTTTTTTTTTCTTGACTTTAAGAAGTAATCTTCCGTCCTATTTACTTTTCACTTCAACAATCCTTTCCTGGGCATTCTCTGATTTCATTTCTCTTGGTTTGTAACATGCAACTTATCTTATCTGCAACCTCTTATACCATAGGTGTCGAGGTGATAAACTTTCTCCATTTTTTTCTGTCCAGTGCTTTCCTCTTTGCTTGGGTTCAGCTGAGACCTTTCTTCTTTAATATATTGCTCATATTATTGTTCCATGTTTTTTTTTGGTCTCCCTCTTTTTCTTTTCTCATCTACGCTCGTTTCCCATATTGTTTTCGTTGTTCCATTGTTATCCATCCTAACCACACGTCCAAACAATCTTAATTGTTGTGTTTTTATTTTTTCTAGGATTCCTTTCACTTTTAATGAACTTCTAATATCATTACTTTTTAATTTGTCTAGTTTTGTCACCCCTTCTATCTTCCTTAGGATTATTATATCACAGGCTTGGATTTTGCTTTCTAGTCTGTCGTTTAGAACCCAGGATTCACACCCATAAGATAGCATCGGCGCTAGGACTGCTTTGTATACTCTGGTCTTTGTTTTCTTTAATACTTTTTTTTTGTTGAAGAACGATTTGTATAGGGCTGTATACCACGTGTCCACCGAGTGTGGTTTTCTTTTGTGGCGTTTAAACCATTTAATATAAAAAAAAAATTCAAACGCTTTCATCCTCTAAATACGCTAAATTTATTCACAATTACACAGGGTGTTCATTTTACAAGTGTCAGCAAGTACCTTTGATATTTCAAATGGAATGTCCTATACCGCATCGGCCTGACCACCACTGGCTATGCGTTTATCATGAGTAAATGAAGGATAAAATAGTAGAAAGCGCATGAGTAAACGAAATAGCTACATCAATCGACGTTGCCGATTGATAACGTGGGCCACGCTCCGGCCGCAGCATTCCTACCTTCGCACACAACATTGTAATATCTCTATTTCATTTCCACACAAGTTTCAATGAGCCTCTCCTTCATTTACTCACAATTAACCGTATACCTAGTCTTGGTCAGACCAACTGTATATATTATTACGAATTTTGATAGATCTATCAATTTGGAAAATATTTTATTAACATACTTCTATACCTAAACCTAGTATTTACCGAGATAAATGCCGTCAATGAAGAAACATCTTAGATGCAGGCCCTTATTTAATTGCTTTTAACTTGCTTAATTGAAGAGTCATCATTATCAGTTATTAGCGTGTAATAATTACACATGCTTTAAGCTAAGTAACACTATATTAAACAAACCTGAAGACTACGCAAATTGTTGGTGGCTGGCAGTTCTTTCTGCTGAATTTAAAACTGAAATATTTCAAGTTTTTCTTATGGAACACCCCATAAGTAAAATCATCGACCAATGTAGAATTAAATTTGCTATATTTTTGCCAAACAAAGTCCTATACCTAAAACCTACGGTTTGTGAGATAATTCTGGTTTTCATTTTGCTTCATAATTTTTGTCATTTTTAGGGTGCTATGAATGTTAACAACATTGCCTTTTGGCTTCTAAAATTTATATTCTACGATTTCCTGATAGAAGACAACCATTTGCGAAGACTTGTCGTAAATTAAAAGAAAGATATGAAAGAACAGGCAGTGTTGCACTGGGAAAAGTAAAATGTTCAGTCAACCAAAAACGCATTCAGCGAACCAGTTTTTTCGTTTACTTATTAGCAATCAGGTGTGATCCTTAGACCAACAAGTAAAAAATGTTAAATATGTATTTCGGATTGAGCGAATTAAAAGTTTGGTTCAGTCGAGCACATAAAAAATGTTTTACGTATTAACTAAAATTTGTAGTTGTTTTAACATTTCAAAATTGTTGTTTTAACATCTTATTTATTTTCATTTTAAAATAACACACGCTATCTACTCAACAGAATTAGTTTTAACATTTTATAAATGTTATTTCAACAAATTCTACAATGTTTAGCTGAACGAAATCATGTTGGAGCAAAAATATAATGTTTCAATCAACGCAGAAAAAGTTGACACGTCAAAATTTGTTGACTGAACTCTTTCACTTTTCTCAGTGTGCAAATGTTATTTCTAAAAATATTAACTTACATGGCACTCTAAAAATGACAAAAAAACATGAAGCAAAATGAAAACCAGAATTATCTCACAAACCGTAGGTTTTAGGTATAGGACTTTGTTTGGCAAAAAGATAGTAAATTTAATTCTACATTGGTAGATGACTTTACTTATGGGGTGTTCCATAAGAAAAACTTGAAATATTTCACTTCTAAATTCAGCAGAAAGAACTGCCAGCCACCAACAATCTGCGTAGTCTTCAGGTTTGTTTAATATTACTTAGCTTAAAGCATGTGTAATTACAAGCTAATAACTGATAATGAAGACTCTTCCATTAAGTAAGCAAGTTAAAAGCAATTAAATAAGGGCCTGCATTTAAGATGTTTCTTCGTTGACGGCATTTATCTCGGTAAATACTAGGTTTAGGTATAGAAATATGTTAATAAAATATTTTCCAAATTGATAGATCTATCAAAATTCGTAATAATATATAGGGCATTCCATTTGAAATATTAAAGGTACTTGCTGACACATGTACATAAATAAATTTAGCGTATAGAGTTTTTTTTTATTAGAGCAGCGTTGCTCTCAAGCGCTTGAGAAGCGTTATCCCCTCCTTTGATAGGTTGCGCGAATTCATTTAAATGCTCGATAGACAGGCGCGGTGATATCATAAAGACGAGGTGAGTGATTGTCTTATCAAATTAAGAAAGAATAGAGCGCCGAGATTTATAAGCTGCGATATAAGTCTGCGATATAAATCTGCGATTAAAATAAAATGGAAATGCAAATATTTTTTAAACAATCCTGGGAGCGTCAGTAGTCATCCGTTTCTCATCAATGTAATATTTATAAATAATCGCACTTCAGCCATTTTTTTATGTCGTTTGTTGTTTTCACTGACTGGACTTGTATCGTTGCATCACCGCGATGAGTTTCGTCTTCCCCTTACTAAATGGAAGGGGATAAATTTCAAACTGTAACGGCTCGTAAGCATCGCTGTATTAGAGGATGATAGCGTTTGAATTTTTTTTCTATATTAAATGGTTTAAACGCCATAAAAGAAAACCACACTCGGTGGACACGTGGTATATTCCTGTAGTTTTATTTACAATTGGTAGTTTTACTTATTCGGTTATTAATTTATCTTTCTAGTCTCCATTCTCATTCCTTATTGCTCTCAAATTAAAGTGTGTAAGCTTAGGAAAGTTTTTAAAAGTTCATTTTACATAAATGTATTTGTAATTATAATTAATACACGTATTGTTCGTATTTCGCGTCGGGCGTTGACCGAAAAACGGAGTTGGGAAATTCCACTTAAAGGTCAAGTTTACGAAGCCATGCTGCAGTGTCATAAAACTATAAAAAACTTTTACGACAGCATTTATTTCGTTCATCTGCTCCTCGACTTTTTAACTAGGGGCGCATCGTCGTTTTGAGGTTAATTTTTGATTGATTATTTCTCGAAAAGTACAAAGAATTTTTTAACATTTTTTCCCATACTCTCGTATATCGCTTCTTATCGTGGTTTCATTTTTCGGGTTACCATGTATTTTTTCGCCTAGCATATGTGAGAGTAACTCATATTAACCCTAAAAATGTGACTAAAAGTAATGTTTATCTGCCCTTGGGCTGCTAAACTCATAACAACACGATTTTATAGTTCGTAATCTAGAGACACATTGACTTTCATTTGCGCGCTTTGACATTTCACAGAATTTTTCATTAAACGTCAGTTTTAAACAAAGTTTGATTACTGGTTTAGTGCTAGGCGAAAAACAGTTTTGTGTCACACATGCAGAAACGCATAAGCAGCCCTTAGCTATGAACTGCCCTCGCTTCGCTTCGCTCGCTCGTGCATAGCCGCGGGCTGCTAATGCTCACTTTCTGCCCTTGCATATGTAGTATGCAAATAAATGTAAATAAAATGGTACTTTCAATTTCAATGTACGTAAATTATTTGAGTTTCGAATACTTTTGGCGATTGTACA